>JAAGEH010000018.1:38040939-38085294 GCA_011751065.1 Lasiurus cinereus
CTGGGTCTGGGGGGAAAGATGGGGACTCATGGGGAGATGTTGGTCAAAGGCTACAAAATCCCAGTTTTAGGAAGAATGTGTTCCGGGGATGTGATGTGCAGTATGGTGGCTATAGTTAACAATACTGAATTACATCCTTAAAAGTTGCTATAAGAGTAGATCTTAATTGTTCTTAACATACACACACACACACACTCACACACACACATAAGTCATAATTATGTGAGGGAATGGAATGTGTTAACTAACCATATTGTGGTAACCATCTAGAAATATATACATGTATCAAATTATCATATTGTACATCTTCAACTTACATACCTTATAACTTACATGTTATATGTCAGTTATCTATACTAATAAAAGCCTAGGTGAACCTTGTAAGCAACATCATCAAAAGATGGCCGGGTGCACAGTGAAGGCAGGACACTGCAGCCACTCCAAGTGGTGAGGCCTGGGGGTCACGCGGCTCCACATGGTGTGAAGGAGGCTCATCCCAGCATCTCTGCCACCTCACATGGAAGAGGCAGGTCTGGGCAGAGGAGGCAGGTTGTCCGGCAGGGGAGGGTAGTTGGGGGCGATCAGGCTAGCAAGGGAGCAGTTAGGTGCCGATCAAGCCCGTAGGGGAGCAGTTAGGGGGTGACCAGGCTGGCAGGCAGAAGTGGTTAGGGGCAATCAGGCAGGCAGTCAGGCAAGCAGTTAGGAGCCAGTGGTCCCAGATTGTGAGAGGGATGTCCCAGATTGGAGAGGTGCAGGCTGGGCTGAGGGAATCCCCCAATCCCCAAACAGAATTTCATGAATCCGGCCTCTAGTATCTCAATAAAGCTGAGAAAAAGCAAATAAAAAACTGTGGCAAAAAGAGCATTCAAGGCAGAGGCTGCAGCACAGAAAAGCCCTGAGGCAGGAAAGAGCTTCTACTTGGAGGAACTGGAAGATGTCAAGGTGTGTGTGTGTGTGTATCATAGTGAAAGAGGATATGCGTTAGTCAAGGTCAGGTAGGACACATAGACACGGAACTCATTATTCTCTCAAAATACACCACACACCTACAGTGCCCCCAAAAGATGCACAACACTGAAGTCACAAAACATAACGAAGGGAATAAGCTACAACTCTTTCCACTAGTGTATGTCTGCAATCTGAATCTGGCACTCGCAGAAGCACATTTGGACACTAATGACTTCAGAAGATTCATTGTAAGGTCTCCTGTAAATTACTTACTGCATATGGGCACAGAACAGGAAAACACTGACTTCACTATTTCTTTTTATTTTACTTTATTTTATTGATTTTTTTTTTTTTACAGAGAGGAAGGGAGAGGGATAGAGAATTAGAAACATCAATCAGCTGCCTCCTGGGGATGTGCCCGAAACCAAGGTACATGCCCTTGACCAGAATTGAACCTGGGACCCTTGAGTCCGCAGGCCGACGCTCTATCCACTGAGCCAAACCGGGTAGGGCTTGACTATTTCTTTAAAACAGCCTTGCAAGTAAGCTTTAATCCATTTTTCTTCTGTTTTCTCTTATCCCAAACCTCCCTGAACTTCAGACTCCCAATGGTATATTTGAAAAACTAATCAAAATTAAAGATCTTCTTTCTTCTGACACATATTTTCCTCATGTAAGTCAGATACGGCTTTCCTGATTGCTTCCCAGCAGTGCCACCAAATGGAGGTGAGGGCGCAGTTGCAAGCCCTGTAGAGTGAGAGGATGTGGACATGGCAAGAAATCCCCAGAGGAGTTTTTTGCACCTCATATAGTGTCCTGTGAGATCCAGGCTCACATTTAGGCAGCTCAGACACTTCTATTTTTATTCTTGTGCCATTCCCTAGTGAAACTTGCAAAGCCACACTTACATGCAAACTAGAGATACAGATCCAATAAATGAGCCTCCAGAATAAAGACAAAATGTGAAATTTAGACTTGGGTTGAATCAGCTATGATGGGCCTTATAGCTGAGATATCCTGAGTTGTTCTATAGAGCAAAATTGTTATTTCCTCTGACCCCTCTACAGAAGCTATAAAGGTAGATGCAAGTCACTGGAAATATTTGGGAAGAAGAATATAGTTGATATAATAGTGATAACTAGAATGGTGAGCTGAGATGTTTTTTTTCCAGAGTTGTGTCTAGCGAAGCCAAAGGATGAACTCTGTGGACCATAAGATTTAAGCAGAAGTGCAGAAAATGTATTACAAGGAGATTCAGACTCCCTGCAAGGGAAGAGGGGCCCAATAATGGGCTGGCCATTGTAGTCCAGGGTATATATTTGCTACAAACCTGCCCTTTGTGTTCCTGTGTTGTCACCTGATTAACACCCTCAGTTGTTCTTGCACAGCAACAGACCTGAAATCTCCCTGCTTCTGTGTGTTCTTTCTCTGTTCCTATGCTGAACTTGGTTTCTATGTGTCAGTACACCTTATTGTTGCAGGCCTTCCCTTGGTTTCTCATTTTGAGTCCAGAAACATTTTATTATTTCTGGTTGGTTGGTTTCTATTATTAAGCTTGCTCAAACTGATATGTCTGCCCCTGCCTATGGTCCACCTGTTTTGTTTCCCACTGGACCCTTGCCCTGTCTGCCTGCGTTTCAAGCTAACTTCTCTCAATAGCACTTGGGGTATGAATTTGCAGAGTTTGCAAGAACCCAATATCGATAGACACCCATTCTGTAATCAAGCCTGTGAATTCTTCTCCCAGTCTTTCCCTGGATCTCACATCCTCATCATAACCAACACCTCTACCCGAAGACAGCCAAACACCACATATTATTCCTTGATGAATCTGTCCACTGATGTGGTAGACTCCGTAGAAGGTAGATGTGAGTAGGGGGTCTAGACGGGATATAGTTGGATCCAATTCTTGGGAATTTATTAATAAATTCGATAAAAGAAAACCCTTCTCCTATTTACAAAACAGGTGTCTCAAAAGAAGTCTTTCCCAGAGCAACATGCATTAGAATCTCTTGGGATGTGTGCTAAATGCCGAATCTATACCAAACACACCCCATGTGCAGGGGACGAGATATGGAACCACACTATGAAAAACTAGGCAATTTTGTTAGATGCTAGCGTTTGAGAATGATTGCTAAGGCAAAGAAGTAAAACTACCCTCTTTTCTCTCTCCAATTGCCTTCCAATGAACATTCTTTTTTCCCCACCAGTGCTTCCTTTGTATGTGTCTTAGTCCCTTTGCATGCCTGTAACAGAATGAATATTTATATACAGCAGACATTTATTTCTCACAGTTCTGGAGTCTGGGAAGCTCAAGAATAAGGCAGATGTAATGCCTTGTGAGTTTTTACTTCCTGATTATAGACAGTTGGCTTCTTGCTGTGTCCTCACATGAATGAAAAAGGGACAACAGTGCTTTTTAAAAGGGCACTAATCCCATTCACAAAGGCTCTGTCCTCATGACCTAATCACCTCCCATAGTCTCCACCATCACACTGGGGATTGGGTTTCAATGTATAAATTTAAGAGTCACACACTTTCAATTTACAGTCAGGTGTGACTGTGGAGGAAGGTATGTGTGTGTGTGGTCGGGGGGTAGGGTGGGGAGAGAGGTATGTGGCAGGGAAAGAAGTTTGATGGAAATAGAAAAAATTCAAGACCCCTTTCTCATTATATTCTGACACCTGCAACTACAAGCATTTCGATTCTGCCATTGATATTTTTGAAATGAATACTATTAACACAGAATTATAGTTATCACAATTTTGATTCCTCTGATCCTAGAAATAAATTTTTTTATGAGCTGGGGATGAAGAAAGTGGGATGAACTCTGTAGGTCATTAAAAACTATTATATTTCTTTCAAATAAAATTTATAGGTGATTGATTGCATGTGTTGTGTATAATTTTAGGGAATACCAGGATTCTCTGCATATATATAGTACATGAATACCCATTTTATTCATTTGTGTATTACTTAAGTACTTATCCAATTGTGAAGAACAGGTGTTCAATAATTTAGTGAATGCACGCTCTTTGTTATAGTTGTCATTTATTTGATGCTGAGTGGTTGATCATGAATATAACCTCAATTACGTTGCCAAAAGGATGGTGTGGTATTGTTAACCTAGAAGTAAAAGGTCTTTCAAAGTGAGAGGCAACAAGCATTTATTGAGATCAGTAAGAATAGCTATTTGGGATCCTTAATTCAGGCAGAAGCCCAAATAATGTTTCGACTAGGAGACAAAGGCAATGGATATATTTGAGAAAGGGAAGGTAAACAATTATATCACTAGAAGGAAGGCATTTCTATTAGTGCAGGGAACATAACATAGTGATGTTAATTCTAAACAATGCTTTTAATGTTTTGATCAGTAGTCATCAGTCCTATAGTCATGACTGCTTTCTTGTTACCTTTGCAAACAGTTTATATTGGAGCACAGTGTTGTCCTAGGCCCAATCCAAAGGTTATTTTGCCCTGTTTTAACATTCAAAGATTTGAAACATAAGATGTGCAAGGCAGTCCCTGTTTTAAATTTTCTCTGTTTATATTATTGTTTACAGTATAGTGGGAGGGACTCAAGCTCTGTAGGTAGGGGATTATGGTTAACAAGAAACAGGAGAGCCTTCTCTATGTAGCACAGTGCTGGGACCATACTCAGTGAAAAATAAAGTTTGGGTTTCTCTAGCCGAGTCAAGAAAAAATATAATTCCCATTATCACATATGTTTCTAAAAAGCATCTAATAGGAAGCAGAGAGTTTAGACAGACAGTTGATAAAACTTCTGTGGATTATAAGACTACTACTGGATCTAGAGGCAGCATGAGGCATAAAGGCCTCTACTAACAAGGGCAAAAGAAAGCCAGCCAACCCTGAACAAAAGTTTCCACTTCTCATGGGTGCACAGAGATGAAAAATAGAACTGAGCACACAAATACCGAGCAAAAGATTTGCACTTTAGAGACTATGTAGATAGTTTCCTTTTTTTAAAAGAAAATATATATTTTTTATTGATTTCAGAGAGGAAAAGAGAGGGAGAGAGAGATAGAAACATCAATGATGAGAGTGCATGATAGACTGGCTGTCTGGATATTGCGCTAACAACCCAGGCATGTGCTTTTGACCGGAATCAAACTCAAAACCCTTCAGTCCACAGGCTGAAGCACTATGTTCTGAGCCAAACCAGCTAGAGTGATAGTTTTCCTTTTACTTGTTCACTCCAGATGATCTTTATGCATAATTCCTTTTCCAAAGTGTAAATACCTAGTAGCAAAGTTATGTAGACAAACTGATGATAGCATCTAAAAATAACCTCAAAGTAAAACCCATTTAGTAAGAGAAAGAACTATTCACCTGCTATCTGACCCTAGGCAATTTACTCAGCTTCCTCTTAAGCCTTAGTTTACATATCTGTAAAGATGGGAATAATAACACCCACCAGGATTATGTAACCATTAAATAAGAAAATGTATATAAAGTGCTTAACACAAAATGAATGCTCAGTGAAGAACTGTTTATGTTAAATGGAATAATATGGAATGACTAGTGGTTCATCAGAAATGTTATTAAAACATGGCCCTGAAAAAAATTGGGAGGATGTTGAGTCTAAAACTGAATTTATTTTGACAACACTGTAGATAATACTACTGCAGTATGTGCTAATGTCAATCAATTTTCCTTCTGCTGACACACAATATTTTAAATGCTGAAGTAGATTTAAAAATGTTTAAAGAGTGGATGCTTAGCTATTAGTATCTTTCTGAAGTTACTGCAATAATACCCATGAACCCCTCCAGCCAGCAATGTTCTTTCATCTGAGGAAATTGCTTTAGTGAGTCATGTGCAAATTATCAGCAGCAAGCTGCACAGAAATTTTGATCAATATATTTTATGGGAAAAATTACATTTTTAGATAATGACTTTTCCCCTCATAGATACACAACTTGCAATCAAGTTTCAGCTCATGCTTAGAACGCTACAATTGCTCAGGGTCAATTAAACTAACAGAGATGAAGACATGAGTGTTGTTTTTCCTTCTTTGTTGTTTCATTTCTTTTTTTTCTTTTCTTAAAATGTGGTTGCTTTTTCAATGAATACAATATAATCGTTAGGAAAAATGGTTTAAGATTTTAGAAACTCTTATACATTCTTGCATATTATAGTTTGGAAAGGCTTAATGTGATGAAATGAACCAATATGCTGGCTGGCTGGGCTAAGATATAAGAATAAAACCGAATTCCAACTCTCAAGAGTTTTGTATAAAGGAATGAAAGTGATATAATTAATATTTTTATTAAGAAGAAAAAGAGATGTACAAAGTGCTATGTTAAAGTGAAGCATCCATCTTATATAAAAACTGCTGTTTAAAATTTTTTAAATTAAATCTTTATTATTCAGATTATTACATTTGTTTCTCTTTTTTCCCCTCCATAGCACCCCTCCATCCAACTCCCACCCTTCCCTCTGCCCTAACCTCCCTCCCATTGACCTCATCCATAGGTGTATAATTTTTGTCCAATCTCTCCCCATACACCCCTCACCTCTTTCCTCCTGAGAATTATCAGTCCACTCCCTTTCTGTGCTCCTGATTCTACTATATTCACCAGTTTATTCTGTTGATCAAATTTTTAATTCCCTTAATTTTTAGATTCACTTGTTGATAGATATGTATTTGTTGTTCATAATTTTTTTGTCTTTTACCTTTTTCTTCGTCCTCTTCTAAAAGAGTACCTTTCAGCATTTCACATAATACTGGTTTGGAGTTGATGAACTCCTTTAGCTTTTTCTTATCTGTGAAGCTCTTTATCTGCCTTTCAATTCTGAATGATAGCTTTGCTGGATAGATTATTCTTGGTTGTAGGTTCTTGCTATTCATCACTTTGAATATTTCTTACCACTCCCATCTGGCCTGCATCGTTTCTGTTGAGAAATCAGCTGACAATCATATGGGTGCTCCCTTGTAGGTAATGAACTGTTTTTCTCTTGCTGCTTTTAATATTCTCTCTTTGTCTTTTGCTCTTGGTATTTTAATTATGATGTGTCTTGGTGGAGTACTCTTTGGATTCCTTTTATATGGGGTTCTGTTTGCTTCCTGGACTTGTAAGTCTATTTCTTTTACCAGATGTGGGAAGTTTTCAGTCATTATTTCTTTAAATAGGTTTTTAGTATCTTGCTCTCTCTCTTCTTCTGGCACCCGCACAAGTCTGATGTTGGTACCCTTGAAGCTGTCCCAGAGGCTCCTTACATTATCTTCAAATTTTTGGATTCTTTTCTCTTCTTGATTTTCCAGTTGAGTGTTTTCTGCTTCTTTATATTTCAAATTGTTGACTTGATTCTTGCCTTTCTCTAGTGTGCTGTTAGGACTGTGTATAATATTTTTTTTTACTTCAGTCAGTGTATGTTTAATTTCTAGTTCGTCTTTTTCATCTCTAGTTGGATCTTTTCCAAATCTAGTTGGTCCTTTTGCATCTCTAGTTGGTCCTTTTTCATTTCCTCTTGGCTCTCGCTAACTTTATCCAACTTTTCTAGGATATTCTTGAAAAACCTTATAAGCGTGGTTTTGAACTCTATATCCAGTCGTTTTTCCCCCTCCGTTTCTTTTGTTTGTGATCCCTTCCCTTGTCTCGGCATTTTCACTATGCCGGGAGAACTTCTGTGTTGGATTCAGCCTTATGATACTAGACTTGCAAAACCGCAGAAGCCTCTCTGTTGAGCTTGGGATGGGTGGACTCTCAGGGCTTAAGGGACCCGCCTTACCTTCCAGTCCGCCCTACCCGCCACAGCCCCAAGTCTCACATGACTGGGTAATCGCTGGAGCAGTCCTTTTGTGCATGCATAGTGCCTCTAGACTGCTGCCTTTCCGGCTCCCCTGCATTCCAGTACCACACGAGTCTAGGTCCCCAGGGTTTCACCCGAAACAGGGGCTTAGTGCAGTCAAAAGTAGCACAGTTGGGAGGGTCTGTCTCCCGCCCTCTCTCGAAAGCCAGCGGCACAATCAGCAGTCTGTCCTGCGCACAGTGCCATGCGTGCCACCAGGCCTTTGATCTTTTGCGACTCACCTAAATTTCCGTGCACTTCTCCCTTTTCACAGTCCAAACTCCCCCCGTATGAGTTTCGGCTGGATCTGGGGTTTAGTGTCGTAGGATAAGGGGTTCAATGCCTTTGAGAGTCTCTGTTTCCCTCCCGCCAGAGAAAGCCAGCCAGGTACTCAGGCACCCGCTCTCTCCATGTGCGCATCTCCGTACCTCATCTTTTTGCAGCTCCTCTAGGTCTCCATGAGCCCCTCTCTTTCCCTCTAGTTGTAGAATTTCCACTCAGTCAGCTTTCCTGTGGTTCTGGATGATGTTTGTTCTGTCTTTTAGTTGTAGTTTTGAAATTGTTGTGCGAGGCAGCAGTGTAGGTGTTTACCTATGCCGCCATCTTTGATTCTCCTGAAATTTTAACCTTGCTATTGGCTTCTGTAAATGTTTGCTTGCTTAAATAATAAGGAAAACGAGACTATTCTCACTTCAGAAAGGTCATTAAACCTTTTTGGACAAAATGATCAGTGCTGGCACCAGGCCAGGCCTTTGGTTGAAGTCTCAAGGACTCAGCACATTGGGGCCCTTTAAGAACTTACAAAGGGGTAGGAATCATCCCATATTTGGGAGACAAAGAAGGTAAAAACATATAAATAGGAAAAATTTCTGCATCTTGGGGCCCAGAATTTGAGAAACATTTTCCTCTGAACCCGTGCGAAATTAATGTAACTCCAAGCTCTCTGAGCCTGGTTTGATTATTCCAGTTTTCTGTAACAAAAGTACACAGGCACATCTGGCTTGTGCTTTGGAGGATCAGAAGAATTTGCATTATAGAAATGGGCATCCCACTCACCAGCAAAGGCATCAGAAAAGTCACAGAGAGAAGAAAATACTTGGTAGATTTGGGGAACAACAACAACAAAAAAGCCAATTTTGGCTAGAGCAGTGGTTGGCAAACTGCAGCTTACGAGTGACATGTGGCTGGCAAGCTGAGGTTTGTTGACTAATGAGTTTGTCGACCACTGACCTAGACTCTTGATTCCAATAATTACAGGCTGTTGTTGTTCCTTGTGATTCAGCCCCTATCCCAGTGGTCTGTAAACACATTAGTCAACAGAGTGACAAACCATTTGCCGACCACTGGGCCAGAGCAAGGGGGGTATAGGAATCATATATAGTAAGAGATAATGGTAGGCTAAGGACATACATGAGGCATCATACCTTCAGGAGTTATAAGCAAATAAATTATTGTATTGAGAGGTAATCCTGATGGAAAAGTTGTTCATCTGAATAGAGGTGGAGACAATAAATAGGTTGGGAACAACTTTTCTAGTCACTGGAAGTAGTTGATTTAGTCAACAGAAAAGCTGACTGTTTCTAAGCAGAGAATTGACATGATCAGGGAATATGGAGACTCTAGTGATTTACCAAACAAGAGGAAATGATGGCAAGTATTTAGTTACATATTGCAGTTAAACACATTAATTGAACCTCTGCTCTCTCTTCCAAACTACGTTACAGTGACAGTAAAGAGATTTTAGTTTTTAAACCTAAAATGACAAAGGGCAATGGAGAGGAGCCAATAGCAACAATTTTGAAGCTGGCAAAGTGGATGGATGAACAAAAACTGAATTAGCAGACGTGAGAAATATGAAGAGGTGAAAAATAACCAAGTTACATTACACAATTCTCTAGAGAGATTGGTGGCATCAGGTGACTCTGTGAAGGTAAGTGAATTGGGGTCTATAAACAAAAAAATTAATTAAAGTTTTTTTTTAGGTAGAAGACAGTCCTATAGGGAAGGCGAAATATTTTACCTCTACCCATCTTAGGTTTTCAGCAGGGAGTCTAACGAAGAGACAGATTAAAAAGAGAAAAACAACAGTTTATTAACAAGGGCTGTGCAAATCACACGAGAGAAACTAAAACAAAAGTCATTCATAGTGGCAGCTTAGAATTCCAGCCCATAAAGCATTTTCAATAAAGAACAATACATTTTTGGAGAAAATTTAGAAGAACTGAAAATAGTTGGCTCTGGGGATCAGGGAAAGGAAGTGGGAGGAAGTCTAAAATTAGCTGAATGTGAGTTAAGGCAGGAGCAGTGAAGAAAGGAGATTTAGACTAGATGAGAGCTTTAAAATTAAATCTATAGGCCAGGGCAACTGGTTGGATAAGGAAAGAGTAGGAAAAGGATATCAGAGGTTTCAGCCAGGATAACAGAGGATAATAAAGTTACCAACAGAATTAGAAAATCCAGAGAGACAGGAGTTATAATGGGGGCAGATAAAGGGATATAATAGAACATAGCAGAAATATAATGACTTGTAAAGACCCTGACTCTGCCTCTTTGTATCTGTGGTCTTGAGCAGACCACCTAACCTTCATGGGTTGCTGTGTCCTTAGCTTTACAGCGGGGGAAGCAGTGGAGTTTAGTGGTTAAGAACCCAGACTGTGGAGCTGAATCACTCAGGTTCAAATACCACCAAACCCCATTCTCCCAGCCCATTTACTAGCTATGTAGGGGTTGGCTGCAAAAAAGGAGGAAAAACAGGAGTTCAATAAACATGTTTGTTTTGTTGAATGCCCATTCTCTCTACAAGCCAAAACATTGGTCTATGTGCTTGAGGAAAGCAGAAAATGAAATGTAGATGACAAAAAATAAAAACAAATACAACAGAGTCCTTGAGATAGATTAACAGTGATAATTAACCAGAAGTTAGACTTATACTAGTTTTATGGCATATTCACGGTCCCATCCTAATCAACAGCTTAACCATTCCTTCTTTTTTGAGTATTTCATGCTTCTTTGAAATGTTATGTGTACTACTTCATCATTGAAAAATTTACATGCAAAAAATTGAGCACAATTCACAGAATATCTATTGCACCCTCCAAAATGCTCATGTAATTGGATATTGTGCCTTTGCAGAAGTGGAAAAAAACCCTCTCCCCTCCTGGCAAATCCTTCATGTCCTACAGATGTGTTACATTAAATGGGCCAATCTTAGTGCAAGAGAGGCAGACAAAGTGAGGCACTTAAAGTTTTGTTGCCCACCAAAAAACTAAATTCTGCATGTTTCTGCTTCCAGTGAACTATGGTATAATTCCAAGGTGTGGAATTTATGCTCTATTTATGCTCTAGACTTATTGTTACTGGCAAGGATTGATCTGGTTCTAGGTAAACTGTTAAACCAAGACTCCACACTAATGATTCCACACTAATCATTAAATGTTCCAAAGAGATGTGGCCCACTCTAAGCTAGTCAACAGGATAGACAATATTTTGCTCATCATGCAAAGTTTTTTGCAGCAAAGCATGAATTTTGTAGGCCCCACAAGACTCATGCAGCTTGGTAGGGTGGGAGGCATCAGCTTTGCAGGGAGACAATTCCTCTGTGGTATGTGTTTTGGGCCCATACTTAAATCATCAGTTCCCTCATCTGTAAAATGAGGATAATAATACTTTTCAGGGTTATTGTGAAGGCTAAGTGATTAAACATAAATATGGGCCCAACTCAGGGTTTGACATATATTTAGATATGCGGGTTGTTTTTAGTTATTTTGTTTATTTATTTGTGAATAAGAAAAGAAAAAGAAACACTCCTGGATAAATGACTTCCAAATTAATCTTTTATCATCACTCTTTTTCATTCTATTATGGCCAGAGAGGTGATGGTCTGTTGGCCCTGCCAGCTTTAATCTCCATAATCATTTTCAGTGGGGGAAGGCTGAGAAACACCATCTTGGTAAAATGCCAGACACTCCTGGTTGTTCCATTGATATTAATTAATCCTCAGTAGCACCATTTTGGCAACAGACTGACTCGTGTGACCTTTCATGCTGGATTATTCTGACATGATTCCTTTTCTCAGCCAAGCCCTTTAAAACCTTCATAGACTATTGGCAGAATTCCACAAGCACTACGGTTTCCTGAGAATCCTGAAGTTGGCACCTTAAATGTGTTATTGCTAAATAAGTGAAATGTGAGACATCACAATTCTGGTGATGGAAGGTGCCCAAATAATCATTGTAATATGCAAAAATTCCCACTCTGAGCTCTTTGTATTTGCGGGGGCTCAGGAGGCTGGATTCAGGAAATAGGCTCCTATCTGCTGCCTCCATCGTCCAGAAAGCCTGTGGTTGCTCAGCATGTCCACTCACCATGATAAGGGTGATTGCTGGCAAAACAACTGTTTCTCTCAGAGGATAAGCAGCTTAAATTTATTGCCTTGGGTAGCATCGGCTTTACATTAGCTTTAGCTCCTTCTCACTTTCCCCCTGCTGTTTATGAAAAGGTTTCTTATGGGATTTTATCCTGTATTTGAAATGAAGACAGCAGGAGTCACAAAGCTGAGACAAAGAAAAAGTGCTTCTATCCTTACCTGGACCTCTTTCTGTCTGAGATGACAGTGCGCACGCACCAGCGTGGACATGTAATGTTTTAATCATCATTTGCATCCCTGCGACTGCATGCTCTCGTGTAAGGTGTTCAATGCAACTTAAAAATCTATGGTGAGGATGGTTCCCAAGAAGATGCTGTTATTACTATTAAGTCTTATCTTTTTCTTAGAATTACAGAGCACTTATTACAATGGGATGAAATGGTCATTTTACCTTATCTCCTCTGGCATATTTTAAGACTTGTTTCTTAAGTGATAGTATTCTGTATTTGAAATGAAATGTATCCCAAGCACCTGGCACTAAGACCCATACAGAGTGCACTATTCAGTAAATATTTGCTGAATGAATGAATGATGAGGTCTTAAGTAAGTCATGAGGTCATCATGGAACACCAATGAGAGTGAGGTAACCAAAAATTTACAGACTTAGTCTGATGAGAATTAGCATTTTCTAAGCTCTGTGTATGTTCTCCTCACCTCCAACCTGTTTGGTTAACTCTGACTTATCCTTTAGGAAAGGAAGTTTCTCAAGGAAGTCTTTTTCATGCTACTTATGTTTTAAGCTTTATATGTGCAGAGGCTATGGTTATTTTTGCCCAATATTCTATTGAGATCCTGGCATGTTATAGATACTCAACTATTTGTGGAAAAACTACTCTGCTCTGACTACTCCTCTTTTCTCTGCATCCCACCCTACTGTCTGAGCACTCATCACGCTTCATTTAGACCACTTTAGTCATCTTTGGCTGAACTTCCTACATCCAACCCAACACCCCTTTAGAGTTGGTATTGGACACAGCTGCCAAAATAATCTTCACCAAGCTGTGCTTAGGCCATAAACTTTCTGTTCTCAAATTGCTTTCAATTTACTTCTATTTATTAACTTGCATACAGGTAGTTTGAAATTGTTACTCTTCACAATATTTTGAAATCTCATTTCTCCAGAGTGTGTTGTGTTATTCAACCCATTTTTGCTTTGTTCTTAAATGTATACATGCTTCTCTCTCGCTATACCCAGTTTTTTTGTCTTTCCCTCAGTCATGAAGGAAAGGTCTTCCGAGTCATGTTTATATTGCATCTGCCATGTGCCTTACTAGTACATGTGTGGAAAAGATCCCAGAAAATATTTTAGCTCTGTGGAAGATGAGCTCTCCACATAGAACAGCAGGTAACAGGAGAAATGAATCACATACATAGAGAGATTTTAAAGTATGAATAATCTGAATGAAACTGTAAACTATAAAATAAGTCTAAGCTGATCCTAGAAATAAATAGTTTTCCCTTCCAGCAGGGGAGGGGGAGAGAAGGAAGCAGCAGGGAATGAGGGTTCCACCATGCTCTGTCACTGCCATCTCACTAATTCTCTGAGCTGCAGGAGAGTGGGATGGAGGTGTAAGCTTTGGAAGTGAGTGGGATCACATCGAAGTGAGAGTGGTAGATAGGTAGGTAATGGCAGATAAGAAAAAACTGCAATGTTGGCAGCAGCTTCGATTGGCTGCTGGAATGAAGGGACAGTGCCAGATGAGAATATACAATCATAGGAGAAATAAATCAGAGATCTATCTTGGAAGTTGTGGGAAATCTCTCAGTCAGCTATCTTGCTAAGAATTGAATGCACTTAAAATATGTGATGATGTTCATGGTCTATAAATTTTTTTGCTTTTTTGGAATGTTGAGCCTTGTCTTTCAAAAAGAACTACTATTTCTTGAGACTTTAAGATGGGGAAGTACACATTTCATTCACTGGGGACTATAAGTGTACTATTGACCTATAAAATCAAATATAGATTCAACAAAATATAGATCCAACCAACTTATGTACCAGGTTAAATTATTTTTAGTGTTTTTTTTATTGGCGATCTCTGAAAAGTTGTTCATGAACTTGGGTTTAATGGATTATTGACATTAGACACAGATGTAAGAGTCAGTTGAAAATGTGACCCACGCCCATTGCTTAGTTAAGGTTCTTGTGGTATATGGCATTATTGTTGCTAACATTTCACCCCTTTTTATATCCAGGGCCTTTGCCATGTTGAGACTGAGGGAAAAGTGATGATTATTGTGACAGGATTTTGATTATGAAAATCAGGATCTGTTTATAGATCAAGCAATATCTGGCAGGCTGCCAATATATTTCATTACCAGAGTCACACAGCCTACTGGCCATCATAAAATATCCCTATGGATCAAAATATTCTGACTATCACTAGGTGACTGAGCTTTTAAAATTTAAAGTGTCTTACCTTGTCATTGGTAATAAAATGACATTTGATCTCTGCAATTTTGGAATCTTCCCTATAATGAGGGAACCCATCTTAATGGCATTATACCAAAGTCATTACTGGCCTAGAAATGAGGGCAAACATAGATATTTTTAATGATGTCCTTACTAATATGTTTCTTAGCTTTGGTTGGTATGTGTGGGTATGACGCTTATCCAGGATAAATCCATTTCAACAAACCATTCTTGTCTTAGTATTCCTTTCTCCATATTATGCTGGGAAAACACTAGCATCTCAACTTCATTAAACTTGGGCTATCACTGAGTCCAAGTTTCAGTCAACCAATTAAACTGTTAGAGCACATTCTAGCCATGCAAGCTAGCACACTGAAACCAGTATCTCTAGTAAATGCACTCATATCAAATTCTATATCAGCTTGATAAAGAATTACTAGAGTCCAGTGCACAAATTGATGCACTGGTGGGGTCTGGTTGGCCTGACCCCAATCAGAGCAGATCCGGGCCAGGCCTGTCAGGAATAGGAGAGAGTGGGAGGGGAGGGGCTGTGGGCAGTGGGCCATATGGCCCTGCTCCCAATTGGTGTGTGGTGGTGATCAGAAGGGGCTGTGGGCTGATCTGGGTGGTGGGGGCAGGGGCAGGGCCAGCCACGGGGAGGGGCTGTGTGGGGTTGACTGACCGGCCCCACCACCAGATCCAGCAGGTTCACTTGCCACAGTGGGCATTGTAGCAACTGGTCATTCTGGTCATTATGGCATTTTGGTAGCTGGCTATATATATATATATGGAGAGAGAGAGAGAGAGAGAGAGAGAGATACAATAAGTCCTCCTAGGTATAATAACCTAAAAAATTATTCACATACATGTTCCCTAGGATTCTTCAATAAACATTACCAAAATACTATTGCAGTTCTTACGGTGTACTACTACTTTCTCTTTGGTCATGCTTATATTTGATCCTCTGGAATCTGTAAGTTTATATTTTATCTTGTGGCAAGGGGTGGTTTAAGTGCATCTTGAGCAGAATGAGCATCCCTAGTAAGACATCTGTCTCAGGTGAGGTTATTATAGGATTTATAAGTAAAGGAAGGACAGTCTCCTTACACAGGAGAGCAAGTTCATTCTCCTGATAAGAGAGGATGATTGACTCAGGATTTGGAGATTTTCAGTTTTGTCTGAATGGAGCCAGATATCCCATTAACTGGTTCAAGGTCCCATTCCTCACCAAATAGTACCATAAATTTTACATGAGAAAGTTGGCAAAGCTTCAAATTCCACTAGATATTACATTTGTATTTAATTTTAGTTAATTATTTAAATTAAATTTTTCCAGTTCAGATGATTACTGGTGTGATCTCTGTCTCCTGACCAGATTATGACTGTTACAGAACATAAATGACAAAACCATTTGTTAAAACACTGATTCAAAGCTGATGTCCAAGTTAAAGGAGCCATGTAAGGACATGATGGTGGTAATGATGATAAACAACACGGACTCAGGTGTGTGACAGATTCTGTTGAGTCCACTTGAAGTTTTGCATAAAGAAAATGACAAGCTCAATTCAAGTCACAGACCGAGGACCAAAGAGTTCCATAGCATTTCTAAAAAAATCTTTAATTTCTTGAAGTTATGTGGCAGATATTGCTGGAAAACAAGTCTTCTTCTCCAGTCTCATCTCCTCGACACCCACTATTGGCAGAGCCTAACATAAAGTTAGCTGGCAAAGAAAAGTAGTTTGCAGAGTTCTGACCCAGCTTTATAAGGTAGGGAAAAGACAGGTGGATTTGGCTCCAAGAGGCAACAAGATAAAGGCTTATAAGGCGAACCAATAGCAGGCACAGATAAGCAGCTTGGAATTGAAATGAGTAAATCCATTTCTAACTGAAAAAAAAAGCATAGATTGCTCTGTGATTCATAAGAAGAACTTGAACATTTCTGTGGAAAGAGATAAAAAAGGAATTCATGATTTAACCATTCATTTTATAATCATTTTCCTTAGTATAAAAATTGTACCTTTAAAGTAGCAAGGTATGCAGATCCCCACTCTATGGAATTTCAGAAACAGAAAATGTTTTTTAGTCTTCTGGTCTATTTTCTTATCTTTGGCATGTCTGGATTACAGAGAACTGATATTAGTCTACTGCATTCAAGCCAAAACTAATTGCTGTTTTGAGATAATATACCCACATGGAGTAAGGTGGAATAAGGAACTAATGGAAGGATACTTAATTCAAGGCAGTTTTTGTTAAGGGTAAGCCATCTGTTTTTTATTGGGCAAGTGTAATGATGTCTCTGGCTCTTGGTTTCTTTATCTGTGAAATGAAATTTTTGCAGTCTGGTACCTTTACAGCTCTGTACCCATGAAAGTATCTCAGAGGATGTCCTTACTTTCCTTCTGGGATTAGAGGAGGCACCTATAACAATAATGAGTCAGAACCACATCCCCAGTTACCTGATTCACCAGTCATGTGGTAAAGAGTCAGAGATACTTTCAATTCTGAGAATGAGAATGTACAGATGCACCAGTGTTGGTGGATTTTATGGTAATGAGTGAGATGATCATGAGTTGGGGATTTTCAGCTGCCATTTTTAAATGTATGAGAAATGTTACTATAGCAGAATTGAAGAATATTTAGTTAATTAAAAGACAGAAGCAGCAAATTACTAAATTTCTTCCTTTTTTTTTAGGTTTAAGATTTGACTGTAGCACTGGTGAAATACTAAGGTTTCAAATGTGCCTGTCCATCCATATTCATGATGCTGTATTTTATCTGTGAGTGCGACCCACTAGGTTTATTTTAGATGATCTTGTTAGCACCCTGACAAGCAGTGAACCTCTCATCTTTAGGACTCAGGAATATGGAACAACCGATTTGACACAGCAGGGAGGGTGATAAAAGGAAGAACTGGGATAGAAGATCTTCTATTAATGTTCAAATATCAGCATGAAGAGATTTCAGTGGTCAGAAATGAGTCTGAAATTTGGGGAGAAAAATGTATAAAATACTATAGCAATTGGAGTACAAAATATTTATTTCAGTATGTTATTTAGTTATTTCAGTGTGAAGAAATACTTTCAGTTATATTTCTTATTGTTTTGCAACTTAAAGGGTTATATTTGACTATTTCAAAAGAAATAAATCTTAGCTACTGAAGCATCAGTTTCTACCCTTTGGACCAAGGACTTTAGTTTTGGTTAGGTTATTTCCTACCATTTTAATGAAAAAATAATAACACAGAAACCATGTTTTGGTGACTTTTAAAGTAACCTCTTCAGAAATTCACAGTAATAACAAGAAGGCTTGCAGCGAAGTTCTACACTTACTAATTTAATTTCCCTTTCTTATGTCTAGTCATTTTTCTTTTTTTTTCTCTTTCAAAATGCTGGGTTCTGGGATAGATGTGTGTGTTGGTATGAGGAAGAGGAGAAAAAAAATCCATTTTTAAATATGATCATAATCTGTAAAATAATTAGTTCCTTTTAACAATTCAATAATATTAGTAATATACTTTGTAAAAAATACACTAAAATGTATCTAATATGTTAGTAAAAAGACAGTTTGGGATTATGTCATCACATTGCTTATTACCTTGAGGAAAGGAGGAGTTTGGGTCATTCTTCCACTTTATATTCTGTTAGACAGAATGAGTGCATGTACAAACTATTTATGTTCAGTTTGAAGGGTGTTCAGTACCTGTTTGGCTGAGCTACTTTTGAGCACTTCTGGTTCCATTTTGAGAGTGAAACTATAGAGCTCTTGAGAAAATAAATGAGTGAAAACTTGGTGTAGAGACTTCTCATTTCAATATCTGTCATTCAAAGCACCCCTTATTCTTACTAATATAAAATAAAAAGATCATATCCTCATTTATTCTGCGAAGCATTTTCTCCATTGAGCCAAAAGAATATCACAGAAAAGAAAATGTTATGGTAGCCTTCAGAGATACGGCAGTGGTAACGATACCTGCATCCTAGATAAGGACGTTTGTTCCTGGCAAAATGAATTAGTCTGACTAAAACCTCAAATGAATCTTATTTCTGCCTCCTCACTGCCTTCAGTATTTATCTCATTTTATGGCTATTGCTTGTTGAATTCTATGCCTCTAATGGGTAAGCTGGGGAGGGCAGGGCTTATATACACAAGGAGAGAGTGAGGTATGGAGGAGAGGCAATGCCACACATGGTGAAAACCCTGTCTCTGGGGCTGCCGTCTGAGTCTGTCACTCCGTGTTTGACTTTGGCAAGGTTCTGTAATGATGCTGTGCTTCCCATTCTCCATGTATTAAATGGGCATAATAATAGTACCTGCTTCTTAGAGATGTTGTGAGCATTGTATGCAAGAGCACATAATGGTGAACTTAGCAATCTTCCCAGTGCAGACTGGAATGGAAGCTATGATGATCACTTTAGGCTGATACATTCACAGAGAAGAGGAAGATCAAGGAAAGTTGCAGAGCAGGGAGTGGGAAGATCTTACATTCTGTTCTGGAATGTGGAGTCTGAGCTACCAACTCTAAGTAATTTGTCCAATAAAGAGGGTTCATAAGAGAGAAATTGGGCTGCAAACAGGAGTCATTGGTATCCAGGTGGAATTTGAAGCTATGGGAATTAATTAGTTCTACAATACAAAATTAATGTATTGAGATAGGAGAAAGGGGAAAAAAAGAGGAACACCAATATTTATGAAAAGGTGCAACTTCAAAAAAAATTAAGAATGAGAAATCAGAAATTTGGGAGGGAAACTAGTTGGGAATATAGGGAAGTATCTATTTCGAGGAGCAGATCCAGCATGCTCACGCAGAACACAGCTGTTAGACAAGTCCATTGGCTTTAGCACCTAAGGGACTGATGCCAACCTCAGTTCATGAAGCACAGGAGCCCAAGGGCCAGAAGCAGAGGGGCTGCAGCATGAGGAAGCAACCTGGGCCCCCAGGCGTGGGCCACTGTTTCTAGAAGCTTGCTTGGGACTGGGGAACAGGGAGAGATTTGTGAATGTTTATACACACACACACACATAAATTAGATTTCAGAAAGGAAGAGAGATAAGATAGAGGAGAAAGAATAGATATGAAAAAGCAGGTCTCTGAGGATCTGTTCCCCTTTGATTTTTCTATTTTGACGTCTCAAATAAATAGGAATGGTAAATCCAAAAATTGTAAATCCAAATAATAATGAATTTTTATTCTTGGCACTTTCTTACATAAAATCTGCTTTCATGCCTCCATAAGGGGATGTGTTTTGTCCTGCTATAGACACCTTTTCTGTATTTTTTCTTAAAAATAAATAATGACATATGCAAGGGAATATTGAGATAGTAACATCACATGTCTAGGGATCATTCTCTATGCAAACAGAAATAGCTATTTTTGATAGCTTGTCCTATTAACATACCACCTCCAGGAAGAACAGGAAAGTGCTGTGCCTCACAGTCAGAAAACTATTTTCTATGTTAAAGTGTCCAAAAAGAAGGTAATTGAGTGATTTCATCTGTCTGTAAAGGTAGCAGTTTCTCTCTTTCTCTCTCCCTCTCTTACTCTCTGTTTAAAGAGTCTTGGGAGTTGAAATAAAACTCAAATAATTAAAGATATACTTTTAAAACTTTCAGTGAAAACAATCACAAGTACACTAAGATGCAGCATTTGATCTCAGGATGTGACCCAGGCCTTTCTTGGAACCAACAGGAAATGCAGGCAGCCCCTGGAAGAAGGCTCCCACACTGAGCACTGCGCCCTCAGTCCTGTTTCACAGCCTGCACTGTGCATAGGAACAGCGCCCTTAGGACAACCAATATGCTTTTCTGCTTCAGCATCTGATTACTCCCAGGAAATGAACGGCTGTTAAAGCTGAAGACAAGAATTAGATGATTATCTTTTAATTATTTTGAATAAGTTTTCAATGCATATGTAGCTTGACAGGTAAGGAAAAGGTTATTTACATATATCACTCAGAGAACAAATTAAAAGGTCAATAAAAATGGACTTTATGATTACTAAGCACATATCCTTCTAGGCAAAAATACTATGATTTTGAGTTCCTCATGTAAATTCTGATTATTGCTCAGACATTGTGCTACTTACTTCAAAAGCATTTTAAAAGACTTAATAATTACAATCCCTTGCCACAGACACTAGTTTCTTTAGAAGAGAAGGAATTTTAGTCTCAACTAAATGACTATCCTGCATCTTGAGATTTGTTGCATAGGATTTAAAGCTCCGAGTGAGAGACCAGTCTTTCTAGCAGCTTAAAAATTGTGTGATATTTTGGAGCAACTAAGATAGGAGGAAAATATCCTCCTTTAGGGGAGGCTGTTTATGTCTAAGAAATTTTCATCTTATCAAAACCTCATGATATACAATTTAAGACTCTTACAATATACTTCAATAAAATAAAACATACTTTCTCAAAACATGGAATTTGATTATTAAATATATGCAAAATCAACAGTGACTGATCAATGTCTTTGGAAGGCAGCCTGAATAAGGGATTCTGCTGCGTGGAGAAGTATTTTCTCCAGAAACTCTAAGTCCTTATTTGGTTCTGTGATAATTTTAGAAAATAGCCTTGACTCTCTATTTGAAGGAGTTTTACTTGAATTTGTAAATTATTTTAGATGATGAATGCCACACTGATATAGAACTTCATGTTAAATATGGTGGTGAGGGGCACCTAGTTTTAATCATATTTAGATCTTTCTAATGGAGAATAGTTCTTGTTTGTTTGTTTTTAATTTTAGAGGAATCTATTTGAAATGATGATGGTGTTGGAAACACAGCACCCTATAGTAGGTTCCCACTTATGTACCAGGATAACTGGTACGAAAGATTCAATATCTGTATGCTGCCTACGGTAGTGTATAGAAGATGAGTTCAGATGACCTCCAACTGTCTCCAGATGCTACACTTCTATTCTTCCCACATGGAGACAAACAATCTAAAAAGAAAAAATAAGTCAAGTTTCAGTAAGTGAAAGCTGCCACTCTGGGCTGAGGGTGCATAATAGCTTTCTGGTTCAGCCTGGCAAAGCTGGCTTCGGATCAATGATTTTACATCAGCTCTTCACCAGCAGGCTTCCATATGAGAATGACAGATCCCGGCACATTGCTCACACTCATTTTAATGAGAGGGCTTTTGCCTGTATACGATTGCTCTCATCCTTTTTCTTTGCAAGAATTTACTCACAAGGGTTTGGTCAGGGACAAAGCATTAGGTAAATAGGCAATTGTTTTTATTTTATAGGCTGTGAGTCAGTTATTTCCTCATTTTTATGACCAATTGATGACTACTTTCAAGATAGAAGCAAGTGTTGATTGATAATAGACATTAAACACTTGCAAATGCTACCTGCAATATAAAACACATAGGAGCCATGTTTCCTGTCATCTAACAGCTCCTACTCTAAGACAATAAGATAGTTGTGCATACTGAGCCAATGGAGAGTGACAGTTAGGTTGTGAGCAAAACTATACATTTGCTAATCATTCTTAAGATTAAAAAAAATAGATGTTATTTGAGAATGTTTTGAGAAGGAGTAATTGATTATAAATGGGCCCAAGGGGACTTTCTGGGTGTTGTAATGTCCTATATGTTGATTGTGCTGGTGGCTACATGAGTAAATACATTTGTTAAAACAAATCACAGATGTGTTTTTTATATATTTAAATTATACCTTGCCCTTAATTTATAAAGACATTAATGTAAAACCCAGATAATTGATAGACTGGTCTTTAAAGAATATGAGCAATCAATTTACAAAAAATGAAATACAAGTGATGCTGAAAAAACCATAGCAATACTAGACTCCTTTCAAAATAAAGGAAAGGCAAATTAAAATAACTTGACATAGTTTTGTCACCTATAAATCTGGACCAAATAATTGGTAGCAAACACATTGTATGGGAAAACCGGTACTCTCATACTAAACAGGCTGAAGTGTAAATTGGTACCATTCCTATGGAGGGTAGATGGGCAATAACTAACAAAATTACAAATGCATATACCTTTGAACCTAATAATTCTACTTTTAAGGTACTTGTTCAACAGATATATGTTGTGTGCATGCAAAGTAACACATGTATGATGTATTACTTGTAGAATTGTTAGTGATTGTAGATGATTGCTAAAAGCTATGGTATATTTACACAATGGAATACTATGCTGCTATAAAAAGCAGTAATTCTTACCATTTGCAGCAACCTGGATGGAACTGGAGAGCATAATGCTAAGTGAAATAAGCCAGTCAACGAAAGAAAAATATCACATGATCTCACTCATTTAAGGATAATAAAGAACATTATAAACTTATGAACAAAAAGATAGATAGAGAGGTAGTAAAGCATCAAACAGATTGTCAAACTACAGTGTGAAGGTTAGGAAGAGGTGGGGTAGATAAGAGATCAACCAAAGGACTTGTATGCCTGCATATAAGCACAACCAATGGACACAAGACACTTGGGGGTTAGGGCATGCATGGGAATGGGGGAGAGGGGAAATGAGAAGATATGTACACATGTAACACATTAATAAAAAAAGAAACAAAAACAAAGAAAGAAAAAAAAGAAATATCTTAAAAAAATTAGGGCTGAATGAATTCTGGTACGGACTTGGAAAAGAATAGTGTGTAGCTGTAAAACTAAGAAGGTCTTTATGTACTGGCATATATATCTCTTGATATTTAAATGAAAAGTTAAAGTTCACTTTCCAGGAAGGTAGTATAGATGTAATCTTTTTCCTATTCCTATTTTAAATACAAATAAAAATCCTGGACATTATATATGTAAGCAAACAAATACACAAGAAGAGTCTGAAGGGTGGAGAGGGGGCACAGCAGACCATTGAAGAACCTATGACTCAGAAACACCAAATGGTGAGTATCCTGTGTTTTCTTTGTGCCTCATCTATTCCAGCCTTGTGGCTGAAAAAGCTAGCATATTGGAAAGAAAAGTACAATGCAGAACTAAGATTAAGAAGACCAGACTCCCAACATAGACAAAAAACTGAGGAGAGAGAATTGACCGTAAATCAGTTTGGTGATAGACTGAAATAGGTCTTTGAAAGAAAATATCAGATGTGTTTTGTATATCTGTTTGTGAAGAATGTTTCCCTGTGCTTGCTGAATTATATCAGTGCCTCATTTTCAGTTAATTTTAGATTGAAAGAAATAACCGTTTCATGTAGCCTGCTCTGTTTCACTTCTCCTCATATTTGGATTTCTGCTGAGAGTGCACTCTGGCAACCGGAGCATAATAAGTGCTAAGTCTTATTCTAACTTTAGAATAACTGTTATGGCCCTTTGGGAACCTCAAAGATGAAGTCTTCCATTGTAAATAGTCTAATTTCCTTCTTGCACCTCTTCACTTAATGAGCCTGAGTTTATTATACCTGGCTCTCCCAGAGAAGGGTTGAGTGGCTGCCAGTCTGAGCCAGGACGATGGTTTAGAAAAAGACTCTCTCCCATTGATTTCAAGGAGTTTGAACATACGATGGAAGAAATACTCCCTGCTGTGACCCATGCTCAGGACTTTGAGGACCACAAGATTGCACATAAGAAGTTCTGTCTGGGAAGATGCCCACGTTGTCTTCAAGGGAGAAAGTCTTCCCAATGGGCTGTTGTCAAGATCCATCTCCTTTTTGAGAGAGCTTCTTGTGAAGTCAGCCCCACTTCATTGCACTGTCCACTCATAATAGAAGTCTCTCCATGGCTTAAAAATTATCACCCAATCCTCAGTTTGGGGGACATTCAGTAGACTTCTGTGGTTTGTTAAAACACCATGTCCCAGTATTTCACACAACTTATGCTACTGATATTTAACTCACAGAAATGATTTTTTTGAGGTAATTCCATACTGCTTTCTACAGTGGCAGTGTGGAGTTATCTCAAAAAAGTTAAAAATGGAACTGCATTATGACACAGAGATTCCATTTCTGGGAATTTCTCTGAAAAATCTCGAAACACTAATTTGAAATAATATATACATCCCTATGTTCATCACAGCATTATTTATGATAGCCAAGATTTGAAAACAAGCCAAGTGTCCATCAGTAGATGAGTAGATAAAAAAGCTGTAATATGTTTAAAAAATGGAAAACTACTTAGCCATAAAAAGGAAGAAAATGTTACCTTTTGAAATAGTATGGATGGATCTGGAGAGTATTATATTAAGTGAAATGAACCAGTCAGAGAAAGACAAGTGCCACATGTTTTCACTCATATATAGAATCTAATAAACAAACTGAAGTAATAAGCAGAGACAGACTCATAGATAAGAGAGCAGGCATCATCAACAAATCAACAAGCTACAAGTACTGGTGAGTATGTGGAGAAAAAGGAACCCTTGTGCATTGCTGGTGGGAATGCAGATTGGTGCAACCAGTATAGAAAACAGTATGTGGTTTCCTCAAAAAGTTAAAAATGGAATTCCCATTTGATCCAGTAATCCCACTTGTAGGATTATATCCCAAGAAACCAGAAACACCAGTCAGAAAAGTTATATGCACCCCTATGTTCATAGCAGCAAAATTTACAATAGGTAAGACTTGGAAACAGCCTAAGTGCCCATCAGCAGATGAGTGGATTAAAAAACAGTGGTGAATCTACACAATGGAATACTATGCCACTATAAAAAGAAGGCACTTTTACCATTTGCAGCAGCATGGATGGAACTGGAGAGCATTATGCTAAGTGGAATAAGCCAGTCAGAGAAAGAGAAATATCACATGATCTCAGTCATATGTGGGATATAATGATTCACATAATTTGATGAACAAGAATAGATCCAGAGACAAATGGCAGGGGAGGGGCAGTTAGAGATCAACCAAAGGACTTGTATCCATGCATATTAGCATAACTAATGGACACAGACACTGGGATGGTGGGGGCTTACCAAGGGTGGGAATGGCTGAGGTGGGGGGGGGAATCAATTGGGGAAAAAGGAGACCTCTGTAAAACTTTAGACAATGAAAACACACACACACACACACACACACACACACACACACACACACACCACAAACAGAGCAGGCAGACAGTTCTGGTAGGGAGTGTGGGTGGAGGGATTGAGCAAAAAGGAAAAAAGGAAGAGAAAGAACTGATGGATACAGACAACAGTGTGGTGATTGTGAGGTTAGGGCATTGGTGGAGGTGAAAGAAGGTATAGGGGGAATAAGTGGTGATGGAGCCCAGGTGATGTGGCTCAGTGGTTGAGCAGAAACCTATTTACCAGTATGTCATAGTTCAATTCCTGGTCAGGATACATGTCTGGGTTTCAGCTTCCATCCCAGTGGGCACATGTGGGAGGAAGCTAATCAATGATTCTCTCTCATCATTGTTGTTTCTATCTCTCCTTCCTTTCTTTCTACAATCAATAAAAATACATTTAAAAATAAGTAAAATAAAAAAATGGTGTGGAAACAAGAGAAAAAAATGAAATAATTTTTTTCTTAAGTAAATGGTTACTAAGGAAATTACAACTATTTGAGAAGAACCAAACATAAAGTTTGGACAAAGTGCTAGGGGAAAATATGGTAATCTTTGGTGTAGTGCTGAGGCCCTTAATATTTTTCTGGGTTAAAATTGGCCTGGTGAACTACTTCCTGGGAATAAAAATTTAATTTCTCAATATTCACCTACTCTCCTCAGGGCCAGGGCATTTAATAAAGAATGAAATCTAGATAAAAGAGGCACTAAAATTTAATTATTACTTTAAATATTATATAATGGTCATGTTTTCTTTAAAACACCCTTTTCTTTAAGAAATTCATACTAAAAATTTACAGATGAAGTATTATGGTGTCTGGGATTTGTTTCAAAATAATCCATGTGTGAGGAGAAGGAATTAGTTAGAGGTACAGATAAATGGTTGGCCAGGAGTTAATGATTGTTGAATTTGGGTGATGGGCATTTGAGTGCTTACTATACTTTTGCATATGTTTATAATGATCACCCTTAGAGGCAATAAGTTCTTGTGAACATGATTACTCTCCTCAGAGAGAAATCATCCAGAAGTTCATCACCACTGTCCTTCAGGCTCACACTGTGCTCTGTCCCCTAGGTCTTTATTGAGCTAGCAATGCTGATAAAAAGTATTACTGACTTCTCAGAGAGAAGCTTCAAGGAATTCAGCTTGATATTTTGTGTGTGGAAGAATCTATATCACATCCACCTATGATTCTAAAACTGTCCCTGCTGGGTCAGGAGACCTACCTGCTCAGATTCCAGAAAAAAAACACAACAAACCAAAAAATGAAGTTTTAAAACAGGAGGACAGAGTGTGGACAGAATCCAGTTTTTATTAGTCTCCATGAGCCCTGGAGTCGAACCCATGTCAATCGATGTTTATAAGATATACTCCATTAGTTTTCCTGAAAATTCTAAAAAGTGTATTTCAAATGCTCTTCTTTTGCAAAGTTACTGAATTCAATTATAATTTCATCCAGAAAAACAACAGCTCTCCCAAAGGTCCTGACTTTTTTTTAAAAAAAGAATTGGCCTTTGTTATACCTGTTCCCAGAATATGCTATGCTAATTTTCTAACTCAGCTGGCAGCAGTGGCTTAAATAGTAATATAGAAACCACTATGTTAGTGCAGGAAAAAATTAGATATAGGTAGAAAATTAGACAGGGAGATAGATATAGTTCTTTCATTAATCAGCTATTAATGAGGGAATTATGGCATCATGTGATATACTCAGACTCTGGAATCAGTATCTGGATTGAGTCTCAACTTTCCTTCTTACTGGGTGGCCTTGGGCAAGTTGTGTCTCATCTTCCCCCAGCTCTGTCCTAGTGTTATGGATTAACTAATAGTCATAAAGGATGTAGAGCAGAATTAGCTCTTTCTCTCATGAACCTTATAGTAACATGTTAGCTGTTAGATTTCAATACTAGAATGTTAGCTCTGGGAAAAAAAGACTAGGATGTCCAGTCTAATCATTTTATTTTATAGTTAAGTAGGCTTGAAGAAATGCCAATGTCTAAGTTCTATTATCAGAGGACTAAGGTTTAGGGGAGGGCCCCCAGGTGAGTCTAATGTGCGGCCAGGAATGAGAACTGTGACTTGAAAGTGATTGAAATCTGTTCTATAATATCTGACATCTGAATGGATCATTTCCCACTCTTAACCCTTCTCTCAACATGTCTGTACAGTTGTCAAGAAAATTGTTCCTACTGTGTTAAAGCAGAGCAACACAAACATATAATTAGCAAACTGATACCTACTATTTATTCCTGTGAAAACCTGATTTTTCTTTCCCAGCTTAAAAATAGTCATTTGTTTTAAAATGGCTTGTGGGAAAAGGCCAGCATTGCTAGAATTTGAGGTGAAAGTAATTTGCATCAATCTGAACCTTAGAGAATTTGGACTAATCTAGTAACATTACTTTGGACAGTAACAATTTCCTGCCATCTAGTGGAGGATTCAAAGAATAATCCATATCTTTATTTTTAGAAAATTAACATTATCACAACACTATGACTTTTAAATCTCCTGCTACTGAAAGGAAATGTTTTTGTGCCCGAGCTCTGGTGCTCTGAGTTGTTCTGAGTGGTGGTGAGTCCATGTATTCTTCTAAATTCTCCCATTCTATGATGCCAGGGCTGGTTCCTGCTGAACCCCACTCACTGTGGTCACTTTGGGGAACTTAGATCAAGTTCCTCCTTTGTCCTCTGTTCACTAATAAGAGATGTTGGATTCGAGCTCCCCTGCTAGGATGCCAGGTCTTAGATGGAGAATCCATGAGAGGTTATGGGTGTATAAGAATGAGTCTTTATTGCAGAAGTGGTCACATAACCACAAGAACAGTCCCCACAGCAAAGTCCATACAGGCAGGCAGCTGGTGAACATATATCGTTCCCATAAAGCAGCATCAGTCTCTGTACCCACAGCTATTATCTGAGCAGCCGTGGCCTCCTTGACTCACTACACTACCTCACATTGTAGCAGTACCTAAGCTCTCCGGCCCAGCTGCTTTCTCTAGCAGACTTCGTATACACTCCATCCTAGCTTCTCTTTCTCCATTCTCCAGCAGACTTCTTCTCATCCCGCCTCAGCCAACTAGATGGGTCAGTAACCTACTTTTATACCATCTAGACAAAGAAGGCTTTGTGCCAATAGTTATATCAATCATATTGGCCACAGAAAGGCACAGTGTATCATGTGTCCTTGCACCCACTCATGCTATCTTGGCCTGATTAGAATTATTTCCAGGCACATAGTCCTTGAACATGCCCAGAGTGGCCTTTGGCCATTCTGGTGTATTGATAATAAGGCCTCTTGTTATACTCAACTGTTAGAGTAGTGCTTGGTGCCTTGACTATCCAGGGACCTGTCATAGTTCCCACAGTAAGACAACTAGTACTCCACAAGCTATGTCTCAATGTATTTTTCCTTTTATTTCTCTTTAATTCATCATTGTTGAAAGTATTACAGATGTCTCCTTTTTCTTCCATTGACTCCCTCCACATCCTCCCTCCCCCAGGCCTTCACTGCACTGTTGTTTGTGTCCATTGGCTATGTATATATGCATATAAATTCTTTGGTTCCTCTCTTTCCACTGTCCTTCCCCGCTTCCCTCTGAGATTTGTCAGTCTGTTCCATGTTTCTATGTATTTGAATCTATTTTGTTTGTTTACTTTGTTCATTAGATTCCATGTATGAGTGAGATCATGTGATACTTGTCTCTCTCTCAGCATAATACCCTCCAGGTCCTTCCATGCTATCTCAAAGGGTGAAAGATCCTTCTTTTCAAATGTACTCTTCCTTTTTTGATTTGACTTAATTTTTTGTAAAAAATGTCATTGTATTGTTATTTTTCTTAAGGTTGTCAAGAAATTTGTGAACCCACAAAGTGTAAATACGAATGTGATCAATTCCTAAAAGTTTGCATATATATAGGTCTGTGACATACATAAATGTGTTTATATTTGGCTCTTTTAAAAATCTTTTATTTGAAATGCTAGAGGCACTAGTATCTAAGGTTAAGAACCTGAACAGCAAAGCCAAACCTTGGATTTTTCCTTGTACTATGTGTGGGAACTTGGAGAACTTAGACTTTTTCACCATTTGATAATGATAAAACCTGCCTCATAGGGCTGTTGGAGGAATTAAATCCTGGCAAAGCACTTATTGTTTAATGTATTATTATTTTTACCATTGTTGTTGTTTATATGTATATCAGTATATACTAATTATGAGGAAGGAGTTCAGAAGTGGCTTCTGAGATTCAACTCAGTTTAAAAATCAACAAGCATTTTTTTAAGCTAATTTTATACTCAACATCCTGGGAAATCCAAAGCTGAATAAGACATTGCCCTGTTTTTGAGTAACTGTTCTCATAAACCAATGGGAGAGAATTCACTATAATTCAAAGGAAAGATAATGTGTGAGACCAGAGTTATCATAAACAAAGTGAAGATAAGGGCAAGGCTGTTTTAGCTGGAGTTATTGACTTATGAGTTGTAACTGAAATAATGGATAAATTTTCATGGAAATTAAATTGCGTAAATGGAGATGGTAGGGAGGAATCCACCAGGAGGTATTTTAAGCAAAGGAATCAGGTTGGAAAAAAATCTAGGATTTATTTATTTTGGATGCAATAAGATCTTGCTAAAGCATACAATTTCTTCATTCTTTCATCTAACATTGATCTAAACATCTGCTCTGTGCCAGGCTCTGTTCTATGTAGTACATATATGATGGTGAGTAGAATAGACAAAACTCTATTCCCAAGATGTCTTTTCCAATGTGGGAGGAATATGGAGAGAGATGACTGGGAAGAGAAGGTAGGGCTAGATTTTGGGGGGGACTTAATGGAGAACCCACAGAGGCTGCTACTAAGATAGAGCTATGATTAGGCACTACCTAAGAAATATTTATCTTATGGAGGAAGTGTGAAGGATAGATGAAAGGATCCTGGGCCTGAGAGGGATAGAAAATATTTCAATAGGAGGTAATGAATCCAGGTGAGAGCTAATGAAGCCTTAAACTGTGAAAGTGAAAAGGGAGAAATGGACTTAAAAAACACCCCACAGGTATAGAGTAGTGCTTAGTGCCAGCAGGAAGTGGGCATGTGGGAAATGATGATGCTAGGCTAGCTGCACAGACAGGAAGCAAGTGGATCCAGTGCATTGTTAGCGAAACTGGCAGGATAGACTCCCGAGTCAGACCCACCTGTATGGTAACGACTCAAAGCAACCATTTTATCTCTTTAAACCTCAATTTCATCATTAGTACAATGGAAATAATTAAAAGTACCACTTTATTAGGCTGGTGTGGAAAATAAGGACAAATGCTAGTTCTTACATTACTAGGGACATGGTGAGCTCTCAACCGTTGAGACTGAGCTTTGAGGCTGTATTGGGGAATGTAAAGAAGGTAAGGCAGAGTCACATACACTACCTGCGTTTAGTGTTAGATGTACTTGGAGGAGAGGTGGCTCCCACCTTAAGGTTGGCAATTATTCACAATAAGATAATTAGCTGAGAATTTTTCAATAGTAACTTCACATTAGAAAATTAACTACAAGTGCTAGCTGGTTTGGCTCAGTGGCTAGAGTGTTGGCCTATGGACTGAAGGGTCCCAGATTCAATTCCAGTCAAGGGCACAAGCCCGGGTTGTGGGCTCAATCCCCAATGGGAAGTGTGCAAGAGGCAGCTGATTAATAATTCTCTCATCATTGATGTTTCTATCTCTCTCTTTCTCTCCCTTCTTCTCTGAAATCAATAAGAATATATTAAAAAAAAAATGAACCACAAATTGCCAGTTATAAAAATAATCATGAGGATATAAAGTACAGCATAGTGAATATCGTCAATAATATTGTAATAACTATGTATGGTGCAGGTGGGTACTAGACATATTGAAATGATCACTTCTTAAGGTATATAAATGTCTAATGACTATGTTGTACATCAGAGACTAATAAAATATTGTGTGCCAACTTTAATTGAAAAATAAATTAAAAAATATTTACAATTAAAAAAAAAGAAAGAAAATGCAAATAAAGAACCATATTTTGCATTTGGGAGTCAAAATAGTTCTGCATCTTGCTATTATTCTCCTCATAAACTGGCAAAGGCTTCATTTCAGCTGATCGAAATGAACCTCTTAGAAGGGATGAAGAGATTTTATGAAGAACCTAAAAATGTGAATTAAACTGATGTTTCAATACTAAAGTGCTTTATTTCTCCCGATCTCAGAATCTGGTTCTGAATATATGCTAGCTATAGACATTTTTCCCATCCTGGGAAGCCACATAGAGAGTTCAGTAGAGAGTCACCAGGCAGCAGAATTGTGGGTACTGGTTAAGGACCAGGCTATGTAGATTTAAAACATGTACCTAGATATTTACTTTTTGGAATATGAATAGTCTGAATTTATGTCCAGAGGGAATTAATGCAAATTAAGAAAAAGAGGACACTGAAGTAGGAGAGGTGAAATTGTCAAGAAAAGTGGGAGCTTAATATGGAGAAACAGAGAAATGCTGTACCCTGGAAAGGACTGAGGCAAACCATGGATGCTGTTCTGATATGATAAAAGAATTTAAGGTGCCCAAAGCTACACATACTTCGCAATAGGTTAAAGGAAAATTGTATGCATTTTTGAGAGACAGAGAGGATTTATTTTGCAGTTTAAGAAAAGTAAGTACAATTACATTTCTAATGTAAGTACAGGATAAAACATTGGTAGGACAGATTGATTCCAAATTTGGCAGGCACATTTGAGATGACCTGGCTTAACCCAAGAAGTACTGGTATGAATGCATGCAAAAATCTACTTTGGGACCCAAGAGGAGAAACTTCAGGATAGGCAATTATTCCCCAGAGAACCTGGAAATCAAGTATCTCAAGACATCCAATGGTGAATGCTGGTTGAGAGAAGCACACTCTACAGATTAGTAGTCTATGGACAGAGAAAACAGTGATTTCAAATTCAGAACTTCAAAGCAGATGCTTGAAATTGCAGGTGTTGATTTACCATATAGTTGCTTCTTGCATGGGCAATTCCATATAACATGGTCAAGGTGAGTAGCAAAAGGGATTTATGTATTTATCATGGTTATTGGCAACCAATATAGGGAGGGTATTATTATAGCAAGAATCCTGTCACAGCGAGAATTTAATTCAGCAAGTATTTACTGGTTATCTGCCATGTGCCGGACATTTTGGTAGGAGTTGGATTGATAAAAGATGAATAAATGCATTATCTAAATCAGTGGTTTTCAATCTTTTTAATGCCACGATCCTTTAATACAGTTACTCATGTTGTGGTGACCCTCAACCATAAAATTATTTTCGTTGCTACTGCATAACTGTAATTATGCTACTAGTAATGAATCGTAATGTAAATATCTGTGTTTTCCAATGGTCTTAGGTGACCCTGCTAGTGGTTCTCAACCTGTGGGTCTTAAGTGACCCTGCTAGCAGTAGAGCCCAAGACCATCGGAAAACACAGATATTTACATTACGATTCATTAACAGTAGCAAAATTACAGTTATGCAGTAGCAACTAAAATAATTTTATGGTTGGGGGTCACCACAACATGAGTAACTGTATTAAAGGGTTGTAGCATTAGAAAGGTTGAGAACCACTGATCTAGAGGTTGAGTATGGATGGGAAGAAAGGGTAAGGTAATCAACATTTAATAACTTTTTAATAAGTTAATATGTTCTACATAGATGTGAGACAAATGACTTTTATTTAATTTACTATTCATAGGAGCTTTTTGAAATTTATATTATAGACCCCAATTAAGAACACTGAGGCTCAGATAGTTTAGTAACCAAATGTCACACACCAAAAAAAGTGGCACACCTTGGACCTGAACCCAGTTTTTCTGGCTCTAAATACCATCATCCTCTAATTAGATTGCTTCCCAAATCCCAGCTATAATAGACATCAAGTTGTTTAAACTGCTCACAGAATTGTAAAAAAAGTTGAAGAAGATGATCAACTGTTTTCTAAGGGATATTAGTAAAGATTTCACACAGAAGGTAAACTTTGATCTGGACTTTAGAGATTGATTAAAAACTTGACAGACAGGTAAAAGGAGAATCCTAGTCACAGAAAAATAAAAAGGAATGGTATTTTTGGGAAACAGAAAAAAGCTTGCAAGGCAAAATTTTAAAGTTACGGCTTTTAGAATAGGATTTAGATATAAGGGCTTGAGGAGAAGGGGGAACCAGGACAGATTAAAAACACACCTAATTTTATTAAGATTCACTTTACGTATAATATAATTCACTAATTTAAATTTATACAATGTAATGATTTTCAGTAATTTTACCTAGTTGTGCAACCAGTGGCAGACAATTGTCATCCCCTCCATAAAGAGCCCTCAGGTCCATTTACAATGCATCCCCATTTCCACTCAGCCCCAGGAAACCACAAATCTTTCTCTCCATAAATTTGCCTCTTTTGAACATTTCAGGTAAATGGAATTATACAAGATGTGGCCTTTTTTTGTCTGGCTTTTTTTTTTACTTAACATGCTTTTAAAGTTCATCCATGTGGTGGCACACAGCAATACTTCATTCTCTTTTATGAGTGAATCATATTCCATTGTGGGTTTTGTATCCTATTCATCAACAGATCACTTGACTTTTCCATTTTTTGGTTATTATGAATAATGCTGACATAAATATTAATGTGGACGTGTGCTTTCATTTCACTCTGTTGGGTAGATACTTAGGAGTTGGAAATGCTGGGTTGCCTGGTAGTTTTATATTTAACTTTTTGAGAAACTGTCAAACTATTTTCTAAAGTAGAGACCCCATGCCAGCAATTTATGAGGGTTACCATTTCTCTACATCTAACAGAACTTGTTATTGCTTGCCTTACATATTATAGCCATTAAATCTGGTGAGAAATGCTATCTTGTTGTGGTGGTAATTTGCATTTCCCTACTAACTAGTGGACGGTGTTGAGCATCTTCTTATGTGCCCAGGACATAAATTCTAAAGGCTCCATTTAGATCATGCTTGAACTACGATGGAGGGCATAAGGAGATAAGTGGAATTCGTAGGGAAAATAATAAAGTTGTTGGAGCTGTCCACATTATTCTGAATTGCAGTTGTCCGTCCAGGAAACAGAGAGAAACTTGAGTCTGGAACTCAGAAAAGAATTTAAGGCAGAACACAGAGATTTAGGCCCAGCTACATAAAAAGGCAGTTGAAATCATGAAACTAGATGAGTTCCCTGGCAGGGAAAATGTATAGCTAGAACTTGAAGAGAAAATATTTAGGAATATCTGTTTCAAAGAAATAGGTAAAGGATGGTGTACTTCAGGAGACAAAGAGAGACTGGTATTATGGATGCCATTGGGGGGAAATATTTTTGTTTAGCTAATGCTAATATTTTATTGTATTTTGCAGGTTTTCTTCACACACAAATTATTGTAATAAATTTAACCACATTGGATATCATACATATTGTTTTCTAACATTATATTTCTACTCAACCTTATATCATTTATATTTTTTTCATGTCACTAAGTAGTCTTAAATTTTTTAAATATATTTTTTATTAATTTCAGAGAAGAAGAGAGAGGAAGATAGAGATAGAAACATCAGTGATGAGAGAATCATTGATTGGCTGCCTCCTGCACACCCCACACTGGGGATGGAACCTGCAACCCAAGCATGTGCCCTTGACTGGAATCGAACCTGGTACCCTTCAGTCTACAGGCCAATGCTCCATCCACTGAACCTAGTAAGGCCAAAATAATTTAATGCCTGCTTTTAAATTATTCTATTGTAAATAGGTACCAGAATGAATTTATTTTATTTTGGATCTTTAAGTTGGTTTCTTATTTGGGGCTTTAAAAACACACACAATACTTAAATAAACATTCTAGTACTGAAATAAGTTGTATCACTTACCAATAATTTTCCCAGTATAAATTCCTAGAAATTGAATTTTCTTGATCAAAGTGTAGGAAAAAAATTTAAGGCTCTCAAATTGCCTTTTAGAAATACTTTTCTCTACCCAGCAGTGTATGAAAATAATGAGACATATATCAAACAAAATTTTTTTATAAATGTAAGGAAATATTGAACATCATAACTATCAGAGAGGATCTGTTTTTTAAAGATTGCTCTGACTACCACCCGATGGCAATTGCCTGTGAGCATCTTGCTATTTTTAATTTTAAAATTATTTTAGTTTTAAAAATGAAAATTGTGTATACTTAAGGTGTACAATATGATGATTGATATATGTATCCATAGTAAAATGATTACTATAGTCAAATTTGGAGATTGACTCTGGTGACTACATAACCATTGGTAGCTGAAAAGTAATTTTCCTTGAGGGGAGATAACAGATACCAAGTTATAGTTCTTAAATCCAGAATTTTATCATTTTTTCTTTTATTCATTTATTTTGCTTCCTTTGAAAAATCCTGTAGTTTTGAAAAAAAATATATAGGGAAAATTTTTTAAAAAACAATTTGTTTCTACTTTTTTAGCAATGTCAATATTTGTGATCACCACTTTTTTAAGTTTTAGAAAATTTATTTGAAAGAGAAAGATAAAAGAGAGAGAGAGAGAGAGAGAGAGAGAGAGAGAGAGAGAGAGAGAGAGATGGATTTGTTGTCCCGCTTATTTCTGCATTCTTGGGTTAATTCTTGTATATGCTCTGACCAGGGACTGAACCCATGCTCTAATGAACTGAACTGTCTATCCAGGGTTTATCACCATTCTTTTTTTCTTCCATGTTTTCCTTTATCCATCCTCTCTCACTTATTTCCTGTTTGAAAGCTTGGGTTGGAATTTTTAGATAGACAGCTTCATAAATGATGCTACAGAAACAAATCAGGAATAGGTTGTTATTTGTATAAAGAAAGAATAAGCCTTTGGATTCAGTGTGTGGACTTCCATAAATATCAAAGTTGGTTTTTTGTTTTTGCGTATGGTGGGAATAGCATTTAATGTCACTGTTTGAGTCATTGAATGGATGTCTGTTGAGCTCATTAATGTCTCTCATCCAGAGAACCCTTTATGGACATCTACTTCATAAGTTTATTACCATTCGTGGGAAAATACTTGACCCAAATACTGTCTGCTCCTGTGATATGGATCATAATTCTATCACAGTGAGCTGTTCCTTTTCTCAACCAGATACATATATATATTCCAGTCATTCCAAAGACACATAAATCCTGTTATTTCTTTTATAGACTCAAACTTGAGCATGAATCTTTTTTTGTTTCTTTTTCCTCTTTTTTATTTCCCCATTTTAGAAATATTTTCCCCAACCCCATTTCTAACAGGATAATCTGGTCCTAAAGCTTAGTCATCTGGGAAAGTTTAATTGTTCATAATTCTGAAAAAGAACTCTAATTCTCTTGGGATGATGCATTTTTAGGAACATCTAGGAAGCCACATGGGTGACTGAGTGGATGGGCTGCTTTTTTCAGTTCTCTTGAATTGGGTGGTTCAAAGGAAGACTCTTGGTATCCTTGTACTTTATGATGTTGGGATAATAAAGTCCATATACATTGACTTTGGAGAAGTTGTAAGGTAAATTTATCTTATGACATTTCCCCCAAATATTGATAGATCCCCTCTCTCTCTCCCTGGAAGGAGGATCTCAAGTTCTCTAACATTTCTTTACACTTATCCCTAGTGATTCTTGAAATGTTTCTTGTAGAATCATGATCCAAAAGTCTGATGCTCCCAGTGGAAAAGATTCAGGATAAAAGTACTATCTTAACAAGTATAATTTCTATTGATTTTCTGACTCCATTGAAGAAATATAGTTCCAAGACAAAGTTTATCTTTTGAGTACCCATTAGAATTTTATTATATGTCAAAGCAATGTGATTTTAAAAATGAACTATAAATGTTTGGTGTGATATGTTCTTCCAAATATTTCATGAAACATGTTCTGACCTTCAATGAATTCATAATCTATGCAATGCTGTCGAGAACCTACCGAATGTGGGTTAGCTAAAGTTTCACAAAGACTTGTGTTGCAGACACATATTTTACTTTAGATTAAATAAGACTTTTAATAATTCCCCTAATATAGAAATAATAAGAAATTAACTAAGACTATCTCAGTCAAAACAGGTAAATTCAATTGAAGTGAGCTATTTGTGATATATTTAGAATCATAGAAATAATAATTAGAAATAAAATAATAATTCTTAGTTTAGAATATCTAGAAAGTTGATTGCTATAAGAAAGAGCACAGATGAAGTTCACAGGATAAGCATTATTACTGTTTGGGTCAGACAGAATTCAATTATGTCTTTTTTTTTTAATTAATGCCCTGAAATAATATCTAAACAGGTAGTTAATTTGGGGGTTGTAAAAATGGCTCAGTGATTGAGCAGCAACCTATGAATCAGGAAGTTATGGTTTGATTCCTGGTCAGGGCACATGCCTAGATTGCGGGCTTGATCTAGGGGGGAGGGGGGGGGTGGGAGAGTGTGTGGGGGTGTACAGCAAGCAGCAGATCAATGATTTTCTCTCATCATTGATGTTTCTATCTTTCTTTCCCTTTCCCTTCCTCTCTGAAATCAATAAAAAAATTTATTTTTAAAAAATGCCTCGGACAAGAGATAAAAGTCATCATGCTCCCTTATGTAAGAAAAATAAAAACACTATGTTATTTCATAACTTTCCTGTTTACTGCACAGATAATGTAAAAAACATAGATCAAAAAACTTGAGAAATACGTATTATGCAAATTTATTTAGCATAAATAGTCTGAAAACCACAATATGTAAAATAATAAAAACTATATTATTGCAATAACAAATATCTGCTGATAAATGTATTTAAGAATAATTTATGTGCTCAATTAAATATGTCTAAAACATACTGTAACAACCATTTTCTTATTTAAAATATGCAGTATTATTACTATGCCAGTTAGAATAATAAGTATTTTTTCCTTAAATTAAAAAATGTTGTCACTAACATTAGATATATCTTTGGGTTGATTTTTAATTTGTGGAACTAAATTTTGTGATGATTTTTAACCAATACCATTGTGATCAGTATCTCCAATGCACAACAGAGTTTGAAGGTTTTTTTACAGTTATAGTGACTATGTAAGTTTTGAACTGATAATTGGTTAAATACTTCATTTAACCAATGGGCCTGGATTGTTCCAATGTCCATTGGTTGAGTGAAAATTGAATCCATGGGCACCCTACCTGTTATCATGGAAGCAAAAATTCTTTTCTGCATTTTTTGTCATCTTTAATCTCAACATGACAACAAAATATTTTGATTTGTTGTCTTGCATACACACTTATATTGACAGAGAGAGCCCTTGGCCTGCATTACTTACTGTTTTTATCTTTTCTTTTGCCACTAACCACACCTATTATTGCATTAAGAGGCCTACCCTTTGGACCTTGTCCTCTTCAGTTCCAGGCCACACAGAATCATCAGCATGATCTTTCTCAAATACTGTTGTGATGCTTTCTCCTCTATTTAAGAATAGTTAGTAACTTTCTATTGCATGTTACATCCGAACTCAATGATAGTATAAGGTTTTTATTGTTACCGTTGTATGCATATCAGTCTAATGAGGACTTCTTTCTTGGTTGTTTTGCATGTGTGTGTTGCGTCTACATTGGCACCTTTTATAATCTGTAGGGAAGGATCTTTATATCTGACATTCCCACATTTCCATAACCTTACCTCCCCACCCCTCATCCCAGAACCACAATAGCTCAAACTCTACCTTTGTGCACAGATATGCCTAATAGATATTTGATGACTAAACTACATTCTAAATATAGAATTATTTATATGCAGAAGTATATATACCAGTGAATGATAACATCTCTGTCTCAGCAATAGATCTGTGAATTTTAATTGTACGGATAGAATACAAGCCTGATCACGTGCACTCACCAATCCTGTACACACCCAGCAAAATGCTTTCATATTACCAATTGTTTAACCAAGAAAATATACATTTTGTATATTTATATGTAATTGGTTAACTGAGACAGTTACAATGCTGAATATCTCTCCAAACTTAGAATGACTTGGTTTTCTAAATAGGTAATGTACTATTATTTTCTAGATCCTAGAACAAATTGGAATTTTTGGTTCCTTACCTGTTATGTGAAATTTTAAACAAATCAGGAAAAATATGGATGGGTTTTTCTATATTTTATAAAATAAAAGTAAGCAAATATATTAGCATTGTTAATATAAAAGGAGACAATTATTACTTTCATATAACCTGTGCAGCTTGACCTTTTATTAGTATCTCTAAATTGTTAGCATCTCAAATGTCCTTGCATTTTAAACTATTTCAAAACTTGCATTTCCATAACAATTTTAATTGAATCTCCTGGGATGCTATTTTAATCATGGTAATCAGCCACAGCGTATAATTAAATTTCAATCGGAAATGTTAATGCTATGTAATAATCTGAGAGTAGATGCATAAAAGTTACATCTAGATGGGTTTCCTTTCCTGACCTCCCCCTTTCCCACACAAGTGCACTTAAAAAGGTTAGTAATTAATCATAGAGAGCAGAGATTGCTTTCAATTGTCCCACACAATGTGGAAAGTGTTGTTCAGGGCAGCTAGACTTTTCACTAAGGCTGTAACTTCACCGATGACCAATAAAAACAGACTTATTTGTAGAATGACTACTTAGGGGTGAGAGTGCATCCCTGGATCATGCCAGAGACTGAAGCTCTGGGGTGTGGTTGGTATGGGTGAGGTGGGGGGCACAGGTGAGGAGGAACAGTGAGAGGGCTCATCTATAGCCCACATTGCTCTACTCTACTGTGTTACAGGACCTGAATAACCAGCAGCAAATTATTTTTTTCAGTTATTAATATTAGATTTCTTTAAAGCCTGCTTTTATGTCTTTCCATTAATCATCTATGTAATTTTAGAAGTCAAAATGCATGAGGCTCAGAGCTAATTATGCATTCTATTATGCCTTTAGATATCTGGATGAAAGTCATGTTCCAACACTCAATCCCTTCCCTAAAACTAATTTCCACAAGTGATGATTTAATGATCTATTTACTTTAAAGGTTTGCCTTGGGGACAATGATTATTCTGGTTAGCTAGCTTGAAAGAATAGACATTTTCTCTCATGAAATATGTAAGTCTTTAGGAAAATTATGTGGGCTTTGAAAATACATTTAATAAAACATGTTTTGACTATCCCCAGGTAGAGAGAACCCATTATATTTATATAGCGTATCAGAGTCATTGATTAACCATGGGAACTAAAGGGCTGTGGAAGCAGTGTGGATGAGGGCGAATTGCAATTTTGTTTTTCAAAGCCAGTATGTGTGAGTGGAAAAAGAATGATAAAATGACAGAATTCTTAAATGTGCTGATGGTTGATCAGTTTTCCCAGATCACTGTTTTATTATTCATATCACCATATGTATCACTAGCTTGCTAGGAGCACAAACATTAGTCTTATGTATGCCTTTTAATTTAATCTCTCAATTTCCTTTTTATTCTGCAATTTTGAATGTTATCTGTCTTCAGGACTAATATCCATGACTTCTATGTATAGGTGCTCTACTTGGTTACAATAAAGAGATATTCTCCTATTACTTCTAACAGCAGAGTGCAATATTTTGCAAGCAGAGGTTCCTTTGTGATTTAGTATATATTCATTTCTGTTAAGACTGCTTTTTTTGGACCTCTTATAATACAGTTCAATCAGAATGTGTGCAAAACCCTCCTGCTATGAAGTTTACATTAATATTTTCTAAAACTCAAGTCAGAAATATGACTTCAACCAAGTTCTGGATTTAGTGAGAACAAAAGCAAGGTGGATGTTAGGTAGAGAAGGACTGTCCCCATCTAGATGTCAGTCTCCACTCCGGAGCCACATTTACGGCAGAAGATTTCCTTGTCCTGGGTCAGGAAGCCTTCCCCTACCAAGGAGACTGAGCACTTCCCACAGTTAAAGCATTCACTGTGCCACTGACGGTCTTGAAAGCAGATAAACTTGGCACCTCTGAGACCTGTAAAAAGTAGGAGAAAAATAATAATCTATTTTTTCAACGAATAGATTGAACATCCCATCAGGATCTCTTTTTAGGAACTGGAGATGCAGAAAGATTACACTGAGGCAAGTAACCTCAAAAGGAATGCTGCCCCCATTACTCTGTATCCAACTGGGACTGTCACCCATACAACAAATTCCTCTGATGAGATCCAGTCTGATTCCCAGTGAAAAATTTCCATTATCTATACAAGTAGGTAGAATTTGGATATAAAAAGCACATCATTTTGGGAGCAGATAAGGTTTGCTAAGACAGATAAGGAAATATAGTGTAGTGCACTGGGAATTAATATTAAAATACAGATATCTTGGTCTTTTCTCTTGTTGTGCCCTTGTTTTCTTAGAAGCAATCTTTGTATAAAATAAAATAAAAATTGTACTTCATAGCCTGATGTCTGGTGCTTTGATAACTTTTAGTCCTCCTCCTTCTTTTTCCATGTTTAAATTTTACATAGGATAAAGTTCTATGCTTATATTGTGGTTTGGGATACAATTTCCAAATGCCCCAAATCTAGAACTTTATCCAGATTATCAGGTAGCTAGCCTAACATGATGACCTCATTAACTTGCCCAGAGACAACTTCAGCTCGTGACAAAGATCTGTGAATTTGATCACTCTGAAACCATGCTAGCCCACACTAAACCAAACTATTCTTCTAACTTCCAAGAAGTGCTTTGTCAGCCTTCACCACTTGGGCCTCACTTGAGCCATAGTGTTTGAAGAAAGGTAGAATTTGAGTCTTCAGTGGACACTATCTCTATATCCCTAATATGAATATAAGGCACATTTCAAGGAATTGCTTTTGAGACGTTGTAGAAAAGAAGAAAGGTCTAGAAATTAGAATATCCCTAAGCTTGGGTCTTTATTTATTTGCCAAGTTACTTTCAAGTGACCTTAGTACTGTGAACTTCCTATGATTTGTACTATAGAATGAGGACAGTTCCTTGTGCTTATTCACATATAATTTCCAAATAGTTCATTTGGGATAGTGAAGCAGAAAGAGTGAATAAGCATTCTATTTCAGATAAACTCTACTTAATATTATAATGAACTTCTATTTCCACTCTAGAAACATTATTTGATGTCTTTACATATAACTTACTAGTTCATAGATACATTTATATAAAATTATTCTACTTTCCTTGATTAAATAAAAGTATAGCTTGCTATTTATGGTGCTATCATCACTTTCTAATGAGAGTAAATCAATAATTAATTCCTTTAATGTTATTCAAAACATTGATAAGCTGATTGCAAGAATGATGTTCTCTATAAATGTAAATCATCTCTTCATAAAACTGATTATTATACATCTAGAATTGCGATGCTCATGAGGTTTTCTTGAGTTTATTAGTAAGCCTGTACAATGGCAAATGTAAAAATAATTCCAGAATGTTACAAAGAGGGAAAAAACAGGAGCATCTGGTAGCAGGAATTTAAGAAAGGCCTGACTGATCTGTGATGTTTATAAATTGTTTCAATTTTAGATATGCTTACGCCCTCAGGTCATGTGGGTCGTCTGCAGTAAGAGTGTCATATACGAAACAGGTCTCTAGCACTTGTTTTTATCTGGCTTCATTTACTCCTCAAAATTCAGTAAAATAAGAACTAACATTGATTGAACACTTAAAGATAAACTCATCAATATTCTAAGTCCTTTACATGTATTTCTTCATATAACTCTCACCTCACCTTCATGGGGAAGATGTTATCACCAACCCTACTTTGCATACAGAAATTGATAGGTTCAACTCTTTGCCCAAATCACCCAGCTGGTAAATGGAAGATCTGAATTTAATCTGAGGCCCTCTGATTTCAGAGCCTATGTATGCTCTTAACCCCACTAAATTAAGCCTGAATTTATCTTTTGTAAAAAAAACAAACAAAAAAACAAACAAACATTAGCGTCTCTTTCTGAAGAAATCATAATATTTGAAATTCCTTTTAGTTAAAATAGAAATGAAAGAAAGCTAAAATGTAATCCTGCTCAACTCCTTATTTTGAAAATAAGGCCATTGAGAACCTCAGAGGTGAATTGTTTACCCACTTTCACACAATAGGAACAGAGGCAAGACTAAAGTGTGTAATTTAGTCTCTAGCCCAAAGTACTTTGCACTGCATCAAGCTGCTTCTTTTACTCTCAAAAGTTTGAAAGGTTAGTCTTATCTTAGAGGAGGAAAAAATATATTTTTACATTGAGTTTTTTCAGATGACTCAAATTCATTGTGATGGGATTAAAAATTTTCACCAGAAGCCTTAGAGATTTAATTAATATGAAATAATATTTTTAAAACATTCTAATATAGTTCCTTACAATAACATATTGTTTGCTTGATTGTACAACTTTCAGAAGATATGATAGTATAAGAATTCTCTATAGAATGTTAATTCAAATAGTTCAATTTAAAAGAAGCACTACTCTAGGACATATATAATAAGTATAAGAATTAGATAAAAAATATTAAAGCAAGTTGGAAGTTTAGGAGTTGTCAGATGTGTAAAAGGCAGGAAAGTAGAGTGGTTAAGAGTCCAAGCTTTGGAGCCTGATTGAATGGAATTGCCAAAGCAAGGCCTTGAAAGGACTGACAGGTACATCAGATGAGTGGTGAAAACAAGGTGTGAGGAACAGAGAGGACTTGTCCCTACACAATGAGGCAGCCAGCTCACTAGGGCAGGATTTTACCTTACACATTACATTACATTACATTACATTACATTACATTACATTACATTAC
>JAAGEH010000018.1:38085304-38194418 GCA_011751065.1 Lasiurus cinereus
ATTACATTGTTTCCAAACATGTGCAGGCCAGACAAAACATGGCTGCTGGCCAGATGGAGCCAGAGGGCCAGTGTGAGATGGTGAAAAGCCTGGTGCCCCATATAGATGGGCAGGACTGGGCTTTGAGTACCAAGTAACTCTCTCTCTCTGCTTGCAAGTCAGTGAAAGCCTGCTACATTGGGTGTGCACCAAAACTGTCTTCTTTCTTTTATTTTGTGAAACATTTGAAGATGGAGGAGAAGGAGAGGGATACAATAATCTTTAATTCCATGTTACATAAACTGAGCTAAAATATGAAATATTATCTAAGAATACTAGGCAATGGGAGTTCTGCCACATCATTCAGTGACTATAAATTACCTAGCAGAGTGATGGTGGGGCTCCTCAGGGGCCATGCTAGCTTTAGTTCTTTTACTACAGGGTAAGCATTTTAGAAGGGTCTCTGAGGAAAAGGCAATGCTTTGTTTGTTGCCTTTTAACACAGATTGATTTACCACTTGTGTTATTTTCAAATTATGCCACGTATACTTTGTTTTTGTGGCAGAACACTATCTGGTTTTATTCCAGCTATTCATAATTAAAACTTAATGCATGGGAAAAGAGAATAATACACTTGTTAGAAACATTTTAAAATGAAGTATAATTAATTCGTAACCTATGCTACCCAAATTAGTTCAGTTTTGATTTCGGTACAATACTTACATTTAATTAAAACTTTTTCCATTTTTAAGGCTCTTTTATCCTTGTTTGGAACTAAGCAGAATTTTTATTTTCAAATATCCCTTCCTTCCACTCGAATCCTTAAAGGTCCAGCTCAGACCAGGCCTCCTCATAAGGTCTCTATGTCTGAGCTCATCCTGTTCTCCTCTTCCTCTGAACTTTTCTTTTACTGAGAATTAATACCATTACATTTAGCATTAAAAATCTTCTAGAGCAGGGGTGGGAAACCTTTTTTTTCTGCCAAGAGCCTTTTGGATATTTTTAACATAATTCACAGGTCATACAAAATTATCAACTTAAAAATTATCCTGCTATATTTGGTCAAACATATACTTAACTCACCCCTAATGCCTTGACGGGGCCAAACCAAATGATTTCATTGGCCTTATACCAAATAATTTCATAGGCCTCTAGAGCATAGCTACCCTAATTACAATCTATATTTGTGTGGAAGGGTCTGTGTAATAATTATGCTTATATATTTTGCATTTATCTAGGAAAAAAAACGTAAGGAAAAGATTACCCCCACCCCTTTTTTCCCCCAGAGTGAACTATATAGCATTTACGTAGCCATAACTGTCTCATGGAAGGACTGTATTCAACTAAAGAACTCACCAGTAATGGGTTTGGCACAGGCTACACACTTTTTGGCATAAAGATGGTTGTAGCAGTCCAAGCAGAATGGATAATCATCTCTGGACATAAACTCTTCATCACAGAGCTCTTTCCTGCAGCCGCTACACAGAAAACACTCTTTATGCCATGGCTGGTCATGAAATGTTATCCAACCTGAAGTTATTACCTGCCGAAGGATCACAAGAAAAGGTAATGACCGTGGGAGCTGTAAGAGTTCAGACCTTTTGTGATTCTCTTTTGTGTCCACAGGTGATTCTTTGAGCTTCTTGGTCATGTTGTGTCAGGCTGTACTTTTCCTAAAATTTTTTGGATGGATATGAGAAGCAAAAGGCTATAGTGATATGAACTGGGGATACGCACCCTAATTTTTCTCCCACAATGGAACAGAAAGGAAACAGGGCTATAATGGATCCATAAAAAATAGAAAGAAGTCAGCTGTTGATTTCTTTGCTTATCTTTTATGACTTTCATGTTGGTCTTCAAAGATCTGTCATTAGATCTAAAATACTTTTTATGCCTTGTTCTTATTTCCATGTTTGCCTTTTAAGGATGCTGAATAGAAAGCTTTTTTCCCTGAAGGCTTTCCTCCAGGCTCAAGAATATCCAGTAGTAACAGCCCTGAATGGAATGGATCAGTACCATCATCTGTTAGTAACTAGCTGAACTTCTTAAGTGTTTTTTTTTTTTTTTTTGGCTTCAGCCCTGTGCTAAGGGATGGCCTCGGCTTACTATTCTCAACATACCTACGCAATAGGGACTATTATCTTTCTCCCTTATGAGATGAGTAAGTACTTGGGGTTAGAGTGGTTGTTCCCTGACAGCAGTGGTTCTCAACCTTTCTAATGCCGCCAACCCTTTAATACAGTTAGTTGCTCACATTGTGGTGACCCCCAACCATAAAATTATTTTCATTGCTACTTCATAACTGTAATCTTGCTACTGTTATGAACTATAATGTAAATATCTGATATGCAGGATGTATTTTCGTTGTTACAAATTGAACATAATTAAAGCATAGTGATTAATCACAAAAACAATATGTAATTATATATTGTGAAATATTTATTTCTAATTATAAATAAATGAAATTTTTGTCTTGAATCATGGTGTAGCATGGGTAACAGTCTTCATATGACAACAGTAAACTACATTGCTACACTTTGCTACACTGAGGAGCGGCCTGTTGGTTCCTAAGACCATGGGAAATAGGTGTTTTCTGATGGTCTTAGGCGACCCCTGTGAAAGGGTCATTCGACCCCCAAAGGGGTCGTGACCCACAGGTTGAGAACCACTGCTTGACAGGGTCACACAGAGCTAGAGCTAGCATTCAAACCTGTAGTCTGATCCCAGAAGCCATGTGTTTAAACATTAATACAATACTGAGGCAGGATAACTTTGCAGTGGTAAACAGTTGATAAGTCCTTGTTGAATGAATGAATAAATATCAAGGGGAAGTGTGTTTGGGAAGCAATTCCAATATTGTATCTAGCACAAATGGGATACTGTGGGCAACAATATAAGTTTTCAGTTTTAAGACTCTAAGAGCACTGGTTGTATATTGATGTGTGATGTGCTAGAGTTTTGTCAGAGATGGTTATTATTCCTCCATAATATTTTTTTTTCTTATACCAGTTTAATCCTTGGGTTCTACTTTTTAAAAGGCAGAGACATCTTTCTTTGGGATAACAGAGATAAAAACTTGTGTAACTATTTTTAAGTCATAGCACCTTTCAGAACCATGGCTATTGACCTGCAGTAGCTGTGGAACTTGGCATGTGTTCATGTAAATGTCTTAAAATGACTGAAGCAATGATGTAGCTGAGATAGTTCTTGTAACCTTTGTATTTTAATGAAGTAGATAAGCCATTAAAATGTTATTTGCCTGTGATATAGGGTTTTAAATGATTATTCTAAAGATATTTTTAAAAATAACAAAATCTTAACAATTAAAGGTTTTATGAAAAAAAGTTATTTTTTCCTAAAAGGAAAAAAGTACACTATTCTAAATAAGTAAATGGGAAACAAGATGGTGTGTGAACACAAGCAATTTAAAATACTCCCTACTGACTTTAAATGCCTTAGAGCAGGCACAGAAGAATTTAAGATTCCTTTGGTTTGTTTGGTCAAATGATTAGCATGCAATGCTTAAAAGATTCAAACTTGAAAAAAATGTGTTGACAGCAAAGTAAAACTTGATATGTACAGCAAAGACTGTTTAATTAGGGAGAACACACTCTAAGACATTAAAACAGATTGCTTGTGATCATGTGCCCTTTGAAGAGGCGGTGGGCTAAGATGAAGTCTAATATCTAAGCTCAGTTTTTGTCACTGATTGATGCCAAGATTTAGATCATGTTTCTTCTCTGACAAAGTAGAGGCAATAATGGTTTTACATTTAGTAGATGATAGCTGATAAATTGCAGAATACTCTATTTGAACCTTGAGAAATTTAAATTCAAAGCACTTATAGTTTGAGGTTACTTGCTGTTGGGTAGAAAATAAAATTTAGTTTCACAAAATAAAATTTCTGAAAAAAACTTCTAAGTGCCTGATTGCCAAAGTAGTTTTGCCTAATTTTTTAAAAAAATATTTGATACTTGGTTAGATTCAAACAAATTGTTTTTCTTCAGATTGGATTGTTTTGATGAGAAATGTTTATATCCAGCTTTCCTTAAAGAATTTATGGCTTACTAATTAAATAAAAAATAATGCAGCGTGTCATGATCTGTCTACTATCCAATATAAACATTTCATAAATTTTCAGTGACTTCAAGCCATGTCCTAAATATAGGATAGGTTCCTATAACCTGGGAAATGCCAGAGGTTTGGCCCCAGACATTGCTCAGCAGCTGATGTACTAGAGTAGTTCCCTTCTTGAATCTTTACAGTATTCGAATAAACTTTATATTGTGTGCCCAATGGATGATATTAAAATAATTCCCATAAGCCTCATAACTATTTTAAAGTAAATCTTTAAGAAAAAGCCAAAAAAATGGCCAACTTTGTTGCCCCTCAAAAAGGTTAGATAAATCTATTCATTTTTTTTCCAGCATCTGTTTCTAAATATATGTCATTGACTCTGATAATTCTTTGGAGCTTCACATGTCATAAGGTCTGGCTATTGCTTTTGAAGTCATTTTCAAAGTCAGTGTTTCTGGCAGAGTAATGGAAGTCTCCAGGGATAAGATGTCATGTTCTATCATTTGTAAGTTTCAGACATCATTATAGTGTAATTTAAAAATGATAACTTAGGGGTTTATTGATGCCACCTCAAAGGCAGTAGTAGTATTTTAAATATGCCTAGAAAATTACTGTGTGTGTTTGTATGCATGTGTGTTTATTCATGCATTTGCAGAAAGTGGTAATGAGGCTTCTAGCTTTCCAGATGCAAGAATACAAAGGTCTTAAGAGATCTGCCATAGTAGCCCATATATCAAAAGCATTGAGAAATCACTGTAGTAATCCAATGTATTTTCATGATTCAGCTTTCTCATCACAATTTATAGTGCTATTTTAAACTTATGATGCCTTAGGGTCAAGGATTTCTTTGACATCATCAATATATATTTTATAGACTGTAGACAGGTTTTGTAAAGGTGACAAAGATGAGCAATTTTTTCACAAAATAAGCTTAGAGAATAAAAAAGATTGGGCAAAATTTACTCGAAAAAAATGACTTTTTTTTCTATTGGAAAATATATTTGGAATGACTATCAAAGTTAAAGGAAGTGAAGGAAGCCACTCAAAGATCTTAGTCTTTTGTCTTTGTGTTTAATGAATTTCCCTAATGAATTCCCTTGAGCCTCCATATCTACTTTTTAGAAACATAAAAGCTTTAAGCCGGAAGACAGTTGTATTGCTGAGACAATGTGAGGAGTTAAACATCGTGTTTAGATTGGTTCACTTTATCACTCTGTGAGACAAATCCATATTTCTCTGAAATGAAGTGGATCAAAAATTATTTTCTTTGTAATATTTTCTTCAAAGGGAGGTGTGTGTTCTCTACTAGAATACATGAAATTGGTGAAAAGCAGTAAATGGAACCGGAATATCAAGTCACTTGAGATGTTGGAATATTAAATTAATGTTCTGGGTGGAATTTTATGGTGAGAAAAATAGATGGCCATCCTCAATGTAACAGGTAGTGCTTTGGACATGTTGGAATTCACACTAAAGACTCATGTCACCTGGTAGTATCAGTTCACTTCCACTATATAGTACAGCTAAAAGGCAGTGGTCTGGAAGATTTCACAAACTCTATCCTCTTTAGATAATTACCTTCTTACAAAAGTTGCAGTAGTGAGCAAACTCTTTCTGAAAACACCGCACACAGTAATTGCCACTTTCTTTGGAAATCAAAGGTTTAGTTCCAATTGGCTGTCGGCAATGCTCACACACAAAACAGGTTTCATGCCAGTAGTTTCCCTTAAATTCCATTTTGCGGGAACCTGTACCCCAAAAGTAATAACCTGTTAGTACAAATCAAGCATAACTTTATAGCCCTTTAAGAGAAGATGTCAAATTACTTAAAATACATATTTTAAAGCTAAGGTGATAAATTAATTATCCTTATAAAAATAATGTTTTATTGGCATTCAAATTATTTATCTGGGGGAAAAATGTAGAGTTCAGACATGGTGATAGTTCATCACTCTTTCACTGGGTGTTGTGCATTGGGAGTGACAATTTTGAAATGTGCAAGTGTTATAAGTAGAGATTCTGAAAGGCTGCACGTGGTTTAGATAAATTGGGCCATAATCATCATCATTACAGGACTGTTAGGAATGCCAAGAGCACAAACTCATAAGATTGATGCTGTGAAGTTATGATCAACTAGAAAATATTGAATCCATAATAAGAAAATAAGAGAGTCATGTTCTTATGCTGCTGTCTATACAGATTGAGAAGAGGATCAAAATCATAGAGAATTAGTGTTTGCCTATAAATGTAATGATTACATGGATCCTTGTCTTCCCCAAGAGAGAACAAAACTGCCACTGGTTATATCTAGGACAGGGTGTGTAATGCAATGTTAGCATTATTCGTATAGATTTTATCTTTAATCTATGGCTCACATTCTCATTCAAAATGTTTTATGACCTAGGTTTACTTTACCCATTCAGGACAGAAATCATAATGACTTATTTCTATAGTGCACTAAGTGAGATCAAGGGATAGCAAGAAAGGTATTTTTCTCAGAAACATGTTTTTGTTGTTAGCTAGTATACTCTTCTGTGCTTGGGCTTAATTGAAAGCATGGTTACTTCAGTTAGTGACCAGCACTCCCTGTTGATCTTACCAGGCATGATGGTCTTCTTGCAGTGGAAGCACTTGGAGGAGCACTCGTTAGAATAGCACTCGGAGCATAGCAGACGCTCGTCCTTGGCAGCAAAAGGCTTTTCCACCAAAGAGTGATTGCATTTGGCACAGTTGAAGCATATTTCATGCCAGTGCCGGCCTTTGTAACAAAGATCCTCGGAGACAGTGAATAAAAGTTAATTAAATGTGTTTCAACAAAACAAGCCATTTTATAAGACAAAACTAAACACTCCTGGGATTCTGGAGCCAGTAGTTTGTGTTGATAGCTTGAAGGAAAATTGTTATTGATACTATTACCCATTGAGAGGACACGGGGGCAATTAAGAGCTAGAGCCTGGGGCTTTGTTGGTTGGAAAATAAGCAGACCCTCTTCTATTTCTTCAAATTTCCTCTACCTTCCTTTTATAAACAAGAGAGGCTTGTCATGAAATAATCTTTACTTTTATTTTATTTTTAAATATTTTTATTGTTTTTTTCAGAGAGAAAAGAAGGGAGAAAAAGAAAAACATCAATGTGAGGGGGAAACATTGATCACTGCCTCCTCACACCCCCTACCAGAGATCAAGGCCAAAACCTGGGCATGTGCCCTGACCCAAAATCAAACCAGCAACCTCTTGGTGCCTAGACGACGCCCAAGCATTGAGCTACACTGGCTAAAGACAATCTTTACTTTTAGGATGTTATATCTTACTAGAGGCCCAATGCATGAAATTCGTGCAAGAGTAGACCTTCCTTCCCATGGCTGGCGGCACCAGCTTCCCGCTGGCACATGGACCCGGGCTTCCCTTGTAGCCCCGGCTTTGTCTGGAAGGATGTCTGGTCTAATTAGCATATTATGCTTTTATTATTATAGATTATTATTTGAAATTTAACTAAACAAAATCTCAACACCAGCTAGCTAAAATAAAGGCAAAATAAATGAAAAAAGAAAAAATTGCAATAATTTGCTTTATAGGAGGAATGAGCTATACCTGAGAAAGGCATCAGTGCAAAATGGATGTGGAGATGGGGCTGATTTGAAGCCAGAAAGTAGATTCTTGAATCTTTACACATCCTACTATCTATGTATTTACTCATTTATACTCTTGTGATTTCAGAAATAACACAACATTTTATTGGTGTAACTTTGGATAAATAGCCTCTTTAATAGTTAGCATCCTAAATGATCTCCTAAAATCATTGCAAGGATTGAAGTATATGTTATATTTAATAGTGCTAAGCATGGTGCCTGGAACTTGATTGATGGTAACTTTGAAGATCTTTATATCTAGTAGCAGAGCAGTAGAGTATTAACAGTTAACTAAAGGAAAAGAGGCGTTCCAAAGCATTTGTCTGCTCATATGCAATAATTCTGTGAACTGACAGAAGACCTACCTTGGAACCTAATTCAATTGCTTCTTTGCACTCCTCACAATAGTTACAACAGACGCGATCATAACATTTGAGGCAGTATGGATTGCCATCCTTCAGCATAAATTTCCTCCCAAGAAGTGATACTGAGCAGTATTGACAGTCAAATTGAGAAGCTGTCATTTTGCTTCAATCCTGTAAATAAGAAAATGATCCATGTATGTAAAAGCAAATTTGTTGATGAGAGAGATTATAAAGCCTCAATACAATGTGAGTCACGCACTGAAATGAATTTGTGTTTTCTTAAGAGAAAATTCACCAATTTAGGAATATATGCAGTAGCCATACTGACACTTGGAGGAATTTGGGAAAAGCTACTCTCCGATCCTGGCAGTTCCTGTGTGTTTTGCTAACAAAGTACATCAAGCAGACAGCCAGTGTGTGGAAAATCTCTTGCATTCATCATTCACTAAAGGTGAAATTCAATGAGAATGTGCTTCGTGTTGAAATAGGATGGTTCCACCTCAGGGATATAAATATAAACTGTTGATAGAGATTTCACTAGCTGTCATCACTTATTTATTTATTTTTATTTTTATTTTTTGCTGGAGAGGTCTGGAGGCAGAATTTCATGGAAATAAATCTTTTTTAATCAAACTGCAATAGAAGTTATTAATCAAGTACAGGACATTTTCCCAGGGCATTCTTTTAGTTCTTAAATCTTTGTTGGGTACTTAATGATTTGGACACATTAATCCTAAGATCTTCCTGTACCATATCTTCTCTTTTGGGACATGCTACCTACTTGTGGCTTCAAATATTCCATTGACTCCAAAATCTATAGCTTTAGCCTGTTTATGACTTGCTTCCTGGACATCTCATTTAAATGGCTCACCCCAATACCAAGATAACCAAATAAAACTCCTCAACTGGTAGGATGCAGTCCAAGCACCATGTCTTTGTGACTGTAGTTGAGCAATTACCCAGATGCAGAAGCGCAGATAAAAGCATCAATGATAGCAGGAGCGATAAGCCTTCTTTAGGCTTTAGGGTTACACTAACATGTATTTAGAACAAATAGCAGCAGCAGCATTTTACAGGATGAAACACTGATATGAAATATAAAGCCAAAGCCAGAATAAGAATTCAGGTTATTTTATAAATCTAGAAAAACATTACAGAACAAAACATGAAGATGTCAAAAGATTTAATTAGGCATTGAACATGTGTTTTTCATTGTCATCAAAATCAGTAGTACTGATTTTATTCTTAAGTGAGATTTGTCATTTCTGGATTTACTGGAATATATTAAGAGCTATGAATATTTTTAAAATTTCCATCAGAATTTTTTAAAATTTTATCTAAATTAGAAAGTAAATTAATTAGTATAATGCATTTTACAGCATTATACATGCTAGTTTTTATTTGCTACATTTGAATTGTATTCCCACACATTTTGCCTTCTTTCATTTTAATGATGACATTTCCAGCAGAGTGTCTTGCTGCATATACATTGATTTTGTATATAGTAGTTTTGCTATAGTGTTCTTAACTAATAGAGGAAACAATAAGGATTTGGAACATGTGAATCTTTCCCCAAGGAATATGAAAAATTAGACTAGAAATTTCCCAATGGAAAATCCCAAAAGTATTTATCTGCAAGGAACATTGAATTCTGTATTTGATTAATTTCCCAGAAATGCCCCTTCCTTGTGAGTACAAGTACACTCAATGTGTTACTGAGGGAGTGGAGACAGGAGGAAATAGAGCTGATTCCCTTGAAAGAGTTTAAAATGCAAGTTTTATTCTCATTTACAGCGATGGCATGTTTATCGCCTAATAATGAAATAGGGCATATACTTGTAACTTTTATCACTTAATATGAAAAATGTCATTTTCATCATGATACTTATTTAACCTTAGATGTATAGAATAGCACCCTGAAGCATAGCCCCTCAGAACTGGGAGCTCCCAAAGTACTTCCACTTTTCAAGGCTTTTTACTATATTATAAAATGAAGAAACGACAAAAAAGATTACAAAATTGGTAGAAAGTTTAAAATATATAGGAAGTGTTTAATTTCTTAAGTCAAAAATTTCTTATAGTTTACACATATTAGAGATATTCTTTTCTACATGTCATGTTTTAATTTCTACAGGGTTTTTAAAATAAAAAGATGATAAATAAGTAGAATATGTCTTTTCCTTATGTTTGTCAACAGAGAAATAATCCAGAGGGGTGTAGCATGAAAGAGAAGGGTTTTGGAAGCTGATGGTAGGCATGGAAGTTGTCCAGACAAGGAAGATCCAGGACGCTGTAGGCTGATGCAAAGGGTTGACTGCAGAGGGGACCATTTGATATGCAAGAGAGGGGAGGAGACAATAAAGTTCTCCCTCTCTGTCTCTCAGTATTGTTACCATGGAAATGTGCAAAGCAAGGACATGGTTCCAATATACACGAGCTTCATACACAAGCACAGCACAAGAACACCCTGTACATGTCCTATTATTTTCCTGCTATAGATTGCAAGTTTCAAAAATGAGAGGGCTCTTCCATCTTATGATGGAGTTGAAATGTACTACATAATAATGTGGGCATTCTGGTTTCCAATGTCTATGTGGATGTGCATTAGAGGAATTTTATTTACTTGAGGAAATTAAATGACCATATATCCTTTATTGTAAATATCAATTATAAATTACTACATTGATTTGATTACAGCCTTTTGTTTCCCATTAAAGGCAGATACTACTATGTAAAATCATCACATTGTTTACATGTATTAAAATAGAGGATATACAGTATGTGATAACTAAGATTACTTCTATCTCTGTAAGTTTTGCTAAATAGATGCAAGTGATGTCATAACCACACTTTTGCACATATGCCAAAGTGCACTATTTTGTACAGTTTGACTGGTTAACTAATTTTCATCTGGTTATTCACAATAGCCTCACTCTGCCTGCATAAATACAGCTTTGCTTATCTGAAAGTGCCACAGGACTATTTCAATTGCCCATTCAGGTCTTTCCTTGATTTTGTAAAGCAAATTTGATTCTGTTTTTTTTTTTTTTTAGGAAAGAACTTGAAATAATTTAAATATAAATGGCATAAGGAATATTAAATTGCTCTTGGGAAATGTTACTACAAAATGTTAAAGTCTTTGAAACATATCTGATTGATATCCCAAACTTGGATGAGGCAGAAACTGGATGCAGAATCTTAATTTGAACTATACTTAAATGAATACTTAACTGAACCTACCCGTGGTCATTTTACCATTTAGGATTATAATTAGGATTGCTGCTCTGTGGGTATGCAGGGGTTGATTGCCAGTCAAGAGCATTTTGGAAGTCTCATTGAACGAGGTATAGTGCTTTATGCTTTATACAGAGTTATAGAAACCATCAATAGTGCTTAGTTGTCTAAGCTACCTAGTCTCCTAAGGCAACTGTTCAATCATTCTCTTTACTGCCTGCACCCCTACATGTTTATTAGGTATTATACATCTTATTGATTCCACTTCAGAAGCATTCCTTAAATCTTTCCTTTTTTTATCTTAACATTTGTTATTGATTTCAGAGAGGGAGGGAGAGAGAGAGAGGTAGAAACATCAATGAGAGAGAACCACTAACTGGCTGCTTCCTGCATGTTCCACACTGGGGTTCAAGCTTAAAACCCAGTCAGGTGCCCTGACTGGAAATCGAACTGTGACCTCTTGGTTCACAGGTCGATGTTCAACCACTGATCCATGCTAGCAGGGCAACACACTTAAATCTTAATTTAGGCTCTTCACATATCTCTGATGGATTATAGTGGTTTATATCAAACTGAAGATATTATTAAAGATGTCTTACTCTTGTGAGTGGAACCAAGCACATTACTACATGACTTCTGTTCTCTGATGATAAGCTCAACATCCCCAGGGAGTTCCAGAATGTCTTCCACAATGCTCAAAAAAAAAAATATTTCTCAAACTCATTTGGTCTCTCTTCCCTGGTGAAAAACCTCCCAATGGCTCTTCTTTGTGAAAGTCTAAACTCTATTACTTAGCTTAAAGACCTTGTACTACCTATTCTCCTTTTTCTACTATTTCTTTATCTCTTTCCTAACACATTCACACACCCCACTTATGCTTTAGCCATCTCTCATGACTTCTTATTCTTTAAAAATATTGTCCTTTTATGCCTTCAAGCCTTTGCACGTGACTTTTCTTTTGATCTCTAATGCCCTCCTCCTTGTCCTCCACTGAGTTTGTCCACCTGATGATTTTCCTCATTAGTCAAAGTCCAGTTAAAAAGCCTTCTCTCAGTAACTTTCTCATATCTCCCAGGATGGAGTAGCTGTTCTCACTAGTTCCTACAGATGCCCATTTTCTCTTGCACCACGCTTTGTGTTAGCTGTTTTGCCTGTGTGTGTCTTCCTCACTTGTTAGCTCCTCGAGAGTAAGGATGTTGCTTATTTCATTTGTATGTCTCAGGTCTGAGCATAGCAGGTCTTCAGAACATGCTTTATGAATGAGGAAACAAATGAATATAATAACTAGTTAAGAAGTTCTACTTTTACTACACTTTTCTTTCATCTCTTTTCCTAATGAAGATTCAATCAACAGAACAAAGGATAAAAGCTCAAGTATAAGCTAGTTAAGAATGTGTATGCTATATGTTTACTTGAGTTGTGAATTAATTTGTATCTATTGTATCTGTGACAGATATGTTTAAAGGACTGAGAATAAAGATTGGAGAACAGAGGGTAAGGCCCTAACGGCTTGTCCATGGCAAGGATAATCCTTTTACTTTCCCTGTGAAAATAGCTGTAGAAGACAGCTAGGATACCTTTGAAAATCCGCTGAGGAGGATAACAAAAAAACAGCAGAAGTAGATGCTTACTCTGTTGACATTATTAAAGGGTTTTACTTGAAACCAGTGGCACCAAAAAGCTTTCACTAACAGTTTTGCAACTGTTTGATCACATACTTTAGTTCTCTGCTGGAAGCTGGAAGCTATACCAGCCCTTCTGGGTTTGTGTACAAGACACTTTGAGACAAACCATATCTTTACCAAGATTGCAAGGTCTTTGTCTGCTGAGAGCTATGATCTTATCTGAAGTGTTGTCTGACTGAAGTTTTGTTTGATTGACTGAATTTGACAAAATGAAGAGGAGTTAAGATACATAAAATAATAAGTTGATCAAGTCTTTATAAACTAGACCAGATGGATAAGTATATGTACTATAGGATAAACATTTAAAATTCACATATTTTGAAAATATCAAAGAGTTAGAATAACTAGTAAAGAAGTTCTACTTTTATTACATTTTCTTTCATTTCTTTTCCTGGTTCTGAGGGTGAAGTTGAGCAGACCTGTGTGTACTTCCTTATCTGTTGTTTGCTTGTAAACCAAGACATAACAGATGAGAAGAGTGTTGGGTTAGAAATCAGAGCTATAGATTGTTGCACTGGTCGCTTTAGCACTAGTTAGCATATAACTAAGCCACTATTATGGAACCTGTTTAATCTTTATGGCCCTTACTTTCCTTAACTGTCAAAAGAGAACAATATCAGCTGCTTAGGATCAAGTGAGATGCACAAATGGAAAAGTTGGCTGTTGGTGTACTGGACTTGATGAGAGACATGTGCAATTAAAATTATAGTTCCCATTTTAAAGAAGGAAGATATTCTCTACCCCTGCCTCCTTCCCCCTCCCCAAAACACAAAAAACAAAAAACACCCACAAAAAAAATCCAAAAAACCCACACACGGTATTTTAAAAACTCAACAATGTTAAAAATAACTAAAGCCATAACTTCAGGCCATCAATCAAAAATAACCTAAAACAAGCACTGTAGAATTGTGATGGAATGTTTGGTATTCATCTCTAGGGACACATCCATGTTGGAAGCTGAATGTCTTGTGTGGAGAGGTCAAATATGAATCCTCCTGAGGGCTGATGGATTATTCTCCCATGAAACAGAAACAGCTGAGTAGAGCTTTCCATGTGGTTAATTTGTTCTGTAGATGCTAAGCAAAGAAAAAAGTGCTTTATATGGTTTTCTTGGAGGGATTAATTACATTCAGAACCATGTAATTTTGGCAGCTAGTACCAAAATAGGGATGGTTCATGGTAATGTGTAAGTATAACCATATTTTATCAAACATGGTACACTTTGTGACATTTTTAAAAAGCAGGACTCTTAAAATATATGTAGGTTTAATACCATCCTGTTTTTTTCATCATTGGGATATATGAAAACAACACAAGACAAAAGGAGTACTGCCTTTTAAGATAAAATTAGATTACTCTGCCCTCAGTTTAGCCAGATCCCACCTTTCTGCTTTTAAATCCATTTTTTGGCTTGCCTCTACAACTTAATTCCAAAGGAACTACCCTCATTTCAGTAGGTATAAGTTGAATCTTCCCTCATATCCTTGAAAACTTCTTATTTCTGTAAAAGTTATCCTGGAAGAGCAAACGTAATTCCTCTGTTTCCTCAGGGTCTCCTCAAGGTCTTGTTTGAGGCTCTGATTTAGTGTTAGGCTCTGGTACATATAAAGACTGAACTAAAAGAGAAAAATTATCTAAAACTATTTAGCATATAGGTTCCACTCATGGTAGAGGCAGGGTAGGTGTTTCTTGTATATGAATATCCCAAATCAGTCCCATTTCCTAGAGATGGAGTCTGTGAGGTCACTGGAGATCTAATATAAACATCAAAAAGTATTTCCCCTGACTCTGGATTCTTGGAAATCCAACAAGTGCTCTATGGAATTTCTTAAGGGTAGTAACTGTGTAATTTGTTGCTTGTTTTTAGTTTTCCTTTGTATTTGAAAATTACCTTATTCATCATGTGCCTTAACTATTATCAGTATTTGAACTGTAGTACAGGGAGAGGGAGCTCCATGGGTCCATCTGGGTAACACTGTTTCAACCTGCTTTTTCTCGAGTCTAATAGCAAACTCAAGCTTATTTAATCATTGTAAAAACTAAGTCTGGTGAGGAAGGACTGAATCTGCAACCTGGGCCACATCTATAACACATGCTAATCAGCTGAAAACCCCCAAGGGTCAGGTATCTGAGTGCACAAGATCACAAGAAAAATATGCTGGGAGAATATTCTAGGCAGATATACTTTATCTGAGAGGAAAGACAATATCTTTTGTAACTTTTTTTTTCATTTTTGAGTTCAATATCCTACGATATGAGATTATAACTTGATCACTACAATCACCATATTTTATTGTCCAATTTTCTTCCATAAAGAGTGATTAGAAAACTCAATCTTTAATTTACTTTAAGAGGATGACAAACATTTTCAAACAGTGGCTTGAGAGCATGTCAGGTTATAACCCTGGATCCAGGAATTTAGAGGTGCTGTGTTCCAATCATCATGGTACCATTGATTTATCCTAACCCTACATATTAAAAGTACATGCTCTTCATAATGCAGGAGAATCAAGCAAAAATTATTTTCTATAATTTTCTCTTAAACAAGCACCTTTTCAAATATAAGGAACAAATCAATTGCATTCTGAAAACACATAGATTGTATTAGAAACTGTCCAATAAAATGAAGTGTGTGCTTTATTTGGCAGGTAACCAATAAAAACTGATAGATGTACTCTTTATCTACTGGAATCTATCCAGTAGATTTTTAAACCCATGACTAGCCTAATGACAACTCCAGTTAAACAAATTCATTAGAAAGACCTTTCAAGCATTCAACTTAGAGCAATAAATAAGATTCCACAGTCAACCACATCCTCTTTTCCTGAGACGAAGCCAAGTCTAACCACGCAATATATTGACTTTCCTGTGTTCTGACATTAATGGGTATTATAGATTCTGTTGGTTTATAATCTTCTTCAAAGTCATAAAACACAATAATGAAAGAAGAGCTCATTTCTAAGCTTTCTGAACTAAGGCGAGTCTGTCAACAAGTTCTATTTCACCTTTAAAGTTTTTTTTTTTTAATTTTAAGGTATCTGAGGGCATGTTTTTAAGTTGTGTTATGATATATTATAAATCTTTTGGGGATTTGTTGTATTCCTTATAATCATGATGTAAGCTCACTGAGAGACACCTTTGTGTCTTACTTAACTTCTGTACTTCAATTGAAGCCTGAAAGTGCCCATCACCTTACTGGGTGACCTTGAAAATGGCTCAAATAAAACTGATGATAATTTTCAAAGGATTTATATTTCATTGAAAATGATGATGGCTCAAGACTAGGAAAATAGCAGAAGCACCTCTAGTCTTGAGATTTCTTGCTGGAAGGCATCACTCTCATTCCTGAAGTGACTGGGAGCCATTTAGCATGCTCCAGGTGACCATTCTTTCCTTGATTTCTAGAAAGGATGCTCCAGATCCTCTTTCTTTTCTTCTGAACTGGAAGGCCAAGTCAAATGATGACAAGTATCCTTTCTCTTTGCAAGTTTACCAGCAGAGTGCATTTGGATGTAGGTGTGAAGTGGGTATTTGCTACCTATCTCTTTGGATCTTTCTGTTTTATTTTCAAAACTATTTGTCATTGGCCCTGGCCAGGTAGATCATTTGGTTAGATGTAGTCCCCATATACCAAGGTTGTGGGTTTGATCCCTGGTCAGGGCACATACAAGAATCAACCAATAAATGTATAAGTGGAACAACAAATCAACTCCTCTCTCTCTCTCTTTCTCCCCCTCTCTAAAATCAATAAAAAAATATTAGTGTTCATTGCAGCTTTTAGACACCTGCTGAGCCTGTAGAGGACTAGAGAGAGAAGAGCTGGACTTTAAATCTATCTATCTATCTATCTATCTATCTATCTATCTATCTATCATCTTATATAATAAAAGCATAGTATGCAAATTTTCCCTTCAACCAGGAGTTGTCCATAGCAGCTGGCAGCCACTAGGGACCCTACCATTGCATGAATTATGTGCACTGGGCCTCTAGTGTGTGTGTATATATATATATGATTTCAGAGAGGCAGGAAGAGAGGGAGAGGAGAGAGATAGAAACATCAATGATGCAGACCGGGAATCAAACTGAGACCTCTGGTTCACAGGCTGATGTTCAACCACTGAGCAATACTGGCTGAGTTGGACTTTTGATAGAATGAGCACTCCCTGGCCCATTATAGACCTGGAGGTGGGGAGGGAAATCCCAGGAACTTCTGTGAGGTCCAACAGCTTATCTCTAATGGCTGGTCATAAGGCATATGTACCCTGTCATATGTATCAATCTCCAAATTTTTATGTCTGTTGGTCATTTTCATGCTTTTTGGGGACAGGTCACAGTAACACTTTATAAAACCACTCCATTATCAGCATCCCATTAAGCATTTTGGCAGCATCTAAATATGTATATTGTAAAACAAGACAAAATAAAAAACAAACAAAAAACCTATGACATTTATCCTCTGCCTTGCAAGGTAGAATATTTTAAATTATCTCAATAGATGGTGCTTTAGAGCAAATGAGATGATGCATATCAAAATACCTTAAAAACTATTGTGAGTTACTTAAATATAAACATTGCTGAGGAGGAGAGTAAAGGAATTAAATTAATGGTACATGGATAGTGATGAAAATTTAAAAGAATATCAAATTTTTATCTTAACAGTGCTGTAATATTTGGTACTGATCAAAACTAAACTGGGCTTCTCATAAATTGACATTGAGCTTAAAATTTCCTGGTCCTTCCTGTAGAGCATGTGATGAAGGGACACGGAAGGCAGTGGGACTGTGTGTCCTTTTATAGCTTTTGAATTTTGCATGAAATGAATGTATGACCCATTTTTTAAGTTAAACAAAATCAACATGAACAAAAGACTAAATTTATTTCTCCCAAATCTCTTGTTCTTGATGACAGCACATAAGAAGTAGAAGAGATGTGTCAACTCTTCATTTTACACAGATTGAAACTAAATTCCCAAGAGGGGTATTAATCAGCTAATATTCCTTCCCTAAAAAATTCAGAAAAGTAGAACCTATGTTCTAAATAAAACTTTGTAAATATTTGATAGAAAATACCCACACTGGTAATCAAAAGAAACTGTGACAGACTCTTTTTAGACTACATTACTAGTTTGTAAATGGTGATCTATCTAGGACCAGAATGTTAAATACAAGTGAGCTTTTCTTCAGGATTGGCCAAAGTGGATGCCAGTTTGGTGATTCATTGAAAGAATCTTACATTTACCATAATTTTGAATAATTTGTTTCTCAGGTTTGCTCTGTGTGACCTCATTTTCTCAAGGAGAAAGAACTGACTTCTGCAATTCAATATATTGGGGGCACAATCAGTCTTTTCTGTAATAGGTCACTAAAAAATTAAATCTTAAGGAAGATGAGAGAAAGGAGGTAGAAGGGGAAGCACAGAAGAAACTTGTAGGGAAAATCTGAAAAAGGAATTTCCTATGAATACAGGAAGCTATTTAGAAATAAAGTTTCCTGGCCCCGCTGTCATTTTGATCATTTTTCTTTGCTATAAAGGATACTTCTGCCCTGCTGGGCTGGAATTGGTTTAGTGGTTGAGTAGCAACCTATGAACCAGGAGGTCATGGTTCAATTTCCAGTCAAGGCACATGCCCTGGTTGCAGGCTTGATCCCTAGTATGGGGCATGCAAGAGGCAGCTGATCAGTGATTCTTTCTCATCACTGATGTTTCTACTTCTCTCTCCTACTCCCTTTCTCTTTTAAGTCAATAAAAATATATTTTAAAAACTAAAACATGCTTCTGATTGAGGCCCACTCTCACAGAATCACTAAATGTAGGAGCTGGGAGAGACTTTTGAAATGATCTTGTTTGTTTCCCTCATCTAAGAAATGAGAAAAACTGAGAGGCAAATTGAGTTGTTGCTTTTCTTTTAAGCTGATAAAGTGATTAGTGAAAAAGCTTCACTCAGAATTCAGATTTCCAGGCTCCTAACAGGGGCCTTTTCTTGATGTTGTTTTCATATATAAATGGGAAAAAAACTTGTATGGGATGACCGCTTAAGTTTCTGCTGTGACTTTTCAAAAAAAAGAAAAAGATAAAAAGTCTCTCCTTGTCGCTATCTGGCGCTCCAGATTTTAATTGCTGACCAGGTAACATGCGTGAACAGAGAGATTTCCTTCCATGCCTGAAGCCGGGCTGCCACTACCTGTAAAAATGAACCAAGTATCCTCTAAAGCAAGAACATGGCCCCTGCGACATTCAAGGCTACTCAATTTCTATAGGATTTTGTTTACTGTAGTTATTCTTGGTTTACTGTGAATTGGGGAAGAAAAGTCACATATGAAACACAATACTTTTATCTGTCAGAGCTTTAAAAACTCAGCTACACATTATTATGGATATAGATAGGTCACATTTGTTGTGATGGAGAGTGACCATTTAAAGCGCCACATGGTGATATTTAAAAACAGCTTTAATTTAATTTTTCTCAGTTCCCAGACTTAGAGATCAGACAAAGATGGTTCTCAGCCTCCGTCAAAGGAAAGGGGTTGTAGTGAGTACTCACAGCTTTCACTTGGCAGTTGTGTTGTCATAGTTGTGTTTTATTGGGAAACACAATGTGTTGATCTCGGGTTGTTTGTGCTAGTTTGGCATGTAAAAGAAAGGGGACAATCTGTTATTCTCTGGGAAACCAAATGTTCACAGTGTGCGCTGACAAATACGTTTTAGTGTTTTTTAAATTCATCACTCTGTGTGAGGATTTTTAAGGCATAGGAACATGACATACACACTGGAACAGAGACCTTTCTGGCCTTGTTCAGGGCTGTGTCTCTGGCACCTGAAACAGAGGCTGGCACAAGTGAATATTGAGTGAATGCAGGAAGAAGAAGGTCAGATGTCTGGTGATAGGATATTAAAGGTTTAGAACCAAACAGTCACTTTCTTTCCATTTTATACCTAGAGGCCCACCCAGCGTTTGAATTGTACTCTTTTCCATTACGCACCTGCTCCACGCTCTTTAGCTTTCACAAGCTGTCATCGGCTTTGGTCTGGCTCTTTTTTACCCTTAATCTCAACAGCATAAGCAGCCAGTTCTCTGAACACAGTGGACTGTGGTTCTGTGGGTTTCACAAAGAGCTCTCAAATGCCAGCTTTGGGCCATCCATGGAGCTTGACAGGTGAGACCAGTTATCTGCCCATGGGAAGCTCCCATGCTAGCACGGGAAAGATGCACTTCACTCAGTCACTCTTCCACCAGATTAGGACCCCGGCTGTAAACTCTCATGGCCCTTGTACTTGAGCACACATATGGCCCATTAGCTGTTATCTCCAGCTGCTGGTGTCTCGAGTATTAACAGCATATGTTGAGCAGTCAGTAAATATTGTGGGTGGAAGTGGGTGTGGGAAGAAAGGGAGAGGATATATGGATATGCTTGAACATATGCATAGGGTGCTCTGGAAATTTTAGAAAACTTCAAGTAAAGCTTCCTCTGGAGCTATAACTTGAAAAACGTTTCTAAGGAACGTAGTGGGAGGTTCCTAAGCATTGGGGAGTCCACAGGCCTGTGCAAGTCGTCAAAGAGCATGACAAGGGCCACAGGAGAGAGCACTGCTGGTGGGGTTGGAGGGGCCACACCAGGAGGGCAGCGTTTTGGACAAAGATAATACGAAGGCCACATATGAAACATAATACTTTTACCTGTCAGAGCCTTAAAAACTCAGCTACACATTGCTATGGATATATTTAGTTCACTGTGTTTTCTTCTTTGCTAACTGAAGGGCACACTGTAAAAGTAGGTCTGTGATGTACGCTGTCAACTAAAATCTCTCCTATTTGGCATTTCAACAATTTATACCAATGATAAATTTATAAGAAACCAGAAATTGTTTAAATTAAAAATTATGTGAAATAGCAGGGGAAACACTTTGTAAAGTGTGTGATTATCTACACCAAAACAGTCAAAATAATATTGACTGTAAACTGTAATTTAAAAAAATAATTTAAAAAATTTTAAAAGATGAATACTTAAAACAATTATATGAGAGAACCTCTTTTTTTTTTTAATTTCCCCCAGATTTCTATACTTGTCATTAAAAAGAACAACACCTCTCTCTTTGGAAAGTAGTGGGAATACAATGTCCCTCCCTTGGGCTCACTGATTCTACTCCACTGAGGAGTGATAAGCAACTGGGCAAAGTGTTACTCCCCCTCACTTTAGTGGAAATGCTAGTGCAAGGGCCCAAAACTCTGCTCTCCTCCCTGGAGGAGCCCCCTGCAGCTGCCCACCCCCGCAAGGAGTGCTGCAGGGGTCCAAATTGTTCTAACCACCAACCCCTCTCACCCCGACACACACCTGGGAATAAGCAGCTGGGATCAAGCTGGGTGGTGCAGTCTTTAGAAAAGGCTTTGTTCCCAATCCAGCTTTAACAATAATACAATTGATGACAAATTTATCCATATATGACACCTGTGTCTATTTTGCAATTGTCTTAGGACTCTGAAAGGAGGGGGCACATGATTAATTGGAACTTTCAAAACCACACACCTGTTCCAATAAAGGTGGTTTTATTCTTTAGTCTGTTGTACTGTATAAGTGGGGGGAAGGGAGAAGAAAGAGAGACTGATATATATATAGATAGATAGATCGATAAGCTTTTATTAACTACAATGTTAAAGGATTCTCTGTGCTAGCTCTGAAGTTTACAATGAAGGAATGAACAGCATCATTTCTAAGCTCATGGTTAATAAAACAAACAAGATAATAAATATTCTAATTACATTGATCAGGATAACCATTAATTCTTGTTTTAAATGCTTTTGAGAATTTATTTTATCTATTTTTTCTTTAGGTTATAGTTGATAAGATTTTTGGATTTCATGTATCCCAGGTGGAGTTTTGATAATGGCATGCATTTACTTCTATTAATTAGTAGACTGTGTATGTGTGTGGCTTGGAGAAGGATATAGAGGTTAAATTACTCAAGATCTTAACTAGTAATAATAAGTAGCACTTAACACTTATTCTGTTGCAAGTAATCCTATCTAATAAGTCTAATAAAATAGTAATATGCAAATTGAGCATCACTCCAACACACAAGATGGCCACCCCCATGTGATCAAAGATGGCTGCCCCAATGTGGACACAAGATGGCCGGCAGGGGAGGGCAGTTGGAGACAATCAGGCCTACAGGGGAGGCAGTTGGGGGGAACCAGGCCAGCAGGGGAGAACAGTTGGGGGGGATGAGGCTTACAGGAGAGGACAGTTAGGGGTGACCAGGCTGGCAGAGAAGGGTAGTTGGGGGTGGCCAGACCTTTAGGGTAGGGCAGTTGGAGGGGACCAGGCCAGCAGGGGAGTGGTTAAGGGGTGATCAGGCTGGCAGGCAGAAGCAGTTAGGGGCAATCAGGCAGGCAGGCAAGCAGTTGGGAGCCAGCAGTCCTGGATTGTGAGAGGGATCCCAGATTGGAGAGGGTGCAGGCTAGGCTGAAGGACATCTCCCCTCTATATCCTTCTCCAAGCCACACACATACACAGGTGCATGAATTTCGTGCACCTGGCCTCTAGTTTTAATATAACATGTTTATTTTTTCAAAACTAACCTAAGAAGAAGGTACACCATTATGATCACTTTATATATAAGGAAAACTAGACACAGAGGCTAGGACCTTTCTAAGTTCCCAGACCTAGTGAGTGACACAACTGAGATCTGAGCTTCAGTCAATTTGGCATAAAAAGTATGGTCCATGTCCACTATTATCAGCATCATCTAGGAGCTTATTAACTTAAAAACACAGGTGCCAGCCCAACCTAGATCTACAGAACCAGAATCTGCATTTTTACAAAGACACAGAGCTGATTCCTGAGCATGTTCAAGGTAGATGAGATTGGCTATAACTCACTGTGCTACTTCTCCTTAACCTGGAGAAGGAATCTGGTTATTATCGAAATGCCTGTGGAGAGTCAGAGAAAGGTTTGAAGTAAATGGTTGGCAAAATCAAGTGTTTTTAGACAATTTGTTTTAAGTCAGTCACTCTGGTTTCAATATGAGGACAATTCTGGATGCAGGAAGCCAGTGAAAAGCTACTCTTAGGCAAGTAAAGGGAGCCCGAAATAGGGCAGTGGCAGTGACAAAGGAGAGAAGTAAGTGAATGTACAAAGGTACTCACACAACTCAGAGATTCTTTGGATAGAAGATTGAAGGAGAAGAGTTATTCACCCTAAGTTTCTGGTTGCATCGTGGTATCATTTACTATCAAAGAATATATTTAAAAGGGGTAGGGTGGGGAACAGGAGAAGGAAATAATAAAATTACTTTTATCTCTTATCTACCCCACCTTTCCCTAACGTTCCTGCTATAATTTGACAGTCTGTTTGATGCTTTATTGCCTCTGTATCTATCTTTTTGTTCATCAGTTTATAATGTTCTTTATTATCCATAAATGAGTGAGATCATGTGGTGTTTCTCTTTCACTGACTGGCTTATTTCACTTAGCATAATGCTCTCCAGTTCCATCCAGGTTCCTGCAAATGGTAAGAATTCCTTCTTTTTTATGGCAGCATAGAATTCCATTGTGTAGATGTACCATAGTTTTCTGATCCACTCATCTGCTGACCGGCTCTTAGTCTGTTTCCAAATTGTAGCTATTGTAAATTGTGCTGCTATGAACATAGGGGTACATAGATCCTTTCTGATTTGTGTTTCTAGTTTGCTGGGTCAAATGGGAGTTCCATTTTTAGTTTTTTGAGGAAACTCCATACTGTTCTCCACAGTAGCTGCACCAGTCTGTGTTCCCACCAACAGTGCACGAGGGTTCCTTTAAAATTACTTTTAGATTTAAAAAAAGGATAACATCTGAGAGGACCTAGGGACAGCCAAGTAGAGCTGCTCAGCTGGGAGTTAGAGATGGAGCAGACAAACCATAGAATTTACTTGGGCATTTTGAAAGGGGTCCTATGGCAAATTCCATGTTAAAAATTTTACCTGGCCCATCCAGGGTAGCTCAGTGCTTGAGTGTTGACCTATAAACCAGAAGATCATGGTTTGATTCCCAGTCAGGGCATATGTTTGTGTTGTGGGCTCAATACCTAGTGTGGAGTCAATACCCAGTGTAGAACATTCAGGAGGCAGCTGATGGATGATTCTCTCTCATCATTGATGTTTTTGTTTCTCTCTCCCCTTCTCCTTTCCTCTCTGAAATCAATAAAAATATTTTCCTGGCTTGTCTCTGATGTCCCTTTCTCCTCCTCCTGCCCTTCCTCATTGTATTCATTGGGTTCCAAGCCTGCTCTGGAAAGTCCTGTACTCAGCAGAATTAGATCTGTAGTTCAGAAAAGATAAAAATAAAAATTTTGGGTTCATAAGCATATGGAATGAATAATAAATGAAACAATGGATTGCCAAGAAAGAGAAAGAGAGTCTAGAAAGTAGGGAAGAAGGGGATTCTGCAAAACAGACTGAGAATAGTGGTCCAAGAGGTGGAGGAAACCTGGGAGTTTGTTATCATGGAAATCCTGGGTAAAGGATGTTTCAAGATGGGGAAAGTAGAGAATAGAGTAAAATGCTTTTGAGATACCAAGTATATAGAGAATGAGAAATGGCTGCTGGACTTAGTAATGCACTAGTAATTGATGACCTCAATGAGCACTGAGAGAAACTGATGAGGACTAAAGCCAGAATGCAGTAGATTGAGAAGTGTGGGCTGAGGAAGTTGAGGTTCTTCAAGAGATTTATCTGTGAGGCTGAGGAATGAGGGTCACAGGAGAAGTTCAATAATGAGACGCTTTTCAAGACAGGAAATTTTGAACACAGTTAAACGCTGATGAAAGAAGATAATACAGAAGGAAAAATGAGAGACCGCGATCCCTGAAGTGGAGGGTATAAGATAATGGACATTAGTTTAGATCTTCCCTTTTGTCTTCCAATCCACTATTCAGTGGGTACAGGCATTCAGGAGGATGGCCAGAGAAACAGGCTGCAGCTATCCTTTCCACATTCTGGGATCTTTAGAGGAACAACACTCTGACCTTCCATTCTAAGCCTTATTTCCACAAAAGAAACTGTTCTGCTACTTGAATCTCCCACTGTTTTTTCCATGACATGCCGAGAACAAGGGTGACCGTGAATTAAATAAGGAACTGCTTTGAAAGTTAACCTTTGAATTTCATCTTCAGCTATAATTCTTGCCTAAACCTTACCTGTTCTCAGGCGAGGGAAGTTTAGAGAAACAGTTTAGGCATATTTCCTCCCCAAGCCTTTTGGCAAGCTGATGAACCCACTGCCCCAGCATGTGTTTGAAGCTGAGTTGTATGGCTGGCTTCATGGAGAATAGTGGTTCATAATGAGGACTGCAGATTTCAGGAGTCTCTCAATCCCATAAATGTCAATGAAATATCTATTTGCAATGGGCTATTCTGAGAAGAGGGTCCATTGATCCTATTATATTATGGAGATCTATAATCCCAAAGATGTAGGCTAGATAAAATGCTCAAACTGTTCATTTTAGAGGAATTCAAGGTATTATGGCAGGAAGAGGTTTCCCTCCTCTTTTTTCTTCCCCCTCCTCCAGCCCTCTGAGGGTACCAAAAGGTAAAGAAAAATGATGACAATAGGACAGGAAAAGACAATTTACAAGAACATGGAAATGCAAGATTGTTTAACTGACACCTGACTTAGAAGCTTCCCATGTGAACCCAAGTATCTGGTTTTCAATTCTAAAGAGATCACATTTCCTAGATTGAAAACAAACAAAAAAAAAATCAAGGTTTCGCTAACATATTCTAGAAAACCATTTATTTTCAATATTATATAGTAGAAAGTTATTAGGTTTGTCTAAGGAACCCAAATTAATCCAGCTTTACTCAAAATGTTGTTGGCAAGTATAATAAAAATAAGAAATAAACTTGTCAAGTGCGGTGATGTTACATTAAAACACAAGTCTGCTGCTCTTGTTTAGGTATAATTGCCCCAGAATTGGCAACTAATGATAACATGTGGGAATAAATAGAACAAGTATAGAAAACAGACATCAGAGTTTACCTTCCCTATCAAGCAATTTGGATTAAGGATTTAGGCATAAATCACAATAAATATGTTAAGAACTCTCTTGTATGACATATGTTTGCAATATTTGTGTTGTATTTTAATCCATATACTTGGCTAATAAAAATGCTAGAATGCCATATTATAGATGTGAAATGAAGGCTAAAGTGACTTGAGTGTTTTCTTATACATTTTACTTGAGAATTATACATTTTATTAATGACTTTTTTTTATAGTTTCCACAATCCTGAAACCCAAATTGATAACTGAGAAGTTGCATTTGGTTTTCAAATGGGTGATAAGACACAAAAGAGGGTCTGACTAAAATAGTGAAGGAAGCATAAACATGGGATACATGTTTGTGCTTAAGTAACGCTAACTCATTTTTAAAGAAGCAGTTCTTTAAATACATGAAGCATATTATATATGTGTGGGCTAGACACACAGACATTTTAATTTGATCTTAGGAACTGTCTCTAAGCCTGCTACTAGAAAGTATGGAGATTTTTCTTAAAAATAGGAATAGCACTTAAAATATGTAAATGACTTCAAAGTATGCTCTGGATACATACATCCACCATAAACCTCAGTGATAAAATTAGTCATTCAAGTAAATTAAGTCAAATGAAACCCGCCACCCCTTTATGACAATGAAACTATGCCTCATGAATAAAGATTATTTTCAGAACTCAGGAGGCAGCTCTAAAGAGTTAGCTGGACACTATATATGCATATCATCAAAATGAAAAATCTGAACAGCTCAGCATATAAAGTTTTATAACTGTTGGCTCAAATGGCTTTTAAAAAGTTTCTAAGAAACTTCAAGATCTATACTTATCTGCCAAGGATAAGTTTGCTCTTATTCAGTCACTAGAAACTTTACAGTACTTAAGAAGCCAAAACACCACATAAAAAACATGTAGGAAACATTAAGGGAAAGAAAACAAAACTTACTTTCTTTTAAAGCTGCCTCTTCCTGTAATTTAAACAGTCTGAAAAGAGACAAAATGATGATTTTTTTTTTTCTTCCAATACATTCATACGTCAACTCCAAAAGGAACAGAACGAGCCACCAGAGCTATCTGAGGGTCCCTCCCAACTGCAGCTTTTTCAACTTTGTAGAAGAAAATAGGAGGGTTAAATGGGTTTCTTCCAAGTCTGGTGACGTGCACATAGCTGACTCCTACTGGGCTGAAAAAGCATTCCTTGTCAATTTTTACTTAAAATTACAAGTAATAAGTTCTGTGCAGAACATCCTTAAAGGGCAATCCTGGATGTGTATGTGAAGTAGGATCTGGATAAGCTCCAAAAAGTTTAAAATACAAACCGCACATGCACACTCAAGAAATTCTCACTGCCTAGGCTAAATTAAGGGCACATTCAAAATCTGAAAATTTCTAAAAGAATATGTATTTTCTGTTTCTTTGATTAATCTGTTTTGTTGGTTGTTTCCTGGTGACTAACAGAACCCTTGTTTTACATTAGAAATGGGTGCACCACAGAACTTTCCTGTTCTCCTCACCTGCAGAGTTGGTAACTTGAGATGAGCCTTTGGTTGTGGCCTCTAACGCTGTCTTCTTGGGAAATCTGGGAACTCCAAGCCTTGAATTTGATAGAGTAACTCAAGGCTGTTACCTGCTTCCTGCACCTGCAGTATGGACTGAGCTTTCCCTGTTTCTGCCTCTGCCCCTATGAGCTGGCAGCGATTGTTATGTCATGTCCATTTAAGCACGGGCTCATTAGGCTTTTTGAAATCTTCAATTCAAAACATGAAAAGTGGCAAGAAATTTCAAGAATTGAATTTAAAGAAATGTTTGAATGTTGAAGTAATCCATAATAGGAATTCTTAGTGGGTCAAATTGACTCACAAAGCAAGTGGCATTTGCTCCTAGAATCTCTTTTGGAGGCCATTTCTGTAGTTTGTAAGGTGGGGTAAGAAATATTTTGCCTTCATTACATTAATTCCCAGACCAAACTTAAACTGTCCTTGTTCTAAGTGCTAAAAAAATGCTTAATATTTCCTGAGATTGAACTCAGGTATGTACAAAACAACAACAACAAAAAATCCATTAAAATAAAACCACAAAAAACTTGAGCTAGGGAGAGGACACAAGAGCATTCAATTAGAAATAGATTTTAATCCTCATGAAAATACTAACCAGGCATTTTTCTTTCATAAATGAGGAAGTAGAGACTGGGATATAAAAAATGCCTAAATCCCCATCTAGTTATGGGGCCATTACCCCCTTTGTTTACACTGCTTTCTGAGAGGATAATCTACATTCACTAATTCCACTTCTGATCTTCCTGTTGCTCCTTAAGCTATTACAATCTATCTTCCAATTGAACCACTTCACACACACAAAAAAAAGCTTCATTAGGCTCATAAATGATATTAACAACCCCCAAAAGCCCTGCTTTTCATCTTGCCAAAAATTTCTCATCTCTGGCTATGTTTATTTCTTTTTGAAATTCTCTTCCCTTGGTTTACTAGGTTATATATTTTTTATTTCCTCCTAGCTCTGAGATACTCAGGCTCCACCCCCTTTATTCACCTCATCATTGCCCAGAGCTTCCTCCTCAGTTCAGAATGCTTCTTTGTACACCCTCCATGGGTTGTAACAACAACAAACAATTATGTATTATGACTCCCAAACTGTTATTACTCTTTGTTCTCAAGTATTACCACTCTCAAAGATTCTAGGCCTGTATCCTGTTGTCTATTGGACATCTCTGTACAGAGATTCCAAGGCATCTCAAACTCAGTCCGAGATAAACCCCTTCATCTTCTCCCCACTTGTAACCTGTTAATCTGATGCTGAAATCTAGCTCAATGAAAAGGCTTATTATGTTGAAATGGTTCATGAGTGGCAGTTTCAAGGAATGAAGGACACTGAGGACTATGAAACTATTTTTATATAAGAAAAATAGAGTAAATTACTTTTAAAATATTCAGAATAAAAGTTAAAAATATAAATATACATAATATATGCATTAATTAAACTTGTAATAATGAAAATAATAGAAGCTTCAAAGTACCATAATATTTAATAGAAAACACAGACAACTTTATTTTAATTAAGATTCTTCAATTTCCCCATGAAGATCATAGTAAACATTTAATTTTATTAACAAATTAGATTTTTACATAAAAAATCAGCCATATAATTTATTTACAAAAACAAACCTGTTCTTATTTACTATGAAAAAATAAGAACTATTTTGATAAATGAAAAATATTTAATGTCAACAAAATAAGAATGATTTTTTTGTTGTTTCATTATCTCTTTCATTTTTATTTTCACAAATTAAGATATTTTATTTTCACAAACTACTTTCTGGTTTGACAAAAACAAAGATTACTTTGGTATCTGCTGAAACAAATGATAAAGACTTTAAGCAAAGACTGAATAAAAAATTATGTTGTGTATTCAATATTTTGAAAGCTGAATAAGCACAAAAAACTGGAGTTTGTGGTGAGAGGATTTTCATTTTTCTGAAAATACATTAATAAAAAAATGCCAATGGAAAAACATTTAAAAATTTACATTATATTCTTATCAACTTTAATAACAATCAGTCTGTAAATATATAATTCCTTTCACTCAGTTACTATTACTTTATCTAGAATTAGAGGTAGGTAGACTGATCTTTGTATTCAAACATTTTAAAACATATAATTTTAAATATCACACAAGGAATTATGTACAACAGTATTTTTTAGTATTTGAGATTTAATTTACTATTATGTTCAAAATAAATTCCTTTTGATATATAATAAATTGTTGCTTAGACTGAAATGATTACTCCAAGGAACTATTTTAGTTTTAGTTAGCTTGATTTAGTTAATTTAAACTATTAATAATCTTTAGAAAAACAAGACTACCTACTTTTTTATAAGGGTTTTTATTTTTTAAAAAGCATGCAATTGTGTAAATGCACTTAGAATTCACTCCACAACAAAGTATTAGTTGCTAGAGTGACTACTGATTAAATGACATTTAGAAATGCGAAATGGATTAATGCCAAATGGAAAAATATTTGCATAACACTTTTAGTTATTCCATTGGTAAATTATGACATACCTATTAGCAGCAAATTTTATTCTTTCTTACTCTTGTTGGCATCTTTAGACTAGAACACAGGAATGCATTGGTCACTCAGATGTTCTGCACTGTAAAAGCATCCCTAAAGACTCCAACCGCATAACAGTTCACTCCTGTGGGGAAGATGGAAGAACCTCTATCTGCCAGAAATAAGAGCAAGGACTCAGCAATAAAAAAATATTTTGCAAATTTTAGTATGTTAGTTTTGAAGCATTTTATATTGACTTTAAAATAAAATACACAATTTTCATTTGTGAAAGCAGAGGGATATTTTTTTTTAAAAAAACATGACCACATTTTAAATTTCTGCCTATAATGTAAAAATATGATAATGTCATTTGAACTATAATAACACAACAAAATGAGCCCTTTCCTAGAAATGAAAGACATCAGAACATTTATTCTTTATTCAGTACATGGGAAGAAAATAAATGTGTAATTTTTAGGATTATAATGTCTAAAGAAATCTTCCATGGAGAACTCAATTTACAAAAATTCACATATTTACAAAATTTACAATGACTATAACATATTGTTTTAACTAAATTGTGGTCAAATGGGAGGTTGGAGACTGTGAAATAAACATTATTTATAACTCAGAAATAACTTGGGGAAAAATTTTTACTACATGGCAAGAGTAAATTAAGTTCATTATTCTTCTGTCATAGATGATTTCCTGGATTTGAGAACAAGGTCTTTAATGGATGAAGAAAGTTCTTGAAGCTCTTTACGAGTATTACTGGTGCTATCTTCTTCATTGTCTAATTCATCACTCAAGGGATCCTCTTCCTGCCCAGTCTTCTTATTCTGATGAACTAAATGCTTTACAACCAATCCTTGATACTTTACCAAAAGTGTATGCTGGTCCTGTGAAAAGAGAAAGGAGAAGAAAAGTTAACAAACATGATTTAGTTTTTGTGGAACAAAGTAAGGTTTGTTCAACCAATACACACTGAAGGTCTTCATCTTTACAAATCACTGGCCATGTAAATAGAAAGCTGAATGTATCAAGGCCCTTGCTCTCAAGGAGTTTACATTTTAGGACACAGAAAACATGAATGCAGGTTATTTTAAGAGTTGATTTGGCTAGGTTCTATCACAAAGATATAGTCAAAGTGATATAGAAGTTCAAAGAAGTCAAAATTACTTTTAGTTAAGGACTTTCTCAGAAGAATTTATGCAGAATTTATGAAGAATTTTAAAGGGCCCTTGAAAGACAGTTTAAACCTGAATAAGCTGAGATGAAATACTGAACATTATTATAACTTTTCCAAAAGCTTAATTTCCAAATTCAGAATATTCTTTACCATGGATCAGATAGGATCCTAAAAGTGTATCCTTAAAATCAATCTCCTAATTCATTGCTTGCATTTGTGGAAACAGGAAGATGATGTTAATATGTCTTGGTGTTCACGATGATTCACATCTATCCATTAAAAATATTTGCAATCTAAAAGCTTTAAAAGTTCCAAGTGCAATGAAAATGTAATACCTCTGGAATTTTACTCTTAAGAAAAGTGATGATCTGTGGGACACATCTTCCAGGTGCATGGAGCATGCTGTGGGTTGAGGACTGAAACAACAGGACTGATGTGAGGTGCAGGATAAGAGCAGGGTCTTCTGTGACTTTTAGCTGTTCAGCCAGTGCTTGTCGATGCTGGAACAGAATCTGTCTAACCAAAAATAAAAACACACAAAGTTCTTCCCTTTTGTATTCGTTTTTAACTTCTCTAGTTTAATTATCTAGTTAAATAAATATTTGAAAGGACCTTTTAATTATGGGATTCAGATACTCATAATTCTAAATGGCATGAATAAACAAACTAATGTGCTAGAAAAAGATAGGAAAAAAGAATATATAGCAGGGCTATTCAAAGTTTGCCTTTTGAGTTGTAAGGGATTAAATAGAAGAGCACTGATTTAAATAGATTTCCTGTAAAGAAAGTCACAAAGATAATAAAAAGTTGCCAGGCTTGATCAACTATGGCAGTGGTCGGCAAACTCATTAGAAAACAGAGCGGCAAACCGCGGCTTGTGAGCTGCATGTGGCTTGCGAGCTGCGGTTTGCCGACCATTGAATCGTGGGATTAGACAACTCTGCTACCTTATCAAGATGAATCAGAGAGGAACACTGAAGTTTATTAGATGCTTCAAGGTGTACAATGATTTAGACACAACATTTCTCAATATAAGACTCAGATAGTCAAATTCCAATTTTAGGTATAACACATCTAAGAATCATCCTATCTAATAAAAGAGAAACATGGAAATAGACTGTACCTTCGCTACACCCACAAGCCAATCAGGAGTGAGCATGTAAATTAACCCAACCAAGATGGCAGTTAATTTGCATATTCCAGTGCAAGCGAAGATTGAAGGCAACATAGAAGGAAGCCAAGTGCTGCAGAAGGGAGGAGGGAAGCTGCGGCAAAGCAAGCAAGTGGGGCAGCGGAAAAGGGAGAGAAGTAGGCGGGGTGGGAAGCAGGCAGGGTGGGCGGAGAAGAGAGGGAAACAGGCAGGGCAGTGGAGACTATGGCAGGAAACCCTATGGGAGGAATCTTCATGTAATGGTTCTCTAGTATATAATAAAAGCCTAATATGCTAAGTGTCTAGTCATCCAGTGACTGGTCAACTGTTCAACCAATCAAAGGGTAATATGCTAATGATATACTAAGGGGGCTCAACCACTCCCTATGATGTGCACTGATCACCAGGGGCAGAGTCAACTGGTCAACCAGTTGCTATGATGGGCACTGACCACAAGGGGGCAGACAGTCAACCAGTAGACCAGTCGCTATGACATGCACTGACCACCAGGGGGCAGACGCTCCAACCAGTAGGTTAGCTTGCTGCTTGGATCTGGCTAATTGGGACTGAGAGAGATGGGCCAGATATGCTCTGGAGCCCTCCCTTGATCCCATCCCAGCTGGCCAACCTCCCATGTCCCTTCTGGGCCAGCTGGCCCCAATTGGCCCTGATCAGGCCTGGACAAGGCGGCGCAGGATTATGCCCTGGAGCCCTTCTACAGTTCCTCCCCAGTCCCGATCGTGCACTGATGGGGTCCCTCAGCCTGGCCTGCATGTTCTTGCAATCTGGGACCCCTTGGTGAATGTCAGAGAGCCAGTTTCGGGCTGATCCTGCAGGCTACTCCCCTTGGGAGGGTGTCAAATGTAGGGCTCATGGCTGGTGAGCACTGTAGCAGCAGTGCAAGCCTCTCCCTATCGGGACTGATTGGGCACAAGCCCAATGGGGCTGGGATGAGCAGGAGCAGCAGGTAGGAGCTGCAGGTGATATTAGAATGCAGATTTCGGCCTGATCCCTGCAGGCTACCCAGAGGGACCCCACCCGTGCACAAATTTGTGCACCGGGCCTCTAGTTTATTAATAAGAGATTACTTCAGTGTTACCTTTCCCTTTTTTTGTCTCCCCTTTTCACCATAATATCACAAGTTTCTGCTGCAGAATCCAGACACGAAAGAAAGTCTTCTATGCTCTGAAAGGTGTTAAGTATCACAATTAACTTTTATATAATTACCTAAAGAAAATACAGCCATTTAATACTGTTTTATAATTTTACACCCTATAAATATAATTTTTTAAAAAGATTATTTTGTCATTAAATGTGAAATTGTGAGTTAGCACTTTAAAGAGGGTAAATCGCCCCTAGCTTGGTCTCCTCCCAAAAAGTATGCAAAATACTAGTTTCAGGCTTAATTCACAATTATTTTTATAAACATCTACTCAAAGATCACAAATGCTAGCTCCAAAATATATCTAAATAGAATCAAACCTTACTTACCTTTTCATTCAAGGAGCTATGGAGTTTTGTGAGTACTACTTTAGTTTCTTCTGACAATTTACTCAAAATTTTTTTTCTTACCTATGGAGGAAAAATTATTTCAGCATTGTGTTTTTAACAGGTGGTAGATATAAGATCAAACAAAATTAAAAAAAAAAGAAAGGTACATTTATTACTATAACAGACTGTTAAAAAAGAAATTTATCTTGAATTTTATAGCTCAAACTAGGGACAATGATATGCTAAAAACATTCTCAAATCAGAGAGCTAGCCAATAGTGTTCACCCAAAGAGAACAGCTACATCTTACTCCTCCCATCTGTCAGCAGTAAAAGAGAAAAGACAAAAAGACAGAGATTTGGGGAAGGGAAGTGAGTGAGTAAATACATTCTCTTTATAGACTCTAATATTCTCTTCAGAATTAGTGTAAATATTGAAATAAGTGGTATCCCTAAATGAAAATGACTGTAAATATATGGAACCTAATATGAACATTATTAAGAAACTTGTAACTCAGCAGGAAAAAAAGATGTAACATAACAATAACTAGGAAAAATTAAAATGCTGGTTCCCAAGTAATTACTTTTAACAGACTAGTTATATTGCCAATCCTGAACTGTATATACACTGTACTGAACTTGACCTAAAAACCTCATTAATTTTTTTTCTAAAAATTTTTCCTGTACTTTATTATATTTTTAAGTTATTTCAGATATGAGAAAATAAAATATGCTCAGATTTCCAAACAAAACACATCAAGAGTGTCAAGAAAATCACTAACATACTTCACTTGTAATGGCTGCAGGATCATCAAGTGCCATCATTAAATCCGAAGCTAAGAAGTTGAAAATGAGATTAGTGACATCAGTACAGACTGTCTTTAGCAAGTGCTTGGTAAGGGCAGTCTGGGTATCATCTGAAAAATAAAGGTATTTTATTAAAATAAATGTACAAGAAAACCTATAAGAATCAATGAATGAAAAAATAGCATTAAGTATACCTGTAAAGAACTTCATCCCTTTTTCAAATAATCGAATATTATTGTATAGGTTTGAAACCTCTTCTTGCAAGTCCTTGATTGTGCGCTTTCTACCAGTTCCAGAAGCAGAAGTTGTTGAAGACATGAATACTGAACGTACCACCTCAAGGTAAATTTTATTAAGAGGTCTGTGAATTTAAGATAAATATATTCAGTTTCTTAAAAATGTACTGAGTTTACATGGATACAAATTTTTGATTCTATGGAAATAAGGTTTATGAAAATACCTCTATTTTTTTAAACAAATAAGATTAATTTGGAGAACAGTTAATAAGAATCTGTCCTCTATTCCAGAAATTATAACTTAAGTGATTTATTTTTCTCAGTTTTTAAGTATTCAAAGTTATTAAGGAAAACAAAAACAACAAAAGCTTCAATTCAAATTAAATCCAGAGCAGCTTCTCAAATTTAATTTGAAGAATAGTAGACTCTAAATCTGTTCCTCATCCTCAGAGAGAATACCTCAAAGTTTCCAATTTATCAGTGTACTAAAAAAACTTTTTTAAAAAAATATATTTTATTGATTTTTTTACAGAGAGGAAGGGAGAGAGAGAGAGTTAGAAACATCGATAATAGAGAAACAATGATCAGCTGCCTCTTGCACACCTCCTACTGGGGATGTGCCGGCAACCCAGGTACATGCCCTTGACCAGAATCGAATCTGTGACCTTTTAGTCCGCAGGCCAACGCTCTATCCACTGAGCCAAACTGGCTAGGGCCTAAAAAAACTTTTGATGTTCAACTCAGAAAAGATTAAAGAATGGGAAATAATTAGTAACTACTTCAGCTTTTTACATATAAACATAAGATTATGTAATAAATTCATAAACAAAAAAATTAATTACAAAAGCTAAATTTCTAAATTCAAAAAGTTAGATGCACTGGGCTCCTGGATTGTATATATACAATCTTACCCATTGGGACTACCAATTTGAGGAAAGATCACATTAGTTATTAATGGTCAAGTAAGCTTCAATTTTTTTTTACTTCTATAACAATATAAATTTAGCCCGGTTCATTTTAAGTTAGTGTGGTCAAATTTATTCTATTTTAAAAATATGTTTTTATTGATTTTTAGAAGAGAGAGAAGGAGGGAGGGGGAGAGAAACACCAATATGAGAGAGAAACATTGGCTGTTCAAACCAATGACCCTTCATAGCACAAGGCAATGTTCAAACAACGGAGCCACACCAACCAGGGCTAAATTTATTCTCCTTGAAGGCAGTTTGTTACTTTATTTTCTCCCTTATAGTGCACTGTGTACTTCCTGTCAAATCTAGATAGAAAATGGTCCTTTCTTCCTTTTAGATGTTACCTTTCATGCCATGGAAGAGACCTGATAATGATTAGTGCTGGTGTTTCCACCCAAATAGGATTGTAAGATCAGTGCACAAGGATACCTCTACATTCTTGTCTTTTATTTCCCACTGCCTTGCCCAAACCATTTAAATGTTTATTGAATTGCCTCTGCAGGCAAAGTCTGTAATTTGGTGACAAGATTAAATTTTAAGCTTTGGGGAAAAAAAAAACCCACCTAAAATATATGTTTTCTATCATCTTGGTAAAAATTTAATTTAATAACTCAATTTCTATCATCAAACAGAAAAAATGTGTTTTATACTTGCTTTATTAAGTACTCAGCTAGTTCAGAAAGAAACTCCTCAGGCGCATCTTGTATGCGTTTTCTTAAAAAATCTTCGATCTCATCTTGGAACATAAAAGTGATCTCTGGCTTCTTCTTTCCTATAAAGAAATGAGCGATAAGGAAAAGAATAACAATATAAACAAATGAGCAACATAAAGAAAATTATTTTTATTAACATATTTAATAAGGTGGTATTTAATTCATTGCCCACTACAGACTCTGATATTATTTTTTTTGTCACCAATTGTCAATGTTGAATATAATAATTTACGAAAGTAACTTTAAAAATAGGATATATAGTGGTATTCCGTTTGAATTACATTTTACAAACTTCATTTAATTTCTCCTTGACCTAAAAAATATTTAGAAATCCACTCAATAAATGGATGGAAATCTTTTAGGAAAGGATAAATTCTCTTTGTTGAGCAATTGATACTGAGCAAAATTTCCTTCTTTATAAAAATGAAAATTTACTAAAAGTCAAATCATCCTTATAATTTACCTAAGATCTTCAGAAAAAAATAATCATGTGAACCACAACTGAAGTCGAATTAAACTAAAAATTGTCTTTCTTTTTTTGCAAAGGCATAGATTAAAAAGAAACCTCATAACTTTACACCCATAATTTATTTTTGATCTCAAAAATAATTACTTGCCAAGGAAAATTTGTATTTAGCAACTGTAATGGAAATAACTGTTAATTATGGAAATGTCATGCTTATTCATTTACTTGGAAAAGTATAGGCTGTAGACAAAGAAAGCTAATAATATTTCCTTTATTAATTAAAAAGTAGAAAAGTAACTACTTTCAGCTAAATCAGGTACTGATTCTAAAAATAAAATCTTAGCAAAAAATAAGACAGCTTAAAAATTAATTTTTATTATGCATCAAGATATAAGTAGTTGAGATCACAACTTTAAAATAGATGAGTACTATCCTTTCTAAAATCTGCTATTTGTTTTTTCACAGCAAATAGGGTCTAATTTCTTCATTTGCTTCCTGCAGGCATTTGAAGTTATTAAATTGTATTTCCTTCTAATAATCTTTCAAATTGAATTGACTCTATATATTAGCTGAGAATCTAATCATATCCTGATTTCAGAGATTACAATATAACCCTTTTTCAAAAGCAATAAAAGTATTTTTTTTAAGGTAGAATAATTTATCTATACTTTTATAGCTCCTCTTCATAATCTACATATAAAAGGCATATCACATGCCTTATTAAATAAGGCCATAGATATTAGATAAAATTTTTTCTTAAATGCACTTTCCTCCTATTCTTACTGTATCTGGGGAAAAGGGAAATCTATTTATCAATGAAAATTAAAAATCCACATAGGACAGTCTCAACATCTAAAATAAGGGTAGAGCTAGTAGTTTCTATGAAGATATTTTTCTTTTAATTAACATTGTTTTATGCAACAAGGCCAGTAGCTATTTTTTACCTATCTTAGGATACTTTAAAGACAGAGTTTAAGCAACTGTTAATTACATCTAGTAGCACATTAATAGCTGAAGCCATGTCACTTGATGTCTATATCTACCAGCTCTAGCCCATATATAATGAACTCTGTGGAAGAGGTAAAATAAAAATCTCAAATTATTATTTCAATTTTTGTTCTCTTTTTACTTGGAAAGAGAAGATGTGTAGTATCATAGTTTATTTTTTTAAACAGAAACAAAGTATCTTAATTTTATTTAGAAAAATAAAGTAGGATGTCTCTTGCTAACTTAACCACATCAAATACAAAGAAGTGTAGTGAAAGGAAGATGCATATACTTAATTCTCCCCCTTAGGTAGAAGCAACTAACTAATTAAATTCTTACTTAAATTTGCAGAAATACATTTTCCACAAAATAGCATAATTTGTTTTGCAAAGCAGTGCAAGACCATAAAAATGACTATGCAAGCCGAAACTATGCAAAGTGTTCTTAATAAAAAATGAGAAAATTTACAATTGTTCTGTGACCTTTTAAAAATGTTTGTGAAAACATTAAATGTTCTTACTGGTTATAGGAAAGAGAAAAACAAATCTAATATTTATAATTTAGTACACTGTAATTTAACTCATCACAAACATTGAGAATGAAAGTTTTATTTCTCTGCAAAAAAACGCAAATCAAGAATAGTTTAAACATTTGCTCCCTCTCATCTGTAATTTATAATACCAAGCAAGTATCTTTACTATGCCTTGGCAAGTTGCCCTACTCCATTTTTTTTTTTTTTAAATATATTCCATTGATTTTTCAGAGAGGAAGGGAGAGAGACAGAAAGTCAGAAACATCGATGAGAGAGAGACATCGATCAGCCGCCTCCTGCCCGCCCTACACTGGAGACGTGCCCGCAAGCAAGGTACATGCCCCCAACTGGAATCGAACCTGGGACCTTTCAGTCCGCAAGCCGATGCTCCATCCACTGAGCCAAACCGGTCTCGGCGCCCTACTCCATTTTTAACTCTACAACATTTCATCCTTTGCCCTTTCACCATTGTGAAACATCTCTGAGAATTCCTTTAATGTAAGGTTTTTCCCACTTTCCTCATTTATGTCAAGTGCACCTTTACCAAGCTCCTCTGGCTGCATAGCTGGAGTCCCTGGAACAGTGGCAATGTCAATTCCCACAATCAGCTACCTTTTCTATAACTCCATTTATTCTATTCTTGATTCATAGTTCATTTCCAGTGTTATCACTTTTTATTTATTTGCTGCACTTTCATCTCTGATGGCCAATTCTCTTTTGATTATCCATTTTTGAAAAATGTCACATGGATTTATCACTGGGAAACAATGAGGCAACACAACTACATGCTTTGTACATAAAGTGAACAGAGACGCATAGCAATCAATCACTGACAAACTGAAATGTGATGTGACTGTCATAGATCATGACACACCTGCTATTTATGTGCTGATCTTGGGTTCAGGAGCTAGCGGTAAAGGTAGTACTTTATGCAATTACTCACAGTTAACATACCTAGGCCACTGAACCATGTTGATTTTTCATACCTTGAACAATGTTGTTGGGGGACTAATGTCATTTTACTAAACTGTGGTAACTGAAATTTATGACCACTGACATTGTGCATAGCAAGGACTGCCTGTATAAGCATTTATACCTAACTGTACGCACCTTAAGAAAATGTTAAAAAAAAAAAAGCATGCATATACAAAGAAAGAGTGAAACAATGCTACAAACCAGTATGAGATGACTCATCATCACTATCATCATCTTTTTTTCCTTTTTTCTTGGTTTTTTTAATTTTGTACTCTCTGGCATTGCTCCCACCTCCTCCTCTCACACTTCCACTGCCCTCTGGTGGAAAATGACATTAGTTAGTATTCTCTAATAACTTAATTACCATTTTAAGAAAATAATGATTCTATGTTGTCATATTTTACAGCAGAAAAATACAAGTCAAATAATTAAACTTTTAGTCACTTTTTAACATCCAAGTATCTTTATTAAAACAAAAGTTTTATAAATTCAATAAATAAAAATGTAAAATTTCTTGCATTTGAGCAATTCAGATATCAGATAGTCCTCATGCTCTAAATGTAGTCTCTTCCTCCTTCTCTAATGACACTTTTCTGTAGCTTTTCCTTTGCCAAACCCATTTATTTACTTCCTTTCTTATCCCCAAAAGAAATGTATCTTCATTTTGACCTTCTGTTACCACAGCCTCATGAATATTCCCTATTCCAGTACTTCACAAATTTAATTATATTTGCTTTTGTCTTCTTAGTTGAAAAATTATTATTTATGTTTATGGGAGACATTCTGATTCTTCCACAATCCAACAAGATAAACTTCTTGAAGTATCTCTCACTAATATTTGTATCTCGGGGTTAAAGCAATATTTTACATATAACTACTCAATAAAACAGCAGTTGGAAAACATAGGTTTACAATTGTGAGTATGCAAACTCCAGAGTGTTCTCTTATATTATTACTAGAGGCCCAGTGCATGAAATTTGTGCACTCAGGGGCGGTGGGGGGGGGGGGGCGGGGGATTTCCTCAGCCTGGACTGCACCTTCTTGCAGTCTGGGAGCCATCAGTTGGACATCCTTAGTGCTGCTACAGAGGCGGGAGAGGCTCGCACCACTGCTGCTGTGCTATCTATGAGCCCAGCTTCTGCCTGAGCTGCATTCTTGCATTGAGCATCTGCTGCCTGGTGGTCAGTGAGTGTCATAGTGACTGGTTGTTTTGCTGTTCGGTAGATTTGCATATTAGCCTTTTATTATATAGGATTTACCACTGCATTATTTATTTATAGTATATCTGCAAACCTACTTTCACCCACTCCTGTATTTATAGAGCACCTAAAAATGTGGACCATTAATATTAAATTGATTTAGTTGAAAAATATAGATTCCAATCATCTACTGGTTAAATGAAGACTAAAAAAACACACAGAACAAACTAAAACACTGTAAATAAAAGTAAAAAATGTTATTGAGATGTTTCTCTATTAGGTATTTACACTTAAAATAAGTATTTAACAAAATGTAATACATATATAATAGTGGGATTGAAACATTGAAAACTACTGAAAATATATTTCTTCATAAAAATTCATTTTTCAGTAAAATTAAATAATTATATAAAAATTTAATTCTAAGTAAAATTACCTTAAATTTCATCATATCAGATACTTCTAAGTTATAATTTATTTTTCCTTACTTTTATGATAAAAAAATACAATTAAAAAAAAAGCACCATTCTAAAGTGAATGTACTTTTTATTACATTGGTAATAAGTTTTTTATGGGAAGACATTCATATCTAGCATTATTCCATGCACTGTAATTCAACTATTACAATACAATAGTACTACTAGAAAGAAAACACCAAAAGACTGAGTTTTTAAAAGAAAAATAGACTACTTATATTGACATAATGCAACCAATTAATTAAGGTGAATTTATATCTTCAAATATGATAAAATATCCATGGTGTGAATACTACTATGATTTATTGGAGTAATTTACTATATATAGTTTTCCTAGAAGAATAGAGAAAAATGTCAAAATATCATTATTGAAATACTGTAGAAAAAGGCTTTTGAAGAGGAAAGAAAACAACCTCAAAGAAATATGAGTGAATTTCCACAGCAAATAAAAGTTGTTCCTATTATAAAAATTATAGAAAATACATGTTAGTGTCTGAAAGCAAGTTACTAGTACAGCAGTGCTACCTATTATAATTTCCAGTGACTCTAAATTAAAAAAAAAAAATCTAAAAAAGTAGTATCTCCTTGGAAAATACATTTATTCAATAAGTATTTATAGACCACCTAAAATATGTCAAAGAGGGCTCTAAGTACTAGGGATAAAAACAAAAAAAATGAGATAGAAAAGTTTCCCAAACAATAAAACACATCGCAATGATTAAAGTGATAGGGGGAAAAAATGCAAGATAATAGGACTGAAGAGTGACTGTGTCCACTATTCTGGGTGATTAGGCAGACCTCTCCCAGGAACTGACATTTAAAGTTGATCTCTAAATGACAAAAAGGAACCTGTTACTTAAAATTCAGGAGAGAACATTCCAGATAGAAAGAATAACTAGTACAAAGGCCTTGAGGTAAACAAGAACTTGCCAACTCAGAATAAAAAAAAAAGGGTACTGGATTGGAACATAAAAGATGAGGGGAGAAAAGGAGATGGGCCAAACATAAAATAACTTAGCTCTCACAAATAAAATATAGAATAAGTCATCACCAATATTTCCATTTTTATAACCAATATTTAATTCATTAGCAAAAGAGTTGGTTAGTATTAGCAATCAAAGATGAACTGAACAAATAAAAGGCATTTCAATGTGCCTAATAAATGCAGAGTTCATGGCAACAAATAAAAAAATCATCTTTGAATATTCTGTTAATAATTTATTACCTGTTGCTTTCCTTCTTCGTTCATCTTTTTTATCCTTTTTACTTGTATTACTTTCTAAAATGGAGACTTGTTTCAGATCTTCTTCAGTGATTAAATGAACTGGATTATTTTTCATTTCCTAAAATAAAACATGCTTTTTTTGGTAAGCAAAAATATACAGTATAGCATTACAAAAAGCACAAAATAAAAGTGTTTATATATTCATATTATAATTATTCTTGTTTGGTTTCATTTCTATGAACTACAGAGATCTGCCTGACAGTTGCCACTAAGACTGTTTCTCTGTCAAAAATCAGTCTCTTTCTTTACTATTCTTGAATTTTTGTATCTATTACCAGCTAATGAGAAATCCTATCTGGTCTCTGAACAACTGATCACACCGCATCAAATACAATCTTCTTCAGCTGTTATTGACTCTAACTCCCTTTCTTTTTGAGACTCCCAAGTCCAACCCCATACTTGGAGACCTAGGATTACTAGAAAGATTTAAAAAATCTCCCCCTACACTACCCTTCACTATAATGAATGAGCATCTATACATGAATTGCACACTTAGCATATAAACTCCTCCTGGACTCATTCTTGATTTCTGCTTTTAAATTTTTTATATTAGGAACAATGAACTATTCCAATGAACTGATTCTTTATTATGGAAAAGGATTGTAAATCTGTAGTGACAAAAGTCCATTTTCATGTTAAAAATATTTCCCTTTTGGTTTTCCAAAGAAAAATGTCTAGATGCTGACAGTTCAAATGACAGCATCACCATTTTTTTCTGAATTTGTGTTTAGAGGGAGGAAAACAGTGATGACCAAACTAAGTTCTTATTTTAGCAAAAGTTCACAAATAAAAATAATAATATAGGCATTGAGAGTCAGGTAGCTAACATGTAACAGACATACTATATAAAAAAAGAGTAATATGTACATTAACCATCACTCTGTTACACTCACAAGCCACCAGCCAATCAGGAGTATGCAAATTAACCCAAATAAGATGGCTACGGCCATGGAGTGAACAGGAAGCTTGGGTTGCCCTCAGTGATGGAGAAAGCCAAGCTTTCCACACATTCTGGCCACCCCAGGCCTCCACTCAAGGCTACAAAGTTCCAATTATAGAAGATAAATAAATCTCAACAAAAATGGCTGCAACCACAGAGCAAGCAGGAGGCTTGGCTCTGTTCAAGGCTACAAAGTTTCAATTATAGAAGATAAATAAATCCCAGATACCAGGGCCTCCGCTTGGGTTGCTGGGAGGCATGGCCAGCCTGAAAATCACCACAGGCCCCTCGCACAGACTACCCCACACCCTAAGGGAACCCCTACCCTGATCTGGAACAGTCTTCAGGGCAAACCAGCTGGCCCCAACCTGTACACCAGGCCTCTATCCTATCTAATAAGAGTAGTAAGCAAATTGACCATCACTTCAACACACAAGATGGCTGCCCCCATGTGGACACAAGATGGTGATCACAAGATGGCCAGGAGGGGAGGCTAATTGGGAGGGATCAGGCCTGCAAAGGAGGACAGTTGTGGGCGATCAGGCCAGCAGGGGAAGGCAGTTGGGGGTGATCAAGCTTGCAAGGGAGGGCAGTGGAAGGGTGACCAGGCTGGCAGAGGATGAAAGTTGGGGGTGACTGGGCCTGCAGGGAAGGGCAGTTGGGAGGACCCAGGCCTTCAAGAGATAGCAGTTGGGTGTGTGTGTGGGGGGGGAGTAGGCCTACAGGGAAGGGCAGTTAGGGGTGACCAGACCTGAGGGGAAGACCGTTAGGGGCAATCAGGCTGGCAGGGGGCAATCAGGCTGGCAGGCAGAAGCAGTTAGGGACAGGAAGGCAGGCAAGTGAACAGTTGGGAGCCAGCAGTCCTGGATTGTTTGACTGTCCGGGCAGTCGGACATCCCTTGAAGGGTCCCAGATTGGAGAGGGTGCAGGCCGGGCTGAGGGACACATACTCCCATGCATGAATTTTGTGCACAGGCCTCTAGTTTTATATAGCATCCTTCTTTTATTTACATTTATCCTTTTTTTTAAAATTCTCATCCAAGGATATGTTTTTATTGATTTGAGAGAGAGAGAGAGAGAGAGAGAGAGAGAGAGAGAGAGAGAGACATCAATGTGAAAAGAAACATTGATCAGTTCCCTCTTGTACATGCCCTAACTGGGGACCATCCTTTCTTTGAAGAAAAGGAAACTGAAGGTCTATTGTTCAAAAGTCAAAGAGAGAGTAAAGAAGTTGAGAACAGAACTCAGGTTTACTGATATCAATCCTGTGTTACTTTTACTCCTCTCTAATGCTTAGCAGGCCAAATCTAGAAAATTATCTCATTTTTTTTAGATTATTAAAGAGTTTAAAAGGAATATAGATAAATAAAAATTATTTAAATAGTTAATAAGCTCTCATAAATTTATTAACAGTCTAAGATAAATGGACTTGTTCTACCTATTTGTGAGTAGTTTTTACAGGTAGATGGTGCTGCTAACTAGAAACATGAATTGGATATCCTTAAAACAGCCTTGGCATGACCTCTACTACTAAACACTTTGATAGCAATTGCTCTGAGGAACTAATCAATTTTTATAATAACAAACACTTTCTTTCCTCAGTTAACTTATCCAGTTTGTGCACCCAAATAGGTAAAATTATTGAGGCTTTAACAGATTTAGTAAATATATAGTAATAGATAAAAACCATTATATATTTATGGATTCTAATGTTGGGCCAATACCCTCATATAACTTAATTGTGAAGTGTATAATTTCATTTATATGATTTTAATTCATAAAATTAGCTCACTAAGTTCTAATTTCTATGTCCTAATGGAATAAAGAAGGAGAACAAATCCAAGAAAGAAAATAAAAAGAAATGATGCAATAAAAGAAAATCCTATCTAATAAAGAGGAAATATGTTAATTGACCCTCATGCTGTCACAAAGATGGTGGGAATATCTAATAAGGAGGGAATATGCTACTTGACTGCCCTGCCCTCAAAGATGGCAGCACTCACAGCCACAAGATGGTGGCACCCAATCCCCTCAACCCCACTAGGATGCCTGCCTCCAAAGTCCCCTAGTCCCCTCAGGCACCCCAGCCGCTCAGGGCCAGCCTGAGGCACAGTTAACCAGGGGTGGCCAAGGCTTGCGCTACTGGCAGTGGCAGCAGCAGAGGTATAATGGGGGCTTTGCCTCCTGCAGTTTGCCTCCTGCCCTGAGGGCTCCCGGACTGTGAGAGGGTGCAGGCGGGTTGAGGGTCCCCCCTCCAATGCATGAATTTTCATGCACTGGGCTCCCAGTAATGTATAAAACAGTGTTCCTTTTTGGCTATACATCTTACTCCACTTTTTAAAGATAATCAGATGATTCTAATGTGAAATACTATGAAGACTACTAGGTGAAAGAAAACCTGGCATACCTTTTCAGCTTTTTGGTGCATCAGTTCATTGAAGAGTTCTGTACAGTCATTTATAAATTTTTCACTGACTGCAACAGTGTCACTAAAGACTATAGCTGAAGGCTGTTTGCTGAATTTTCTCATCACTTGTTGAAGCAACATTGCAGCATCCTCAACTGATAAAGAACTGGGTAGCAGAGGCTGGAATTACAAACAAAATGAACAATGTATAAATGTAATATAATACAGATAAGCCATTTGTTTTATATGTGCTCTCCCTAGATCTCCTTAAGTGCAATGGCTTTTGGAACCATCTATATGGTGATAACCTCCCAAATTACATTTCTGCTTTCATCATCCCTCTGAGTTCTGGAATTATATATCCTACAGCTTCCCTAACCTTCCCATTCCTATGCCTAAAAGGCATCGAAAATTTCACATGTCCAAACACTGACTTGCAGTGCCAGTTCCCAGACTCACAGCTCCATCTACCCTTCCTCAATGCTTCCCCAAATTAATGAATGGCACCATTCTCCACTAGTTGATCTGGTTCCAAACCTACAATTCACACTCAGTTCTTCTCATAAACCTACAAACAATCCTCTATCAAGTCTTGGTAACTTTACTTCCAAAATATATTTCTTCTTAGCTCTTTTTAGTATCTGAAAATATCATTTTCATTAACTATTTATCCCCAATTAAAGTACCCCTCCCTGAGAGCATTCCCAGCAAATAAAATGGTGCCTGGCACACAGAAGGCACTTAATATAATTTGTTCGATAAACACTTTTATCTAGAGTTTCTGGGCACTCATGTATCTAAAACAAGGAATTTTCTGCTGTATAATGGATTAGCCTTGAGTTTCATTCTTTACACTCACACTCACCTTCTTGGCATAATAAAAGCAAGTCAATACTAAAAAATTAAGTAAAAGACTATCAGTGCTAAAGCAGCTTATGTTAACATATCAACAGAGATTAACAGATAAGGGATAAACAAAGCAACAAGATTCCTGATGCTAGTGAAGTTGCGAATGCTTAGATAATAGTGTGAGAAGTCTTATTAGTTTCTGTATGGCAGGACTTACATGAGGATTATATTGTTTGTCTGTTTGAGATTTACAGAATTCTGGATGTTGACTATCTATACAAAAAAGTTACCTTACTTCAAAGTTAGAAAATCTTTAAGCATAAAATAATTAAGATTATTTTTATTGAAACAATGTCTGTTATAATTTGGCTCTAAAGCCAAGATCTTTATGTATCCTAATTCTTAAAATGGCCATATTCTAGTGAAATATCAGTGTCATTGGTATAAAGAAAAATTAAGAAGAAAAAACATACTGCAATATCAACCCAAGTTCCGGAGCTGATGGCTTCCTCTACCGATGCTTCCACCTGATCCACAAGTCCTTGACCAACACAAGCTGCTTTCAAAAATAAGAGTTGTGTAGTCTTGTATCTTTTCCTTATGTAGCTCACAGCATCTGGGATTCCCAGTCTGGACAAAGCATCAAATTCTAGAAATACATCCCAAATTTGAAAGAGAATTGTCAATCTTCACACTTTTCAGAAATCTTAGAAAAAGTTAACTTCTACCAAACCCTTTTCTTTGTGAATGCACTGTATTCTTACATCTTTATTTTGTAAAGAATAAAGCACAAATATGTACCATAGCCTATTCCCTGCTTATGTCACTTTCCCAAATTTTTACTACTTCACATATTTGTAGAAAAATGAGTTCAAGTACTTCCCCAATTTCAGCTGCTTTACTCCCTCTTCAACTGAGGGGGTTAAAGGGAAACATGGGAACTACAGAGAAATTAAAGTAGAAAGGGTAAAGGAAAATGTAATGATTTAAGTAAAGAAGCAAACACTGGAATTTCTTTTGACTATTACAGTTAAATAAAGGAGTGGAATATATTTTTCAAATGTTTCATTAGACAAATTAGGACAGAGTAATTCTCCTGTCTAATTTAAACTACTATAAGAGTTAGCATATAAAACAAAAGTAAAAAATGAAGACTTAAACCATTAAGGTTAGTGAAAGTACCTACCATCCTTTTTCCATCCCCAAGTAATGATGTTTAAAAAAACTAATTATAACAAAATTCTAATCTAAGTCCATGGTTGAAGAAACTGGGAAGTATATTACAGAAAGTCAAGAAAACATATGCTAAACCCTATTTCTAGAATCCATTTAACATGTTTAAAAATTAATGGTTTACATATACGTTTATTACTGAGAAAGAAACTGATCTGTTATGTGGTTTGACTTGGGTTATAAAATTAAAGTGAGATATACATATATATATGTATATATATTTAATTGTTTTAATGACTAAATTCAATCTACTTTATCAAAATGACATAACCTCAGAAACCAAATTTAGAATAACATCTATGTTTCTGTAGTGTTAAAAAATCTAATGAAAATGAACATTATAAAGTTAATAGCCAATGAAAATATTTCTAATATTATCTGGTATAATAACCTGAAAAACTGGGTAACTTCATACAAAATAATAAATATAATTCCTTTTTATGTATTAAAAATATTTGAAGCTATAATAATATAGCATTGGGAGGTTGGTAATAAGAAGTGCCAGCTTTTGGTCTTTCTACAATAATTCAATACTATGGGATTAAACTCAGTTTCTAAAACCCATAAAAGCCTGCAGTGTGGCTACTTTCACACTCATAGAGAACCATTATAATTTGCTGGTCAACAGTAAAATATTTGTGTACTCCCAGAGCTAATACAAAAGTTCTAAGAATGTGGATTGTGGGGAGCACCTGAGTAGGCACATTGGGCATTTCTTTTTCTTTTTTTATATTTTGTTGATTTTTTACAGAGAGGAAGGGAGAGGGATAGAAAGTCAGAAACATCGATGAGAGACATTGATCAGCCGCCTCCTGCACACCCCCTATTGGAGTTGTGCCAGCAAGCAAGGTACATGCCCTTGACCGGAATCGAACCCGGAACCCTTTAGTCCGCACGCTGACGCTCTATCCACTGAGCCAAACTGGTCTTGGCACATTGGGCATTTCTTAATTATTGTCAACTGAATACAGTGATGGCAGCAGAGTCTCATCTGGGAGACACATTTTGCCAAAAGGCAAGGATGTAGTCAGCTCTACCTTCAGCCCAGGTGCTAGGAAGTGGGTTTTATTATGTAAATCAAGCCAAATACCAGGATTGAATAGGGCTGCCCAGAAGTGAGGATTCACAAAGAGGCCCAAGAATGTTGCATAATCTCCTTGTCTTGATCTTTGATAAAACTTCCTGATATTTTGGGGTATAAAGTAAACAGGCTGTATTGGCTCTGGGTCCCTGTCTCTCCATCAGAGGAGAGTGGTCCCACCCGGTCCCAGCTTTCTCTATTGTATCTGTGTCTGTCTCTTTCTTTCATTTTCTCAATCCCCATGACCCCTACTCAGAAACCAGATCATCTTCTATCTGTGCTGGACACAGAAAAGGGATCCCCTCTACAGTGGATAGTATTAGAAACAAGTTTCAGTTTCAAAGAAAAAAAAATGTTACCTAGATAGCCATTCTGCCTGAAAAAGGAATCCACCCAAGTACTCTGTGTTCTGGAATAAATGTCAGGTAGAAACACTGCCTTATCTTGTCTCCCACCAACCACAGAACCTCGTAAGCGTCCACTATTAACAAGTTCTTCAAGGACAGCTTAAAACAAAACAAAGCAAATAGAAATAAATGAGAGCAGGTATAAATCTCAATAAAACCACAAAACTTTACTATTTTACAATTTAGTTATTCTTACCCTTTAAAAATGCAATTTAAAGTTTAAATTGACTAAATGAAGACATTATGTTTCCGATAAAATATTCCTGACATTTATGAGACTACTCAGGTCATAAATTCAGAAAATTTTGCAACTAGGTAAAGATGCACAACTTGTAAAAATTAGTTAATAACACTAAATTTTTAGTTTGAATAATTTTTGGGAGAAAAAACATGCCATTATTTAATCTCATGATTTGCTTAAAAGGAGATGACTAAATACTTTGAGAATAGATGTTACCAAATTTAATTTTCTCATATTTAGAAAAGCCAAATACCTCGATCATATTAGAAACAACAGTGTAAAATTAAGCCATAAACATTTTTATAAGTGCCCTGGACACTGTGGCTCAGTTGGTTGAGGTGTTGTCCTCTCCTTCAAGGGATTGCTGGCTGTATTTCCCAGGTGGGTGCATCAGCTCCCTGTGTGGAGTGTGTAGGAGATAGCCAATTTGTGTTTCACTATCATATTGATGTTTCTCTCCCTCTCTCTCTCTCCCTTAAAAAAAAAAAAAGTAAGTTATTACATTTTCATCGTTTAAATCGAAGCAACAATTTTAACCCTATCTATAAAGAGAAGTATAATGCCACGGTTAGGAGGATGGATCCAGATGCAGGCAGCTTAAGTCCAAATCTCAATACTGACACCCACTAGCTGACAAAAACTGGGCAAGTCATTTTACTATTTTCATTTTCTCATCTGTGAAATGGGAATAATAATAATAATACCTATTTTATAGGGTGGTTGTATTCACATAAAATGCTTGGATCCATAATTAGTCTTTTTATAGAGGAGATATGCTAATTGACAGTCACACCATCACAAAGATGGTGGTGCTCATAGCTAATAAGGAGGGAATATGCTACTTGACTGCCAAGCCTTTTTCAAAGATGGTGGCACCCACAGCCATAAAATGGTGGTATCCAGTCCCCTTAGCCCTGCTGGGGCGGCAGGTTTGCTGCATGGCTGGGCCTGCCCCCAGGCAGGTCTGGCCGCTCCATGTGCCTGCCTCCAAAGTCCCCCGTTCCCCTCAGTCCCCCAGGGCCGGCCCTAGGCACAAGCAAGCCTTGGATGTTGGCTGCCTAGTCACCTAGGGCTGACCCAAGGCACAGGCAAGCCTTGGATGTTAGCTGCCCAGCCACCCAGGGTGGGCCCAAGGCACAGGTAACCAGGGCCGGCTGAGGCTTGCGCTTCCAGCAGTGGCAGCAGCAAAGGTGTGATGGGGGTGTCGCCTTCTCCTGATCACCAGTTGTCTCCTGACTCTGAGGGCTCCCAGATTGTGGGAGGAGGGGAGCAGGCCGGGCTGAGGGACCTTTGCCTCCAGTGCATGAATTTTCATGCACCGGGCCACTAATATATTATAAGCACTCAATAAATGTTAACTGTATATAATTATCCCCACCCCCACCACCACAATCATCAACATCAAAAGACTGATGCTAGTCTGAGAAGTGGGTAGTGCTGTAACTAACACCAAATTTATAGTTTTTACTTAAATAATAACATTAACTAGACTAAATATAAAAATTTCTTTAAAAAAAGCAGATATGAAGAAATTATTTCTAAGTGAATCAGCAAGCACATTCAAAAGATGCTTTGCCCAAAGGTTTATGGAAATTAGCCTTTAACAGAAATAAACATCAGTTTACATATGAACTCAGAATTTTAAACTGAATAAACTACAGTTCATCAGAAAAGTCTAGACTTCTCAATAGATTGCAGCACGTAATTTTAAATGCTAAATTCAGACCAAAGTTATCTAACTGGCAAGAATTACTCCAAGAACTGTATATTATAATGAAACCCCACGAATCCCCATTTATGTAGATTCCAAAGTTTGTCATTTTAACTTTAAATAAATATTTAAAAATTTATATTTACCTCCATATTCTGAAAAATATAGGGAATAAAAATTAATTTTTGGTACTACAATTGATTTCCCATTCTTCAGTTTAATTCTTATATTTGCATAAATATCTGACTGAGAAGATCAAGTCATTGTTTTTTAAAATTTATTCCAGCAGAGCTTTAAAAAAATTCTCAAACCCTCAAAAAGCTTCATAAACAAACACAAAATAAATAATGAACCACGATGATTTTGGAGATATTCCTAGTTTGTTTGAATGCTAAGAATGTGCTTTTTACCACTATAAAATCTTTGGAAAATTTTTTAGACAAACACTATTTACTTCCATATTAGAAAGTGTAGCAAAAACGTGTAAGAAACAAAGTAAAAATTATTCTTTTTTCATCCTACTCTCTGGGTTGTAACCAACAATAAATATTTCATGGATGTAACAGACACATACATGAAAATTGGTATAAGAATTCTTTCAACCAGGTATAGTATTTTAGTTACATAAGTTTTAAGATTAAAAGAGGTAAAATTATAATGAGAAAGTTTTATATTAACAGTTTATTCAGCAGCTAACTGACAAAATTTAAACGAAACTTACAGTAAAGAAGCTGCTCCTGAAATCCATATTTTGATATCAAAGAATTCACTGCTGTAGGCCTTTAGGGAAAGAAAGCAAATAAAAAAAAGTCTTACTTGATATACATATTTATAAATTAAAAATAACTAGGACAGTTTATGAAAAATATTAATTAATTTAAAATAAATAAATGAGGGCGAAAACTGCATCAAGTTGTACACCCTTAATAAGAATTATACTACTGAAATACCAGGGAAATGGAACTGCCTCCCCAATCCAGGATCAATTTACTTCACCAAAATTCTTACATCAGATTTAGTGATTTTTAACTATCTCCCCTGCCTGTATTGTGTTTGATGCAAACCCTGATTAAAGAAATATTCAGACTTTGTACATGCTTACCGGGTAATAGCACTGAACAGTCCACGGATGCGTGCTTTATGTCGAGCTACAAAAGCTTCAGTAAATATTACTCCTCTGTTATCAAGATCAATGTGTCCATTAATAATTCTGCCTAGTCGCTGAGTTAGTGCCTGAGGATAAAAATGCAAATTTTTATAAATTTGAGAGAGAAAAAATCACATACACATTTTTAGTCTTACTAAAGTCATGTTGCATGATGTTGTATTAATCATATAATTGAGAAATTCCTACAAGCATAAATAGATATATAAGTCAAAGTCAAGATTTAGGCTCTAGGAAATATCATAATTTCATGGCAGAGCCAACGACTGAATGAGTCAAATAGCTGATATGTTGAAAGGCTTAGTTACTGGCTAATAAGGGCTATTTCCAATGTAACATAAAAATAACTAACCACTTTTTCTAGATATAGGCAATGTAAAACATACAGACGCCAAGACAAATACATGAGTCTTAGAAAAGACCCTCTCTGCAGCTTCTAACACTGAGAGAGAGAGAGAAAGAGAGAGAGAAATATTATTACAAAAATTTACAAGCTAGGCAAACATAAGACCTGAAAAGTTATCTTCTTTCATGCGAGTATTAACTACTTATCAGCACCCAGAAATCTCCACTTGTGGGAACCCTGATTTCTTAGTAACCTCCAGAGAGTATTTTTCCATAGCTAACATATGACTGGAATCTGGAAGTAAGTCTGGATATATTTCACGTACTAAGATAAGTCAAATCTACTCAAGTCAGCCTAGCTGATACTTTTATGGGATAGAAAAATGCTTTTCAATCAACTTCTTAATGAGCTTTCATAACACTGTTTGCGATATTCAGAAAATTAGAACTGAAAAACATTAAGATTCTTTGTTTATTTTTCTAAAGACACATTTTACTATTAAGAAAAAAATACCTGTGTGAGAAAGTTTCCAGGAAGATCATAGGTTTTACACAGTTCTGATATGGTTATCTGACCACTTTCTTGCAATTTATCATTTACCTCTTCTGCTAACCGATCCAAATAGTTTCTAAACAATAAAAACAAACAAGCAAAAAACAAAAAAACAAAAAAAAACCCACAAAAAACAATTAGGAATAATGAAATGGTTTTCCTCTATCTTTTATGTTTAATTTCTGTTGCAATAATATATGCACCAAATTAATAGAGTATGTTTAGGTAAACACTATTCATTACTCACACATGGAAATTCTTTTTTTTTTCCCTTATCAATGGAGCTAAATATAAGGTTAATCAAATGATAAATGCTGGGATTTCTTTAAACAATGGAAATTCTGCAGACATTTTTCATTAATATTTTTCGAACAAATTTGCTTTACATACAGGAAAATTGTAAACATTATGTTTTGTGTTGCTTTAATAGAAAAAACAACTAAGGTTTATTTTCTTTCCAAGTACTCCACACTATTGAGCACTTACTTTTTAAGTACAATGATCCTTACAGTGAAAATTAGCATAAGAGTTCTAACAAAATACTGAATTAGCCACATGTTCTAAATTTAAATATTAACACTGTTAAAAACACACACACACAACAGAGTGTTCTTAAATATTGTACTTACTCATCTATCAGCTGACCCAACACTAGCTGAACATGCTTTTCTGATTTAACAATGTCACTAATTCTATTTTCAATATGAGTCAGATCCACATTAATTACCTGGAAAATATAAATTCTATTAGTGATAAGTTCATACTGTTTTTTAAGTTCAAAATTATATATTTAGAACTACCTTTTAAAAAACTTAGTCTTAGCTACATTTTAAATTAATTTGAAATATTGTAAAAGTCTTAGTCAAATAAAAAAAACAGGAGCTTATGGCTTATTTATTTTCATTTCTGAATAATTACACTTATACTTGCTAGGAAATTCTATGTTAAGAAGTAACATTTTCATATAATAGGCATCATTTTACACAAGATTCACCAGCTTTTTGTATACAGTATACCTTGGTGACATGTGCACTTACATTTTCTAAAAATATCTTCTACTTTTTTATATATGTCCATTACTTCCACATACTAAAAACATGTGAACATGAAACTGATGAGTGTTTCTCCCTAAATTACATAAATCCTATAATTATATAAAATGACAATTTTGAGTTTATTTGGTAAAAATAAAGAATAAGTAAACAAACTGAGAAAGAACTTATTAAATTGATTAAATATACCTGGACTTATTAAACTGATTCCATGTATTACTGAGAAATATAATTACTTCTTCACAAACATTATACAAATCTGATACCTGTAACTAGTAAATACTTTAGACATTGAAAAATTCACAGTATCAAAAAATGGACAAATCATAGGAAAAGATTTTATGAATTAAAAATTTACCTGTTGCAGATCAACAATGTTTACCCGACCTTTGAAAAAAACACACATTCATTTATTTTTAGTTATGAATAAGTACACACTAGCCAGAAACTGTAAATTCTAACAGATTTACATTTTGGACAGTTAAAGTCCTCCTTCTACAAAAGACATATGGCTGCAATAATAATAAACCATTAGATGTGTAAGTCTTCATGCTTATAATTTATTTTCAATGTATCATTTGTCACATGAGGCCAATTATGAGCATCAACTAATAAACAAGTTGACCAGACCTATGGAGGCTATTTATCTCCCCTCACAATTATCTATTGTGATCAAAGAGATATTGACAACTAAATTCAGATAAACTTTTTTCAATTATTTAAAATTGGTAGACTCCCACCCATTAGAAAAAGAAAATCTGTTAAATATCTGTAATAATAAAAGGATAATGTGCTAATTAGACCGGATGTCTTCCAGACGTCATTCTAGATGTCCTTCCAGAGGGAAGCCAGCCTGGATCCCGGATTCCTGCAGGCGGCTGGAGGAGGGAAGTAGCCCGGGTCCCGAGTGCCTGCAGGCGGCCCGAGGAGGGGAGGAGGAAGCAGCCTAGGTCCCAGGTGCCTGCAGGAGGAGGCAAGCTGGGGTCCCAGTTGCCGGAGGAAAGCTAGTGCTGGAAGCCTGGGGAAGGCAGGCCTACTCTTGCACAACTTTTCATGCATCGGCCTCCAGTTCTAAATAATAGCTAATACTTTGTGAGTACTATGCAGGAAAATAAAGAAAACAAACAAGGAGGGTATCCTATATAATAAAAGAGTAATATGCAAATTGACCATCACTCCAACACACAAGATGGCTGCCCCCATGTGAACACAAGATGGCTAGCAGGAGAGGGCAGTTGGGAGGGACCAGGCCCGCAAGGGAGGACAGTTGGGGTATATCAAGCTTGCAGAGGAGGGCAATGAGGGGTGACCAGGCCAGCAGAGGAGAGAAATTGGGGGTGACTGGGCCTGCAGGGAAGGGCAGTTTGGGGGGGCGGGGCCTGAGGCCCGCAGGGAAGAGCAGTTGGGAGGGACCAGGCCTGCAGGGGAGGGCAGTTAGAGACAACCAGGCTGGCAGGGTGGCAGGAGAGTGGTGAGGGAGTGATCAGGCTGGCAGGCAGAAGAGGTTAGGGGCAATCTGGAAGGCAGGAGGGCAAGCAGTCAGACATCCTTTGAGGGGTCCCAGATTGGAGAGGGTGCAGGCTGGGCTGAGGGACACCCCCCCCCCCCATGCACGAATTTCATGCATCGGGCTTTTAGTATCTTATAATATATAATGAATAGTTGTTTTTAGCTTTTTTCTATTTTAATCAGCATTCAAATTAGCTCTGTAGTTTGTTCAAATTTTTAATAGACAAAGGAAAACAAAAACTTTCTCTATGTGCTTGTAAAAGCATTTCCTACAATACGTGTAGCATCATATTGAATTGTTTCCTAATTTGCAACTACTTAAAGGTAAGTTTTAATAAAAAGGCATGGTAGCACAACTTTGGTTTTCAATAATCTGTAATCCTTTAAAATCTGCTTCCCTTCATAATTACCATTCTACTAGGCAGCTGAGTACCCTGGCTCTGTGTCATGCAATAAATTCAGGAACTGTGAAAAGAAACAACTGACTACGTCACATACAGACATATAACTCAAAATATTGTTATTTTGTAAAATGACAATATCTGACATATTTAAATTATATGATCATGTTTACCTGAATCAGTTAAAATATTAAGGATGTTACCATATTAACTATTGAGATGGGTGTCTTAAAACCTCGGAATAATTTATTACTTATGGTTTTACGATGTTTTTTTTTCTCTCTCTCTTCTAAAAAACCAGAAGAAAAAAAACAACACTAAGGAATTACTTACCACCTCGGATATGTAGCTCATCTCTCATTTCTTTACTAATTTGGGCTGGAGTAACATATTCCTTCCCATCAAGTGTATGCACCACTTCTAGCTGTTTCTGAGCAATCAATTTAGTCACAATCTCAATGCAGTTCCGCTCTGACAACCTGAGGGAAACAAGAAGTTTTTAAAATTCCCTTGTTACAGTTGGTGCTCAATAAAATTAACATAATGCATGAAGAGGGGCTTTTTCAAAGCAAAAAAAAACAACAACAAACAACATTCGGGTAAAGAACCATTAGGCTCTAGATTATATCTTTACCTTTTATTAGCATAACAATACTAATTCAATGAGTTAAAAAAAAAAACAACACCACTTGGGAGGAGTAAGCAGGTTCACATGCGCTTAAACCTTGTCCTTAAGTGGTACAAATCACTCTATGATGGATTGCAAGTTTTGCTCTCTCCTAGGCCAGCTTCTCACGGTCAAATCTGAATAGGAAGATGCGGACACATAATGTAGGCGGGAAAAAACCCTGGCACTCCATGCAACCCGTCTGCAAGGCAGAGCTGGCCGCGGGAAACCAGCAGGGCAACCCTTTGCTACCCAAGCCCTGGAGCACGCACAGTAGGTGCCCGCGCCTTTGCTCGGTGCTACAAAACACGGCACCCAGGGACCAGGGTCTCTCAGCCCCAGCAGGAACAAGAACACCCACGGCAAGAAACAGACAACGGACAGGCAAGAGTTCTACCCGCATTCTGTGTCTTCTGTTAAGTAAGCAGAGCTAGGGAGCTCTGGGCATATCCCCCCCCCCCAAATCAGTGGCTGGGTAGGACATGTCGGTATCCAGGAGCCCCTAAAAATGACAGATGGCACCGTGGGTCTGGCCAGAAAGGCAAAAATGTTTTTTTTTTTAAGAGCCAACACAGTATTTGCCAGGAACTGTCCGAGGGGGTGGCCCCCGCCTCTCACGCTCCTGGGAGGCGGGGGGCTGCACAGAAGGCAATGACGCGCCGGCGCCCGGACGGACGGACGGACGGGCGGGCGGGCGGGCAGGACGGCGGCAGGGACCCCAAGAAGCTCCCAGCCGGCAGCCAGGCCGGCGTGGGGGCGGGGCGCGTGTGGGGGGATCCGGAGCACGGGTCTGTGTCTTCGGGCCAAGCACTACACTCGGAAGCACAACCCCAGCTCGAGGAAGGGCGGTGAGACGGGGATGGCGACAGAGACCGGGAAAGTCCGGGGGCCAGTGGCCTCGGATCTTGGGGGGTGGCCGCCCCGGGCTATTGGGGGCGCCCAAAGGAGAGGGAGGGTCGGGCACCTCTGCGTGGCTTCGGCGAACTGCGCCCGCTGGAAGTCGGCCGCCAACCGCCTGATCTCCTCCCAGGCGTCCGCCATCGCGGCCCTACTCGCCGGGCCCCTAAGAAACAGCAGACACGTCAGCGCACGGGCGGCGGGAGCCGGACAGGACGGGCCGCGCGAGGGGACAACAGACTCCACCGCCCAAGCGATTAACGGAACGCGCGAACCACCAGCGAGGGCGGGGCTGACCTGGGGCCGCAGCCCCGCCCACCCCGCGCGGGGGCCGCCGGGCCAGGCGAACTGCGCCGGGCGGAAAGGGGGGACCAAAGGGGCGTTACTTTAGTCTGCGTTTGCTTTATCCCTAACATTCCCGCGCCAGGATAATGAAATGAACCACTTTTCTTTTTCTTCTGCCCGGCTCCCTATTAGCATCCCCTCTATAGTTTCTTTCCTATTTCTCCTAAAATGTTGATTAATCCCATCAACTAATGAAGAAATATAAACGTAAGGAAATGAGTGTGAATGGCCCTACCTGGTGTGGCTCCGTGGATGGAGCCTGGGCTGGCGCCCTGAAGGTACCCAGGTTCCATTAGGGTCAAGGGCACATGTCCACGTTGTGGGCTCATCCCCAGCAGGGAGCGTGCAGGAGGCAGCTGATAAATAATTCTCACTCATCATTGATGTTTCTATCTCTCTCCCTACCTCTCCCTTCCTCTCTGATATCAATAAAAATATATTGAATATTTCTAAAAATTAAAAAAAAATAAGTGTATATGGCTATGGATGAAATGGAGGAAGCAAGAGGCATGTTTTATGTGCTTTCCTTTACACCAAAATCAGTAAATAGATACTCCGCAATACCTTCCTCATTCTCTTTTATTTTAGACCTGACTCTTCACTGAAAAAAAAAAAAAGCCTTTTAACCCTATGCTCTATAGAGTTCGTGAAGAAGGTTATTTTAGATCCTTTTCCATCTGAATATCTTATTCCGGATGACTGTAATCCAATCAGGTAAAGTTCTCAGCTTTATTTAAAATGCAAAGAACATAGTCATAAAACCTGTAACTAAGCTCCGCCACCAAACAGCTACACTGTCAGGCAATGTGATTGCCAAGCAGGAGGGGGAACATCAAAAAATCAAGTCAAAGAGGTAATTTGGTTGAAGACAGGTGGTTTGGTTCCAAAGGGGATCCTTAGGTATATTTTAAATTCAAAGGTTAATATTCTAACATCTATAATGTGGATTGATGGTTTCACTGATATAAGATGTGTGGTCCCGTAAAATTCCTCCAAGATAAACCTTTCTTTTAATAAAATTTGAAGCATTTTCTCTTGTTTACCAGGAAAATTAAACAATAAAATTTGAAGTACTTTTTTTCAACTCAACTGAGAATATAAAACTAGATGACTGTAAAATGGGTATTGTCCAACAAGTCAGTACAGTGTCCTCATCTGCAGTTTTGCTTCCTGTGGTTTCAGAGGTCATCTGCAGACCTAAAATATTAAATGGGAAACTCCAGAAATAAACAATTTGTAAGTTTTAAATTGCAGATTGTTATGAGGAAGTAGCATGATGAAATTTTGCATTTTCCCGTCATCTTGAGATGGAGCATTCATCACTTAATAGCCTTCAGGTCACCTAAAGGATGGTTGGGCTATCACAGTGCTTGTGTTCAGGTAACCTTACTTTACTTAAAATGGCCCCCAAGCATAAGAGTAGTTGTGCTGCAGTTCAAATATGTCAAAGAGAAGCCATAAATTATTTCTTCAACTGAAAAGGTGGAAGGTTCTCAACTTGATGTGGAAAATAAATTTATGCTGAGGTTGCTAAGATCTAAGGTAAGAAAGAATCCTTTATCCGTGAAATTGGAAAAAAGGAAAAATAAATTCAGTTTTTCTGTTTCCCCTCAACCTGCAAAAAGTATAGCCACAGTGCATGATAAGTACTTAGTTAAAATGGAAAAGACATTATATTTGTGCATGGAAAACATGAACAGAGCATGTGTCCTGATTGATGGCCATGTGTTGGACCAGAAAGCATTGAGCATATACAGAAGACTTCGGCAAGGGATGTTCTGAAACGAGTGACACCAAACGATTTACTGTAAGTAAGGGATGGTTACACATTCAGGAATAGGTTTGAACTAAAAAAATATAAAAATTACTGAAGGACTGCATCTGCTAATGAAGAAGCTGCCACATTCCTAGGAGAGTTGAAGTTAATCAAGGAGAAAAGATACCATTCAAAGCAAGTCTTCAGTTACAAGGAAACTGGGCTCTTCTGGAAGAAGCCCAATAGAACCTACATTCATACATGCAAAGGAGGCACCAGGGCGTAAAACATGGAAGGACAGATGAATTCTGGCACTATGTGGCAATGCTGCAGGGCACATAATAAAGCCAAGAGTAGTGCACAGAATAAGGAGGCCATGTGCTCTCAAAAATAAAAAAGTTATTTGCCTGTGCTCTGGCAACATAGTAAGAAAACAAGGATGATAGCCATCTTACTTATGGAATGGTTCCACCAACGTACCACAAGAAGAAAGGTGAGTACAGTATATATGATAATTTTAGAAAGAAATCACATTCATAATTTTTATTACAGTATGTTATTATTGACCTATTTTATCATATGTTATTGTTATTAATCTCTTACTGTGCATTGTTTATAAATTAAACTTTGTCACAGGTATGCGTGTATAGGAAAAAACAGATTATGTAAGGTCCGGTACTATCCAAGGTTTCAAGCATCAACTGGGAGTATTGGAACATATGCATCGCAGATAAGTGGAAGAACTCTTTACTATTTGAAATTGTATTGACTATTTGTCATTGTAGAGAAATTACCAATAAGAGACCATGTAAATTATATTGCTCATATTATCTTATTGTGGTAAGAGATTTAGCAGTACCTTAATCCTACCATCAAAAAATGGCAGCAAATCCTATACATAGCAAACATCAATTCCTTAAAATCACTATTATTCATGGGTGGAAGAAGAGGGGAAAAAAAGAACACTAAAGAAGATGATGAGATTTAAAAAATAGAAATAAAGGATGCAAGAAGGTATAGAGGATGGAATAGTTAACAACACTTCAACAGAATCAAAGAGAATGAAACTAGATGTAAGCCCATTGGCTATTAGAGCAAAGATGTTGTGATTTTAAGAAGTGATTTCTCCTCTATCTTTGCAAAGGAAGTCAGATTGTCAGACTACCTTCTGAAAAAGTCAGAATAATGATAGATGGTACAGAGAGACCTGATAAGGTATTAAATAAAAGGAAGGTAGTCAGTGAAAAGGGAGATTATGATAATGTTGAAGAGGTAGGCAGCAAATCACACAGAACATCAACTCAGGAAAGCCTCTTCAGATCATTCATGCTAATATCCATCCGCAGCAATAATTTTTCTGCAAGGCTCTGGTAGACTATACTTTTTGCTTGAACATTTAAAATGATGAAGTGTTCCCTTCCTTGCAAGGTAGATTAATTTGTTTTTGGACAGATCTGTTAGAAATTTCTTCTTTATACTAAAGCAAGATCTGGTTCCCCGTGGCTTTCATATTCTTTCCTTGGGTGATCCACAGAATGACTCTAATATATCTTTCTCATGACAACTCTCCAAATATTCAAAGCATATCTCTCCTGTTTTCCTTTTCCACATTAAACATCTCAGATCCTTCAATTATATCTTCTGACAAGTTCCCGGACCTCTAAAGAGCCTGGCTATCCTCTCTCATTGAACTCTAGTTTGCCAAGGTCAGCCTTAGAAAGTGATGCCCAGAAGGAATTTAGTATTTTACACATAGCCTGACTAGAGCAGATGACACTGAGATTAATTTCCCTAGGTATTATACTTCTGTTAATTGGACTCTTGGCTTAAATTGAGCTGGTAATGAACTGTATCTGACTGGTATTTATCTAAATTGCTATCAAACCAGGTTTAGTCTATTCTGTACCTGAACAAATTAATTTTATTTGATAAATTTCACCTTGTTAGTTTGACCCATTTATTCATTATTCTTTCAGCAAATAGTGTTTGAGGTCTACTATATGCCAGTCTTTGTGATATGCCCTGAGGATACCAAGAAGAACAAACTGTCCTAACCAGCTGAGATTATTTAAAAAATTAAATTCATCATTCAACAATGTTATTTCTGCCATTACCTGTCATCTATCAGTTTGAAAAATATGGTTAAGACTCTATTGTTCTAACCAGTTTGGCTCAGTGGGTAGAGGCGCCGCCCATGGACTGAAGGGTCCCAGGTTTGATTCCCAGGCAAAAGCATGTACCTTGGTTGCAGGCTCCACTCCAGGCCCTGGCAGGAGTGTGTGCAGAAGGCAACCAATCAATGTGTCTCTCTCTCAACAATGTTTCTCCCGCCCTCCCTTCTTCCCTCCCTCTCTCCCTCCCTTCCATTCTCTCTAAAAATCAATAGAAAAATATTCTCAGGTGAGGATTCACAAAACAAAACAAACAAAAAAAGATTTTATTCAAGTTAACAAAATTGATTAAGAGAGAATAAAGGATGTATTCCTCTGAAAAGCTGGTGACAATGATCCATTAGGACCCTAGATTTAAAATATTTCAGAACTAGAGGGGACTTTAGGGACATCTACATCTAATTCATTTACTTTATAAAAGAGGCTTAACATGTACCTCTGAATATGATTGGCTTAAATATCATATTTCTCCATCTGTTTAAGAGGAAGTTCATGGAATGCTACCTTATTTATGGAATTTCAGAATTCAAATTTATTGCTCTTAGAAGAAGTAAAATTTTCTTAAGGAACTCATGTTATTTCCTAATAATCACCATCTTCTTTATTTAAATCTTATAGGTCCATCTATCCGAGAAATGCAAATCAAAACGACAATGCGATACCATCTCACACCTGTCAGAATGGCTATCATCAACAAATCATCAAATGACAAGTGTTGGCAAGGATGCGGAGAAAAAGGGACCCTCGTGCACTGCTGGTGGGAATGCAGCCACTATGGAGAAAAGTATGGAGTTTCCTCAAAAAACTAAAAATGGAACTCCCATTTACCCAGTAATAACACTCCTAGGAATATCTCTTAAGGAACTAGAAACACCAAGCAGAAAGGATATATGCACTCCTGTGTTCATAGCAGCACAATTTACAATAGTTAAGATTTGGAAACAGCCTAAGTTCCCATCAGCAGATGACTGAATCAGAAAACTAAGGTATATCTACACAATGGAATACTATGCTGCCATAAAAAAGAAGGAATTCTTACCATTTGCAGCAACCTGGATGGAACTGGAGAGCATTATGCTGAGTGAAATAAGCCAGTCAATGGAAGAAAAATACCACATGAACTCACTCATTTATGGAAAATAAAGAATATTATAAATTGATGAACTAAAAGATACAGAGGCAGTAAAGCATCAAACAGACTGTCAAATTACAATGGCAAGGTTAGGGAGAGGTAGGATAGATAAGAGATCAACAGAAGGACTTATATGCATGCATATAAGCATAACCAATGGATGCAAGACACTGAGGAGTGAGGGCATGTATGGGAGTGAGGAGGGGGGAGCAATGGGAAGATATGTATACATGTAATGCATTAATAAAAAAATGGAAAAGAAAAAAATCCTACAGATCCATCTATTTATTATCTATTTTGTAATGTTCCCATTTTAATATTATTGGTAGGTTTTGTTGGGAGTTGAAGAAGCAAATTTCTACTCATTTTGACCTTCCACATTCATCAGTAAAGTAATAACTGGCATTGGTTCTGGTTTACATCACTTTATCTTTGGTACATAATCTCTGTAGTCTGACCTATAGAGTCAATGCATACAAATGTAAACTATAAAATTATGTGTATTTTTATGCCCCCAATTTGTTTCTCACTGGTGTTCTTTGTGATTATATTGTCAGAAATTCATTATAGAGCCTCATCATTGGGAAAATTGTGCTACAAATATATATATTTGTTTCTAAAGCAATAAGTATTCTTGTTTCCAAGGGAACAAATTCTACGCTAGTCTTTTCAGGTTTTGCCTTCCCCCACCCTCAATTTCTTCACAATGCTATATTTAGAGCCAAATTCATTAGCTCCAGGCTTCACTTGCTTCTCTGGGTATACTTCTTCACAGTACAATCCCCAGGCAAAATGACAAAAAAGCAAATCCGCAAAGGAATAAATTAGTGTTCGTGTCGGTGCTTGGTCCTTGTTCTCAAAGAAGCTGAAAATTCTTCTATTTTATCAACAGAATGTGTTTTAAAAGAATATATTGCCAGCTTGTATCACCTGCTAAGGCAGTGGTGTGCAGAGTTAATACTCATAGGAACATATTCTAAAGAAATATATAGTTATCTGTGCTTCCTTCCAAGCAAGAAAAATGTGAGACTGGCTTAAATCTTATGTCTTTCTTTTTCACCTTCTTTTGTTTTCTTTTTGTATCTTTTGCCTACCTTCAACCATTTTGCCCATCTACACCCCCTCACCTCTGGTTACCACCAGCCTGTTCTCTGTAAGTATGAGGTTTTTGTTCTCCATGTATTAATTATTAATTACACCAACAAGATGATACAGTGCAAAGAAAGGAAGAACTTGTAGCAGGTGCCACACCATAGCAGCAACAGTCACAACATCTGGAAGTTGTAAAGAGCCACAGCTGCTATCTCTAAAATTCACCTTCTGAAATTTCATTCTGAGGAGTTTGTTTCTGAATGTAAGTTCTGGTCAAAGTTGTAAAAGTGCCAAACTCAAGGGTAGTTGGCATCTATCCTAATAGAAAGGTAAAAAAAAAATTCTGTTATATAGATGCACAGGGTATGTTATTGAAAACCTTTAAGGCAATTCTTGTGTTCTTTTAAATTAATTTTTTTCTTTGAATCTTAAAATCTATGTTTATATTTTAAGTGGATTGCGTTTGTTTATGAGGGTGATATTATTGGTTTTACCCGGTCATAGTAACTATATTTCTGTGTAATTTTTACTTGGACTAAAAATTGTCTCACTCTACATCTGTTTGGCCATAGCAATTCCAATAGATTTCACATGGTAAATAAATACACAGCACATAAGTTAACACTATTTTTTCTAGCACCCACAGTCTATCCAGAGTAATCAATTATGGTATTTGTCTTGCTAAGCTTGGAAATGCTTCAGAATCCTTTTCAAACAATGTTTCAGCTAACCACTAATAATATATCAGAGTTGGCATTTCTATAAAATATGTTTGTCATTCCAGAGAAAGGCCATATCACTAAGAAATAAGCCGTATGTAAAAAAGATCTCTGGGCCTGGCCACAGTGGCTAATTCGTTGAGCATCGACTTATGAATCAAAAGGTCATAGTTCCATTTCTGGTCAGGGCACGTGGCCAGGTTGCAGGCTTGCTCCCCAGTGTGGAGTGTGCAGGAAGCAGCCAATCAATAATTCTTTCTCCTCATTGATGTTTCTCTCTCTCTCTACCTCTCCCTTCTTCTCTAAAATCAATAAAAATATATTAAAAATAAAAAATACCTCTGGGTAGTGGCATCAAAAATATAAGGTTCACAAAGGAGTATGTTAGAAACCTTCTTGAATAGGGAATTGTACCAGGAGAATCAGGTAAATACTTTAATTTCTCAGGAATTGATAATTATAGTTTAAATTTGGAGTAAATGTTGGGTGGAAGTGAAAATAAAAAACACTTTGGAGTGTATCTGTAGACCCATCTATTGTCCATTGTGTAGCCCTCACTGAGATTCCTCTCATTTCAAGATGTTGCCTTTTTGTGACATCATCGGTGTTCCATGGAGGTAGTGGTCCAAGGGGTAGAGAAAGAGGAAAGTTGTTTTTTGTTTTATTTTCCTACAACATCGAGGGAGGAGCTCCTTCTTTTAACTTGGTGGTCCTCACGTCTTGGTCTCAGGAAACTTGGTGGTCTTAAACATTTTGAGGGTCTCCCAAAGAGCTTTTGTATATAGATTATATCTATCAATATTTACCACATTAAAAATTAAAACAAATAAATTAAAGTAGCTATTGAAAATGACTATAGTAAAAGCCTGTTAACATAACATATTTTTTTTTGGTTAAATAATCCAGAACAAAAATTTTTTTAGTGAGAAGACTGGCATTGTTTCAGGTGTTTGCAAATCTTTTAAAGAATAGGTTTGTCAAAAGGAAACACAGAGAACTTTCCTTGATATGAATATTTTATTCAGCAAGAAAGAAACTATTCACGAACAAAACAAGGAGACTTCAAAACTAAAAGTGGTAGAAGCTAGGCTTTCAGTAGTTAAGACTTAGCTTAGAAAGCATGAATGCAGAAGTACATTGCTTCTATTGTGATTGTTACAGCAGTGGCGCTATATAAAGTGAATTGTTTGTAAATACCTGTACTTGATTGGCAAGGAAGGTATAAGGTCATGCTAATATGGAGAAAGCTTAAGTTTTGTTTAAGGACAGAGCATTTCATGGAAATCAGGACACTTTTAAAATGTAATTATGTGTCTGTAAGTGTTTGGTTTAGGGGCACATTCAAATTATGCGTTGCATCTTGATTTTTTTCCCCCACAGGCTTAATAGAATAGAGTTACCTTCTTGCTTCAACTTATTATGATATCACACATAATGTAGTCTCTGGAAAACTTCACTATATGTACTCAGGAGAAAATAAGTGTGAAAAAGGCAAATAATGTCTTAGTACTATTTTAAAAATAGTTTTGATCTCACAGTCCCCCTTGGAAGATTTTGGGGAGGTTTCTGACTGACACTTTCAGAACCTCTTCCTTAACCCATTCTGGGATGTCTGCTGTAAAATGAACGCAGAAAGTCTTTTCCTAGGACTCTCCTCAGCATTGCATCATTCAAAAAGTATCCATTTTGTGGAAATAATATGTATCAAACAATTAAATGTTTCAGTCAATTAAATGCTTATTAAATATATTTTATAACATTTGCAATAAATATATTCATAATTGAAAGAAAGTACATGCCAGAATTATTGATACAGAAGTCATTATTGTATCATGGATAAACAAAATAATTAAATGCCGAGAAATAGAAGTAAGAATAGAAAGTGCACATCTGGCCTGGCCACTGTTGCTTAGTGGTTGAGCATCAACCTATGAACCAGGAGGTCAGGGTTCTATTCCTGGTCAGGGCATATGCCCTGGTTGTGGCTTAATCCCCTCAATCTCCAGTGTAGGGAGTGTAGGAGGTAGCTGATTAATGTTTCTCTCTCATCATTGATGTTTCTATCTCTCTCTCCTTCCCTTTCCTCTCTGAAATCAATAAAAAGAAACTCTCTCTCCCTAAAAAAAGTGCAGATTTGGGGACAAAATAACTGCAGATATTTAGACCACATTGCCTTATAAAGTTGGCTTGTTCATTTACTTAATAAATGTTTATTGAGCACCTGTCTAGGCATTGGGGGTGCATGAATGGCCAAGACAGCCCTAGTTTTTACCCTCATTGAACTTACATTCTGTAACTGGAATCCCAAAGATGGCTTTTAAGCAAAACAAAAACAAACAATCATACAAACAAAAAATAAACCAATACCCCATTTACAAAGACTACCATTGACCAAAAGATGAAAAGGGACCCTCAGGGGCAGCAAAGAATTTTACAGATGCGCCAAGTAGTTTTCCCATAGTAAATGGCATAACGGATGTCATAAGACTGTTTCTTATAGCCTCCATTGATAAAAACTGAAGACATGAGAACAAAATGCAACTGAGAATATCACAGAAATGGTTTTTGTGAAGCAAACATTAGAATCCATTTGCTGCCAGTCTTATAAGACTGTGACTCTAGAATGAAATTACTTTTCTTTTTTATAGCCACATTTTCATAGTCCAAGCCCCTATGGTCCATTAGAACTGTAGTACTGCCTCCTGAAAATTAGTCCCAAGGCTCCTCCTGACAGCAGGCGGAACAGGGAGTGTGGAGGAGCATAGCAGATTTGATGGGAAGTAAATGCCTGCTACAGCTGGTTCTTAGAGGGAGTCGTTTTTTAGGTGGAAAATTTTTTGTTTTCTCAGAACGGGAAAGGATGGTCTGTATCTGGGGTACATTGTGTTCCCCAAATTTATATGTGGAAGTCTTAATCCCCAGAACCTCAGAATGTGACTATCCTTGGAGGTAGGGTCTTTAAAGAAGTAGTTAAGATAAAATGAGGTCAGTAGGGTGGACCTTCATTCAGTATAACTGGTGTCCTTATAAGAAAAGGAAACTGGGGGCAAACATATACAGAGACAAGACCACATGAGTGCAGAGAAAAGCTAGCCGTCGACAAGCCAATGGGAGAGGCCACAAAAGAACCAAGTCTACCAACACTTTGATTTCAGACCTTTAGCCTCCAGAATTTTGATAAAATAAATATCTGTTTTTTTAAACCACCCAAATCTCTGGTATGGTGTTATGGCAACTTTAGAAAATGAATACATTATGATTATAGAAAGAGAGGAAGGAATCATTAAGTAAGGTGTAATAAAAGAGGGAGAGGGAGAAGGCAGGGGGAAGGATGGGTATCAGAGGGAGAAAAATCTCAGAAGTGGCAGAAAAGTGTGAGATTAAAATCACAGATGATGTGTGCTGGGCTGAAAAAAAGCACCAAAGATAAACATGTCAGTTTCCTGGAACCTGTGAATGTTACTTTACAAGACAAAAGATGTTATAAAGCTCTTTGAGGTGAAAAGTTTACGGTGGGGGGTCCTAACCACAATCCCATGTATTCTTATTAAGAGAGAGGTAGAAGCAAATTTTGACACAGACTCAAGGAAAAGAAGGTAATGTGATACGGCCTCAAGTCCAGGGATGCCTGGAGCTACCAGACTTTGGAAGAGGCTGGGGAAAACAAATTTCTGTTCCTGTAAGCCACAAATTAGTGCTGGCTTGTTAAAGCAGCCACAGAAAACTAATAAAGATGGTAAACTTGGATATCAAAGGGGATGTTTTCAGACATGAGTTACAAAAGTAAGGCTGTTTATGCACTGATTATCTTGGAGGTGTTGGTGATGCTGTATGTGAAGCAATTAGAGACTCTCCAGTTTGTACTGATTTTTTTTTTTAATTTGGTAGAGAACTCAGAAATTAGATCAAACCCCAAATATAATAGGAAACATCGAGGCTTTTTTCAAATATTTTAATCTTTTACACTGACAAACAGTAAAGCTTAATTTCCTTCTGTAAGTACTTAATTATAAGTAAGTAAAACAAACAATAAACCAAGGGTCAGAAATGAAATACCCAACTCTGCAAGGTGTGCATAATGTTTCATAAGTTAAGTTAGATTTCCTATTGCTTCCCTGAGGCCAAAACAACTTTCATAACAAGATTGCTTCTTGGAAATACTGTAGCAGTACAATGTTCTAGATTAGGAGATACTGCAACATATTAAAGTAATGGATTTTCCTCATAAAAAATCTATAGTATTGTTATGATTGAACATTGCTCCAGAACTTGGTAAATACATGTTTTTCTAAAATATTATATTTGTTACAATATGTATTCTAGCACATGAGGAAAAATTTGGGTGAATGTTTGTTGTTCACAGAAGAATACATTAGTTTCCCAGTATGAGTTGGTATTCTGTAAAATCCATCCCCAAACTGATTGCTTACTGGAGTTTTTCATCATTATATCCTAGAAGGAGAGGCACATCTGGGCTCCTTGCAATATGAGATATTTATCTTTCACACAAATGATACACACTAGAATAGGTGGGGATATGGGAGAAAAAAAGATTCAGTAGTTCTACTCGAGACGATGATTCTAACACTAAAGGCAGAATTGAGATCCAACTCTATAGCTATACTTTGAAAAGCCAGAATAGCCATATGGAGGCATCACACATTTTACTTCTGTCTATGATAACTTTCTTTTGGGTAATTGGTAGAGAAAAACAACATAAAAAACATATTAAGAAGTCCATAAGGTATTGCTAGTTATGTATGGGGCTTGGTTTCAGAAATTTAGTATGTTGCCATCTCAAACAAGTAAATATTCTAAACATACACACTATGACATCATGTTCTAAACACATCTAGGCAAATGGCCCCAAATGCAGAGTTCTTATTATCTATGTCAACCTAGGTCTTATCATTTAAGTCATTCCTGTCTCTTTAATCCTCAAATGAAATCAAGCAGATTAAAAAAAAAAACATTTGCCAGCTTTAAAAGTTATTTTTAGAATAAGGTTAGAACCTTGCTTGGAGTTATTGGATATGAAAACCAGAAACAATTACTGGGTTTTTCTTTTTTATGAGTTCTACTTTATTCTTTGTAAAATTTGGCTACATTTAAAAATTTCTATAAAGACTTCTTAGTATGTCATATTCCTTTTATTTTTATTCTAGAGATAGTTTACAGTGTTTACTCAATTACTGCATTATTAGAAGTCCTTATGGTGTAATATATTTGCTCATTATGTGTTTTCAAAAGAGCTCTGGATTGGCATACTAGATTTATTTCTTAATTGTTGTGTGACCTGAGACACTTTGCTAATATTTAAGGTTTCACTTTCTCTTATCTGTTTGAGGTGAAAATTATGTCAAATACAATTTTCATGGTTAGTAGTGCAACGTAGATTTTTAGTTTTACCTGTTCTGGTAATATGAAAGTGAGGAAACTTAAACTAATTTTTTGCTTTCTATTAAAATATGTTATAATATAAATGTTTTATTTTGTATATATATCAAATTTGGTATTTTGGAGCTTCCTGTAATCACAATGATTCAGTCTAGCATCAGCTTGACAAACAGGACTCAAATCTTTACTGCTATAGAAACTTGAGGATTTTTTGCTTCCAGCAAAGTAGAGGGCTAGATCACCACTAACAGAAGAAGCTAGATACAATGTTAACAACTTTTAAAAATTCACAAGAAGGAATTCCTCATTTTCCAAAAATAAAGAAATATCAGGAATCTTGTGTGGTAAGCCAACACTAGATTTGTGGGTGGGTAAAGGTATTTTCTGATACAAAAAGACTTGTATTTTCACGGCTCATGTTTCTGTGAAAAGTGATTCCTACGACTGGTTTCTTTAGTGGTATGTTTTCTCAGTGAAAATACATGCTAAAAAAGGCTTTCCCCAGCAAAGATACATGCCCAGGTTACTTGTTTTTCCTTGGCTTTGACCCCAGGCAAGGCAAAAATAATGTATTTCTTAAGAATTCCTAAATATAACCCTGGCCTCATAAGGAATTGGTACTTGGATTTATATAATCCCAATTTTAGAGATTAAAATAATGCTTAGGGGTGTGTGGCAGAAGCAAATAAAACTACTCTAGAAAAACCCATAGTCAACTCAGATCCTCTTACTATTTTCATAAATTTAAATTAATTGAGATCAAAATTCAAAATTACAGAATACTCAAGGTACAAGCCACCATGAGTGAGTCAGTATGAACATCAAACAATAGAATTTAAAATGTGGTAACACATCAATGGGAGTTTTTGTTTTGCTTTGTTGGTTTGTTTTATTCATTTTCAAGCATGTTTCTAGTCAAGAGGAAAAGCAGGTCCAAGTTGTAAGGGTAAGGGAATGTAACTGTTGGAAATTCTGGAGTACATCAGAAGGGAAGATCAAGAACAGAGATTGAGCCTGGCATGGCTCAGTGGTTGAGAGTTGAACTATGAACCAGGAGGTCACGGCTCAATTTCTGGTCAGGACACATGCCTGGATTTCAGGCTCAATACCTAGTGTGGGGCATGCAGGAGGTGGCTAATCAATGATTCTCTCTCATTATTAATGTTTCTATCTCTTTCCATTTCCCTTTTCTCTCCTCTGAAATCAATAAAAAATATTTTAACAACAAAACAATAAGAAAAAAGAGCAGAGATTGAGGGAAAAGGCCCATTTATCCCCCGAGGAAGGGAAGCTGATGTTGAAATGTTGAATTAGGAATGGACAAGATTGTGACAAATTTGTGATTCAATTTTTTCATTATAAAAGGAAGACCAAAGAGGTAAGAAGAGTAGGTAGTGAAATTGAAAGTTGAGGACATGCGTAAAACTTTAGATTCTGCATGGAAAAAGAGAGGAAAGAGATCAAGTAAAACAAGGACTGCTGATACAGTATTGAGAGCTTTAGTGTGGATGACAATGTGAATCATATTTATTTTGTGGGACTGTGGCATTTTCTTTCAGCCATAGAAAGATGGAAAAACTGTAAAAATCACAATTAAAACTAAAGGCATATTTAGAGCACAGGCAAATGAGTAATTGGAATCTTACATTAAGAAAAGGATGAAATTCTATTCAATATTCAAATCTTAAGAAAGAAAGGAATTGTGATAGGCATTTTGAAAGCTTTCACTGAAGTTGAAATGTTTATAAATTTTAAAGTTTTTGTGCTAGAAAGAGTAAACATTAGCTATGTAGAATATTTCCTTACATAGACAAATACTGGACAAATAACTCTACTGAATTTCTTTACCTCTTTACCTAATTAAGTTGATTGCCAAAATATTGAAATAGCTTTTCCTCTTTCTCTAAATGTGTATAGCAAGGCATATTGAAAATCAACATTAAAACTCCTTCAAATACTATATGCAGAAACTGCATGCTAAGTTTGAAATCTTGACAACCAAAGAACAGTGCCTATGTGAATTTCATGTGGTTTCCTGTATCATAATTTCAATGCTGCCACTGGAGTCATTTACTATGCTAGATGTTCCAGTCATTTATTGATCTTGTGATAGCCAGCATGACAGTTGGCACAAAAGCCTTACCACATTTCTATGCAGAATGCTCTCCACCACAGCACCTGCTGTGAAGAAAATGAGGCATGGATGACAGATCCTTGTTGATTTTACTCCTAGCATGTTCCGAATGAACAACAACAACAATAAAAACAACACAACAAGAAAACAGAAACAAAACTTTGGTTCAGGAGATTCTGAAATAACATAAAATAAGGAAAAATAAGGGGATCTGAAACAATAAAAGGAAAAATGAGTTGAAAAAAGTGAACAAGATAAAACAGTTTTTTAAATATGTAAAATTCAAAGACTGTAAGAAGAAAGAGCCTCTCCAATATGGTTTGGCAAAGGAATTAGACAGAAGAAGTACCCAGAGGGAAAGGAAGGAAGGAATTGATCTAATACCAGTGGTTTTGGCAACTTGCATCTCTTGGCAGGCGTCTCTGGAGGTTCAGGAAAAACATTAGGTAATAAAGAGTCCTGTACAACTTAGTAGCTACAATCAGTTTTGGTACTAGGGATTTCATAGGTTGCCAATATTTTCTTTTCTTTTTAAATATATATATTATTGATTTTTTACAGAGAGGAAGAGAGAGGGATAGAGAGTTAGAAACATCAATGAGAGAGAGACATTGATCAGCCGCCTCCTGCACGCCCCCTACTGGGGATGTGCCTGCAACCAAGATACATGCCCTTTACCGGAATCAAATCTGGGACCTTTCAATCCGCAGGCTGATGTTCTTATCCACTGAGCCAAACCGGTCTCGTCGCCAATATTTTCTTTGTGTTATTTTAACATTTCGATGTTTGTTTTAAAAGACAGGGAGAATTAGAATGAGATATATTTCAGGCCCGACTAAAATATTTTCAGGATTAATACACTTCTTACCAAAAATCTCTGAAACTCATTATTTTGACTCGACCTTGGAAGCTCAAGGAAGGTAGTAATTCCAACCCACCCAGTTTTTACATGCTAATTTTTGAGTGCATGCTGCTTCAGTTCATCTATCCCCTGCTTCTGTTTCTGCCTTGGGCAAAGGAAGCACCTAGAGCCAGGTAACAAAATCAACAGAAATCTGCTCGCTGGAAATATGGCTAAAGAAAGTTTTTAATTTATGAATGTGACAAATGTTATTGCTTCTTACAAAATGATAATGTTATAAAATAAAAATAGAGAATCTGAAGAGAAAAGAAAATAAGCACTCCAGGGTTTAAACTTTATGTCATAAAGCTCATATGCTTTATTTTCTAGGCAATCATTCAGAAGCTACTTACTGCATTTTTCTTTCCCCAATACACCAGGTTTCATAGAGGCCAGCAATGAGAAACACAAGACATGAAGGGGAGAGGGAGGGAGAGGGGCAGGCCTGTGTGGGATCAAGCTGTTTTTGTTTGTTTGTTTGTTTGTTTTAATATTTTTTATTGATTTTTTACAGAGAGGAAGGAAGAGGGATAGAGAGTTAGAAACATTGATGAGAGAGAAACATCAATCAGCTGCCTCCTGCACACCCACTTCTGTGGGGATGTGCCCACAACCAACGTACATGCTCTTGACTGGAATCGAACCTGGGACCCTTCAATCTGCAGGCCGACATTCTATCCACTGAGCCAAACCGGTTTTGGCCAAGCTCTTTTCTTGTCTGAGAATCTGGCCAGGCTCCCAAGCTCTTACCGTCCCCTTACTGATGGCCTTCACTCTCTTCCTGGAAGGAGGGAGGGAAAGTGGAGCATGGGTGGAGTCCATGCTCCCATCTACCATACACAAGCCACACCAGGCCATTAAAAGCACTATGGGCAGGGCATATGCTCCTCACTCGAACACTTCTCAGAGAGTTCCTCCTCTTTGCTCATGCCCTTCACACTGGATCATTTATATTGAGTGACAGCCACCACTCTTCACAGGGGTGTAGACTGCCTGCTTCCCAGTTGGTGTTTCTTCTCAGCACTGGTTGGATCATTCTAACAGGAGGCAGGATTCACCAACAGAGGGTCTGGAGAGGCTTGCAGAGTTGGGCTTTGTAGGATATCATTGCCTGACGTGTTCTCTGGTATTGGAAAGACGAAAACTTCATGTTCTCTTATGTGTTTGTTTTTCAAAATAGAATCAAAAGTGTATTAAAAGTCACAGAGGTAAAAGAAGTGAGCCAAGAAATGAGCCAGCTGGGCTGTGTGGGCTCAGGAAACAGGTTACAGAAGCAAAAGAAGGGTCCTTGGGACTTAGGAGAAAGAAAGCAAGGATCTACATGCTGGGGTGAGGAAGGGAAGAGGCTCCAGCGGGCTTCAGGGACAGGGTACTGGGGAAAGGAGAGGGCGGGTAAGCACAGGCATGCTTGAGAGTGGAAGCTGCAAAAATCTCGTATTCTCTGTTTTTGTTTTTGTTTTTGTTTTTGTTTTGTTTTTAAATCCTCACCTTTTAGAGCAAGTGAAGGAGAGGGGAGGGAGGAGAGAGAGAAAAAAATGTCCATCCCTTCATTGCCTCTCACAAGCTCCCTGACCTGAGCCAGGAATTGAGCCTGCATCCCAGATACATACCCTTAACCAGAAATTGAAGCTCAGACCCTTTGGTCTATGGGCTCTAACCACTGAACCAAACCAGTGAGGGCAAGACCTTATATTCTTTTTTTTTAAAATTTAATAAATCTTTATTGTTCAGATTATTAAAATTGTTCTTCTTTTTTCCCTGATAGCTCCCCTCCACTTCACCCTATGCCCAACCCTCCCCACCATTGTCCTCATCCATAGGTGTACGATTTTTATCCAATCTCTTCCCACACCCCCCTCATCCCTTTACCCCTGAGAATTGTTAGTCCACGCCCTTTCTATGCCCCTTATTCTATTATATTCACCAGTTCATTTTGTTCATCAGATTTTTCATTCACTTGATTTTTAGATTCACTTGTTGATAGATATGTATTTGTTGTTCATAATTTTTATCTTTTTTTCTTCTTCTTCTTAAAGAGTATCTTTCAGCATTTCATATAATATTGGTTTGGTGCTGATGAACTCCTTTAGCTTTTTCTTATCTGTGAAGCTTTTTATCTGACCTTCAATTCTGAATGATAGCTTTGCTGAGTAGAGTAATCTTGGTTATAGGTTCTTGCTATTTATCACTTTGAATATTTCTTGCCACTCCCATCTGGCCTGTATAGTTTCTGTTGAGAAATCAGCTGACAATCGTATGGGTGCTCCCTTGTAGGTAATTAACAGTTTTTCTCTTGCTGTTTTTAATATTCTCTCTTTGTCTTTTGCTCTTGGCATTTTAATTATGATGTGTCTTGGTGTGGTCCTCTTTGGATTCCTTTTGTTTAGGGTTCTGCGTGCCTCCTGGACTTGTAAGCCTATTTCTTTCACCAGGTGGGGGAATTTTTCAGTCATTATTTTAAGTAGGTTTTCAGTATCTTGCTCTCTCTCTTCTTCTGGCACCCTCATAATTTTGATGTTGGTATGAAGTTGTCCCAGAGGCTCCTTACACTATCTTCAAACTTTTGGATTCTTTTTTCTTTTTTCTTTTTCAGTTGAATGATTTCTGCTTCTTTGTATTTCAAATCTTTGACTTGATTGTTGTGTTCCTCTAGTCTGCTATTAGGTCTCTGTATAATATTTTTTATTTCAGTCAGTGTATGTTAATTTCTAGTTGGTCCATTTTCATATTCTTGAGGGTCTCTCTAAATTTATCCATTTTTCTAGAAAATTCTTGAAAAACCTTATAACCGTGGTTTTGAACTCTATATCTAGTCATTTGTTTTCCTCCATTTCTTTTGTTTGTGATCTGTTTCTTTGTCTCCATATTTTTGCTGCTTCCCAGAGTTGGTAGAGTAGCTTTTTGTGCTAGGTGTCATATATAACCCATAACTGCACCTTCCCAGTTACCTGAGGTGGACACACTTGGTACACCCCTTTGTGAACTGTGTGTACAGCCTTGTTGTAGTTAAGTCTTGATTGTTGTTAGTATCACTGGAGGGAATTGAACTCCAGTCCAATTGGCTGTGAGGATCAGCTGTGTCTACACTGGGAGAACTTCTGTACTGGAGACAACTTATGAAACAAGACTTTCAAAATTGCAAAAGCCTCTATGCTCGGCTTGGATGGGGTGGAGTCTCAGGGCTGAGCAGACAGCCTTGGCTTCCCATTGGTCCTGCTCTATGAGGCCCCTGGATCTCAGTGTCCCGTGGTAATCACTGCAGTCCTCTCTGTGTGCACTCACATGCACGTACCTCCAGACCTTTGCCTTTTGCGGCTCTCCTTAGTTTCTGTGCACTCCTCCCTTTTCCCAATGGTCCAGACTCCCCACTATGAGTCTCGCCTGGAACTGAGGTTTAGTGCAGTTGGAACTGGGGTTCAGTGCAGTTGGGAGTTTCTATCTCCCTCCCACTAGAGGAAGCCAGCCAGGCACTCAGGAGCCTGTCCTCTTCATGTGCGTGTTTCTGTACCTCAGCTTTTGGTAGTTTCTCTGAGTCTCTGTGAGCCCCTCTCTTTCCTTCTAGTTGTAGAATTTCTACTCAGACATCTTTCCTGTGGTTCTGGATGATGTCCATTCTGTCTTTTAGCTGTAGTTTTGAAATTGTTGTGCAAGACAGCAGTTTAGGTGTTCACCTATGCTACCATCTTGGTTTCTCCTACTTATTGCATTTTATATAACATTCCTACATATATGACTTTCTACTTTTTCAATTTACAAGTGGTATTTGGAATAGGCAAATCTAAATAACCCTGAGAAATCCACTAGACTGCAATCTCCACAAGGACAGAGACCATATTGATCTTTTAAATTTTTCATTCCCAGTGCCCAGCATATGCTACCATACGGGAGAAGCACAAGAAATGTTTGTTGAGTAAATGAGTGAATGAAAATTAATTAGGGGTATCAGAAAACCTAGATATTTTCCTAGGAATTAGATGTGTAATATCCTGAGAAACTTGAAAATCCTAGTGATGCTGTGTTGTCTTTTAGAATAATTGAAGTTAGAAACTATTTCACTTTTATTCTGAGGTCTGTTAGCTTTGTCTTGAATGACTTGAACTGTGACATTTATTACTGAGAAAGTTATCAACTACTTGGGTTGGAAACAAACTCAGCCATATAAAAAATATGAACTCCAAGTAGAAAATTGATATCTTTTATTTACTTGCTTATTTTTTTTTAAAAAAGCCAGGCTTATTTTTAATGTATTCACATGTTCAAAACACAGCCCTTATTAAACTTAACTCTAAATCATTATGCATATAATCTAAATATTGTTTCAACCAAGAAACGTTTCATCGAAGTAACAAAGTACTTATTGACTTAATTCAATGTAGGGAAGCTGGTGTTTCTGCACTCCAGTGGTTAATTCCACACAGCAATAGTCCTTGAGAAGATTCCTCTGCTTCTATTTCTGAAGAAAAATAAAAAAGTATCAAGGCAACTGAAAAAATAGAAACCTACTCCCTTAAAATGTGGTTTAAAATGAATTTGAAAACATGTCAGAATATTATTTTTGTATCATATCTAATAAAAGAGTAATATGCAAATTGACTGTACCTCCGCTACACCCACAAGCCACGTCCACAAGCCAATCAGAGTAAGTATGCAAATTAACCCAACCAAGATGGCTATGGCCACAGAAAGAGCAGGAGGGACGCTTGGATTGCCCCTAGCAATGGAGGAACAAGTGCCCAGGCCTTCACTTAAGGCAATGAAGTTTCAGTGGCTGTGCAGCAGAAGGATTGGCTCCACTCAGGCTACAAAGTTTCAATTGTAAAAGATAAATAAATCCCAGATACCACCGCCTCCACTTGGGTTGCCAGGGGGCATGGCCAGCCACAAGCCTCTCACCCAGGCTGCCTGATGCCCCAAGGGAACGCCCACCCTGATCCAGAACACCCTTCAGGGCAACCCAGCTGGTCCCCACCCATACACCAAGTCTATATCCTATCTAATAAAAGACTAATATGCAGGTTGACCATTACTCCAACACACAGGATGATTGCCCCCATGTGGTCAAAAGATCCTGCCCCCATGTGGATACAAGATGACCACCACAAGATGGCCAGCAGGGGAGGGCAGTTGGCAGGGACCATGCCTGCAAGAGAGAGCAGTTGGGGGAAATTAAGCCTACAGGGAAGGGCAGTTGGGAGAGACCAGGCATGCAAGGGAGGAATAGTTGAAGGTGATCAAGCCTGCAGGGGAAGGCAGTTAGGGGTGACCAGGCCTGCAGGGGAGGGCAGTTAGAGGTGACCGGGCCCACAGTGTAGGGCAGTTAGGAGCAAACAGGCTGGCAGGGAGCAGTTAGGCATCAATCAAGAAGGCAGGCAAGTAAGCAGTTGGGTGCCAGCAGTCCTGGATTGTGAGAGGGATGTCCAACTGCCCATTTAAGCTCCATCCTACTACTATATAGGCAGTCGGATACCCTTAAAGAGGCTCAAGTTTGGAGAGGGACCAGGTTGGGCTGAAGGACACCCCTTCATACCCCATGCACAAATTTCGTGCACTGGGTCTATAGTGTGTTATAGTCAGGAATGTGACAGAATAATCCATTTATCTAGAATGAGAGGACTATCCATCAAACATATAGATTAGGAGCACAAACTCTGGATCCAGACTAAGGTGCTTAATTCCAGGCTACTTAGCATCTGTCGGAGTTTAGTAATACTTAATCTTTGTTGGCTTTAGATTGTTCATCTGTAAAATGGTGGTAATAATATTATCTATTTAATAGAGTTGTTGGGAAGATCAAATGAATTAATATAAAGTTCATAAAAAAGTGCTTGTAATATCATTAGTGCTATCCTTTCTAAAACTAGTAACACAGAACTTTAATTATTATTCATAAATTGCAGAGACTCTAATTGCTTCTGATACTGCATCACCAACACATCCAAGATTACCAGCACCGTGGCTATATTTTCTGTGCAATTGGCAATCGTTTTACTGCTGGTCCTGTCCTAAGTGGACCTGGAAGATATTTAATGTTGCTTCCTCCAACACACCCAATAACTTAATGGATTCTTTGAAGACAAAGTTTTTGATGTGTCTCTATCTTGGTTTAGACTACTGCTTTCAACTGTCATACCCTTAAATAAAACAGTCAACCTCGAGTTTAACTATCCATCCCCAACTTCTCTTCTGCTGAAGCCTGTTTTTCCTCTTAGACAACATTTTTGTACAGCACCTAGGATAGCTCCTAAGCTTTTTTTTATTTTTTTTCCTAATATTTGGTCACATCTGTCCAAAGAAATCAGACATAATCTTTATGAAGCTAAGCCTAAAGCAGTTGTATTTCTCCTTCTTGTCAACTCCAAAGCAACCTGCCAGCATGCCCTGGCCCCAGAGTTCCTAGGCAAGAGTCAGTCAATAGCCACTCGATCTTCCTAATTCTGGGTCAGAGATCAGGTTTTCTTAGCCCTTCTACTGAAAATCCTCTGTATCCCCAGAGTAACCCTCCTCCCAAATCCTTTCTCTCTTGACTCATTAATACTCTCTGTGTGGATTGTAGAGTTGTCTAGTTCTCAACCACTCCACATTAAAATGTTTAAATTTTACTGGATGTTGTCTTTCAACTCATTTTAATATTCAATATTCAATATTCACCCTGTATTTGTGTCTCAGTTAAAATTTCTATTAAATACTGGTATAGAAGTATAGCTTAGATCTATGAGGATATTAATTATAGAGGTTTTAAAAAGTGTGATTTTAAAAATAAATCTAGAATTCTTGTTTCCTGTAAATTCATTTTTTACAGGGTGTGTTGCTCTCTTTCCTACATTCCAGGCCCCTTTGTCAACCCTCTGGTGGTCCCTGATCATCTGCTCACATTTCAGAGTAAGATGCTGAAAGCTGACTAAGTTCAGAATCTTATTGGCTTGAGAAATGAGAGGATGGAGTTCAAAGATGCCAGATGATTGAAAATAAGGACACCCCATAAAGGAGGATTCATAGAAAGAGACTTGAAAACCAAGAATCAAAATATGAAGATGAATTTTTTTCAAATCCTTGGATGATACTTATTATGTATGGGGGAAACTCCAAAAAGTCATTTAAAAAGTAATAATTGAAAGGATATAAAATTGAATAAGGTTTTAGATGCTTCACAATGCAAAGAAGGCTGTTTGGAATTTGAGTCCTTTTAAATTGGGGAGCTTGGTAAACCTCATGGGTTTGCCACTCATGCACCTTATCAAGCCTCCACAAGTTAGAACTCCCTTCCAGAACAAAAATCACCACTTTTATGAGGAACATAATAGATTTCAGCATTTCTACAATAAAACACAGTATCTGACATATAATACAAATTATTATTTGATTTCTAGACCTGCAAAATCAAAAGAATGTGGCCCATAAGTAAGACAAAAAATGAATCAGATATCAAAAATAACATATAAAAACTTTAAATTTAATTTTATAAATATGTTAAATGACTTAAATGAAATGATGGTTATAAAGAGTAAACAGATGAGAAAGCTCAGTAAATATTATTTCTCAACCTAGCAAGTTCCCCAGATGAAATTCAAAATGGGCTCTTGTCTGTGGAAGGCAAGATGAGTCCAAAGTAAGAGGCAAACCACTCTGGATTAGTAGGTGTCAGTTTTAATAAGCTAGAAAAATTACCTATGAGTTGATAAGTGTTGGGTGGCTGCAAAACATGTAGATTTATATACCTACTATGCCAGAAACTTACATGGAGGTCTTAGTGGAATTCAGTCACATACACTGAATGGCTAGATTATTATGATCTCTGAACGCATAATAATCTGGCCACTCAGTATATATCCTATATAATAAAAGTCTAATATGCAAATTGTCCCCTTGACCAGGAGTTAGACCAATAGGCAGGCTGGGCAATTGCCTATGTCCCCTCCCCCTGGCCAGGCTGGCTGGACCCCACCCATGCACAAATTCATGCACTGGGACTCTAATATATATATACACATATATAGACTGAGTGGCCAGATTATTTATTATGCATTCAGAGATCATAATAATCGGGCCACTCAGTGTATACAGTTCAGATGGTCTCAACAACACATTGCTCTCATAAGGTTGCATCCTTGAAAGGGCTCCTAGTGCAAAATGGTGGGTGGAACATGTATTCTAAGGACAGGGAAAGGATAAGAACCACTGATAGCTTGTGTCCAGTTGGCAGGTCAACTGACAGTCATGACCTCTTGGTAAACTCCTGCAATAGTAAAGAAAGAAAATCTACAAAAACAAACAAACAAAAAACAACCCTAAAAACCTAGAAATTATAGAATTGAAAGGTGCAGTGTCTCAAATGATAAAAATCACTGAGTGGGCTAAATGGCAGATTAAATGAAGCAGGAGACAGGGCAATGAAAATTATCCAGTCTGAAGGAGAGAGGAAAATTAAGACTGGGGAAAAAAAATTAGCACAGCTTCAATGGTCTATGGGATGATATCAAGTGGTGTAATGTATGTCTAATATAAATTCAAAAATAAAAAGGACTGGGAAATAAAAATATTTAAAGAAACAATGGCCTAAATTAAGTGGAAAACATCAATTTACAGATCCAGGAAGCTCAATATATTCCAAACAGGATAAATATGAAGAGAACCACATCATTGGCACCTCTCTGTGATGTTGGAAAGGAAACATAAGTTTAAATTTTGAAAGTAGTCAGAGAAACAATACATATGACATACACAGGACTAAGGATATGAAATGTTCATCAAAAACATGGGAGGACTGAAGACAGTAGAATGGCATCATCAAGGTATTGAAAAAAGCCCCCAAACAATCATAAATCTGGGATTCTATATTCAGTGAATATATTCTTTAAAAATGAGGGCAAAAGAAAGATAATTTCAAATAAATGGAAGCTGAGAGTACATCAAACCCTTACTTTCAAGAAATACTACAGGATGTTCTTCAGGTCAGAGAGAAAAAGCACCCGCTGAAAATTGGAGCTACTACAGAAAAAACACAGGACATGGAAAACATGTACATAAACATAAAATGTTATTTTTCTTTCTTGTCTTTTTTTTTTTAAAACAAAGCAACTGACTAAGGTTGATAGCACATTTATAACACAAGTACAATATATGACAATAATAGCAAATGAATAAGAGTTAAATAGAATTTTGCTTTTGCAATTCTTGATTTTACATGAATTAATACATTATTGAGTCTAACTACACTGTGGTAAATCAATCCATAGGATGTCCACCCAAAATAATTCTAAAAAGTATAGCTTAAAAGAAAACATATAAATTAAAATGAAATTTTAAAACTTATTTGGTTAACCTTCTCCCTCCAACTAAAGGCAGGGAAGGAGGAAGTGAGAATGAAAAAAACATGACAAATAAATCTGAGCAGCAAACTGATGTATTTAAAAGGATCCTAATCAATAATGACATTAAATTTAAATGGTCTAGCTGACCAATCAAAAGGCAAGGTTGATGACGACATAGAGGATTTAAAAGGATGAAACAGAGATACATTGATAGTAGATTCTGACTAATGTTATTCAGTAGAAGCTATATATTGTGAAAATTATCTGATATAATGTGATATGGTTACATGGCATATTCTAGAACTTTCATAGATTTATCAGGCTTAACTTTAAAATCAAAAATAAGACTCACCATTAAAGGGTTACTGCATTTTCCCCATCCACTGGGAACTACAGCACCTATCCAGGTACTAAATTATCTTTTTTGGATGTTTACAGTCTGGAAGGCATTGAAATATCTAAAAAATAATGAAACAAGAGAACTGGGGCCGATATACCCTGTTTATTTTTTTTCCAAGTTATTACTTTCCTCTATATCATTCAGCACAATAGTGTGCATCTATTTTTAATGGCACCCAGGAGATAAGATTCTTCTTGGCAACTTAGAGCAATGTTTAGCAGGTTTCTCTGGAAAGGAATGTTATTTATGTAGCATGACTCACTTGAGTTGCTTTTAGTGTTTATCTAAATAAATTCAAAATTTGTTGGACACTTGCTAGGTGCAGTACACTGGAGGAGGACAATTAAAGGCAAAACAATATTAAAGAAGTGTCTATCCTTATTAAATTTAAACGTGTGGAGAGAGATAAATAGCAATTCAAGTAATTAATAAAAAACACAGAGAATATGATACATATTAATTAGCTAGCAAGAACCATAAATGCAATACAAGCCCCTAGGATGTATAGCCCCTAGGATGTGAGATGGACTGATTAGGAACAACTCTACAGAGAACGTGAGACTTTCCCTGACCCTGTAATCATGACTAAGTCTCAGACTGATAGAAAAATGGATGAGAGCTCCTTACAAGTGAAGAAAAATAAGTGGGGCCAAGATTATGGAAGGCAATGAATGCATAATTCAGCTATCATCAAGAAGCCCTTGATGTGGTTGAGGAGAAAAGTAACATGGTGAGGATAAGCTATAAAAATTAAACTGGCTTTGAAGAGCTCCCTGAATTGGAAGAGTGTGCCATGCCAGCACAGCCAAGGGTTCAGTGAGCCTGGGTGGGGGGAGGGGGGAGGAGTGTGTAGTGAAGGATTGAAGAAAAGACAGATAAAGAGAATAAGCTGCGTCTAGATTAGTGATTCTTAACCTTTCTAATGCTGAGACCCTTTAATACAGTTCCCCATGTTGTGGTGACCCCCAACCATAAAATTATTTTCATTGCTACTTTGTAACTGTAATTTTCCTACTGTTATGAATTGTAATGTAAATATCTGTGTTTTCTGATGGTCTTAGGTGACCCTGCTAGCGGTTCTCAACCTGTGGGTCGTGACCCACAGGTTGAGAATGGCTGCTGTAAAGCCAAAGACTATCGGAAAACACAGATATTTACATTATGATTCATTAACAGTAGGAAAATTACAGTTATGAAGTGGCAACAAAAATCAGGATTGGGCCTAAATGGGCAGTAGGACATCCCTTAAGGGGTCCAAGATTGGAAAAGGTGCAGGCTGGTCTAGATAGATCTGTGCCTGGTGAAGGCCACAGAGAAAGATCCAGATGGCAAGCTGAGCCTTTATTTTATAGCCAGAGGTATACAAGGTACTGGTCACCATAGTTACAATGTTCTTGTGAGTTTCACTTGTTTTGGTAGCACTTGCTGCACCTCCCACAGCCCATTAGCTACCCAGAAAGGATCTAGCAAGTGTCATCAGGTCAAGCTTAATTATTCTAAGAGGGCTGTGCCCTCTAAACTGGGACTTGTTTGTGGCTTTGCCAACAGGTCAGTCTGAAGCTTAACCCTATAGCTGCTCCATACAGAAGAGTGATGATTCCTCTCATTTTGCCTTTGGAACAATCAGAGAAAGACTTGAGTGAAGCGGAGTTGTATGTGAGAAAGAATAAGCATATTTACTTTTTTTTTTTTACTATATTTTATTGATTTTTTACAGAGAGAAAGGAAGAAGGATAGAGTTAGAAACATCAATGAGAGACATTGATCAGCTGCCTCTTGCACGCTCCCTGCTGGAGATGTGCCTGCAACCAAGGTACATGTTCTTGACCAGAATTGAACCTGGGACCTTTCAGTTCGCAGACTGATGCTCTATCCACTGAGCCAAACTGGTTTTGGCAGCATTTTTATTTTAATCCACCTTTATAAAGCAGATAAATGCTACTCTTACTAATTGTGAAACTGTTTCAATGAGAACATTACACATTAATGAACATCTGTGAAATTTTGCTCAAGAAAAAGTATGTGACACCAGTTTTGACATTTTAGTAATCATATGGTTATATTTCCTAATAGCTTAGAATTCAAATTGGATGAACAGCTGTGGGTCCCCAGGAGGAGTGGCTCAGAACTTAAAAGTGGATATTGGCATGACTTTATTAGCTCTCCATTGCTTTTGGGGATAGAAGCTTTCTATAAAAACTTACTCTTTTATTAATAAAAATGAATTAATAATGCATCCATAGAGGCTTTCATTCTGCATTTCATTTTAGCTTCAGGCTTATTTCAATCCTCTTTCTGATAAAGTGGAAGCATATTTTTATCTTAACTTATTTGCTATGAAAGATGTATGTAACTCAGGCACCAAAATATCTAGAGCACCTGCATGAGTCTGAAAACTTTATATACTAGTTGGCAAAATGGTACACCACCAGATAAGCACATCAGGTGGAAGTCTTATAAAAAAGTATATCAGGTGCTTTTCTTTCTTTATTATAAAACTAGAGGCCTGGTGCACGAAATTCACGCATGAGAAGGAGGTTCTTCAGTTCAGCCTGCATCAATCTTGGACCCCTCCAGGGATGTCCGACTGCCTGTTGAAGCCCAATCCTGATCAGGCCTCAACGGGCAGTCAGACATCCCTCTCACAATCCAGGACTGCTGGCTTCCAACTTCTCACCTGCCTGCCTTCCTGATTGCCCCTAACTGCTTCTGCCTGCCAGCCTGATCACCCCTTAACCACTCCCCTGCCAGCCTGATTGATGCCTAACTGCTCCCCTGCCAGCCTGTTTGTTCCTAACTGCCCTCCCCTGCAGGCCTGGTCACCCTTAACTGCCCTCCCCTGCAGGCCCGGTCTCCCGCAACTGTTCTCCTCTGAAAGCATGGGTCCCTCTCAACTGCCCTTCCCTGCAGGCCCAGTCTCCCCTAACTTCCCTTCTCTGCAGGCCTGGTCCCTCCCAACTGCCCTCCCATGCTGGCCTGATTGCCCACAACTGCCCTCCCTTTCAGGCCTGGTCCCTCCCAATTGCCTTCCCCTGCTGGCCATCTTGTGGTGGCCATCTTGTGTCCACATGGGGGCAGGATTTTTAACCACATGGGGGCAACCATCTTGTGTGTTGGAATGATGGTCAATCTGCATATTACTCTTTTATTAGATAGGATAGAAGCCTGGTGCATGGGTGGGAGCCAGTTGGTTTGCCCCAAAGGGTGTCCCAGATCAGGGTGGGAATTCCCTTGGGGGATGGGGTGGCCTGGGTGAGGAGCCTGTGGTGGTTTGCAAGCCAGCCAAACCACCCAGTGACCCAAGTGGAGGCCCTGGTATCTGGGATTTATTCATCTTCTACAATTGGAACTTTGTAGCCTGAAGTGGAGCCAAGCCTCCTGCTTGCTCCATGGTGGCAGTCATTTCTGTTGGGATTTATTTATCTTCTGTAATTGAAATATTGTAGCCTTAAGTGCAGGCCTAGCCTGTCCAGAATGTGTGGAAAGCTTGGCTTCCTCCATTGCTGGGGGCAACCCTAGCCTCATACTGCCACTGTTTTTGTTGGGATTTATTTATCTTGTATAATTAAAATTTTGTAATCTTTCACACACTACCAGGGTGTGTGAAAAGCTTGGCTTCCTCTATCTTCGGAGAAACCCAAGTCTCCCTCCTGCTTGCTCTGTGGCCGCAGCCATCTTGGTTGGGGTTAATTTGCATACTTGCTCCTGATTGACTGGTGGGCATGGCTGGTGGGTGTAGCAGAGTGGTGGTTAATTTGCATATTACTCTTTTATTAGATAGGATGTTGGGAATCGAGTTAGGGACTGAATTGGGAGGGAATTGGAGAAGATATTTTAATGTGGAAAAAACTTTAGAGAAAAATTTATTCTTTTGAGCTATTTTTGTGTGATATTAGACTCTGCACCCATGATGTTGGTGGGCAGCAAAGTCAATGGAATTTCCTTCACTTTTACTCTGGCTTGCTTATGTCACCCTGATATATCAAGGAAGCTATATTTATCAAAGGACGGCCTGGGAGCAAGATGGAATAGAACTTCTCAATTTGATAACATAATCACATTACACATTAGGTTATTTCAGGAAAAATTTGGTAATAATTAGGCTGGATATGACTTCTTGTTTATTATGGAAGAAAATACTAGGAAAACAGTGAATTCTGACTTATTTTAATTTTTAGCACTTATATATTGTTTTGAATCACATTTGTCATTAAGATTTGATGAATGTAGAGATCATTTAATATTGTCCAAAATTCTACAAACTCAATATATTGGGTTTATTGTAGATGGTCAGATCCCTGGCTATTAAATGAACAAATCATTGTATACTTCAAAGTGCTTTTACCTGAAGAACATTTACTAATTTTCAAGCATAGCTTTCGAATTATTTTCCAGCTCCTAAGACCTTGTTTTAAAGGAACAGTTAAAATAAATCAGAAAAAAAAACTCACAAGAGTATCCTTCTTGTTAGAATATGGACAATACAGGCCATTCTCACTATTAATAAACTCTGGGATAATTAATATCTACTAACCTTTAAGGAGTGTGTGGAGGAAAAAGTTTTACTCCATCCTCTAATCTCTTCTTGTTCTGAGATTTCACATCAATGAAGTATTAATTTCCACAAAATAGAAACCTCTCACTTAGGAATATGAGGAATGAATATGCCATGTATCACATGTTGACTTTTATCCGCATTTCTCAGTGGCTTAGAAATGTCTTATTCTCATGCCTCTCTATTTTTTGATTATTTTCACTTGTATTTTTTGGGAGTTGAGTTAGAGCCAGAGTAAGAGAAAGAGAGAGGGTATATGTCTGGGTTTTTGATCTAAGGAATGCTTTGCTGTGCTTTCGTATTATTTCTACCTTTTTGTAATTTCCATGGCTTACGAATCTTTTCCTCATGCATTTTGTCTACATATTCGAAGTAGAATATTAACAAAAGGCATTCAAAACGTTACCCATAAAAGATATTATAAAGTAGCTTCAAATATTCAATTCAGCATGGAGTTTGCAGGGAAACCAGAACTTAATTTGTATTCTCTTCAAAAGAGTGGAATAGTCTCAAGATTGACTGTAACAAGCAAAACCATAATAAAACTGGTAGAAAAAAAATTAGCTGAATCTCTCATTACATACATTTTTTTTAACCTTTGTTCTAGGATTACAGAGAAATGTGATATAGCATTATCTTATTGTGATGCCTGTTCCCAAGTGAAATCTATAATTTTTATTGTGGCTGCATTAAGATGTTTAATCAAATCCTATCCTGTTGTGCACAGTGAAATCTAAGTTTATATCTCATATCTATCTGAATGCATTATGTATTATATGAGATTTCAGCCACTAAGCAATGGGTATGGATAATTGGGAAATTTGGTTGCTACTTTGCCAAGTGTCTAATAAAAGGTATGCTGGCTTTTATCCTTTTAGTATCTGTTGGACTATAGCTAGAACATTGCTTGGGAATTCAAATTATTCATATAAAAATGAAATCTGCTTAACAACAAAGGCAGTAATACTTTACAAAAGAAACATGTCAGCAAGAGAGATTTGAGGCTGCAAAGGAGGCACTGGACATATAGAAATGAAAAATGTGGAAAATGATATATTTATGTTTGCATTTTTTTTCATTTGCATAATGGCTACTATTTGCAAAACATTATTTTGGGATTGAAATTTCTGATCCTCATGAAATTTCTAACTGTAACCAAAGAACTTAGCTAGTTACTTAGGTCCTATCTTCCACTGTACAATTTCAATCCAGAAGTCTAAAAATGATTCACTCAAAGGTATGTGTATCCAGAGGCTTGTAGGGAAATGTAGAAAGCTGTAAATGATGCTCTAGGCCAGTGGTTCTCAACCTTTCTAACGCCACAACCCTTTAATACAGTTCCTCATGTTGTTGTGACCCCCAACCATAAAATTATTTTTGTTGCTACTGCATAACTGTAATTTTGCTACTAGTAATGAAAAGTATGTAAATATCTGTGTTTTCTGATGGTCTTAGGCTCTACAGCAGTGGTTCTCAACCTGTGGATAATAACCAACATTCTATCCTCTGAGCTAAACCAGCTAGGACCGACCCTACTTTAAATTATTTTCACTTGATCTTATTTATTTTTCCAATTTTATTTTTAATTATAGTTTGACGTACAATATTGTCTTAGTTTCAGGTATACAACATGGTGACTCAACATTTACATACCTTATAAAATAATTATCACAATAGGTGTAGTAACCATCTGACTGGATCCTATTTATTTTATATAAAATAGGTAAATTATCAGTTTGTATTATAAATTTTCAAATGACAGTTACAATGCATGTCTAAATTCTATTTAGCAGTCTTTCACTGCCTTGATTTTCTTTTTGAAATAGTTGTCTGTAGGTGGCAGCATTTCAAGCCTTTATAATATGTACAAAAATGCACAAAAAAAGGTGTCCTACTTGAATGTGACTAGTAATGATTTGGGGGAAGCCTGACAAGACTCCCTGAAAAAAATCAAGGATTTGTTGAATTTTCAAGACATATTTGGCATTAATTGAAATAGTACAGGAAGGAAAGGATCTGCCCACATAATAAAATAAGACTGTGATTTTACTCATAGCTGGGCTTTCCAAGAGTCATTAGTGTGATTCTCCATCCATCATGCTCACTAGAGCTCTGATGGGAAGAAAATTCTTCCTAGCCATCCGTTTCAGAGTGTGGGAGTGCAAAGAGCAGTCTCTGCTGCAGCATCTGTGTTGCTCCCTGACCAGTCTAGCAAAGGGGGGGAATTAGGGCGTGCACCAATTGGATGCCTATCGTTACAAGGAACATTTATTGACTGTTTATGCGCCAATTTAAATCTATTTACATAACATATGCTTAAGGATTTATTCCTCACAAGGATCCTAACAGATAGGCACTGCTATTCTCCATTTTGCATATGAAGTACTGTTTCAGAGAGGGGAAGTGACATGGTCCAAGGTAACAGAACTAGAAAAGTGGCAGAATTGCTATTTGAACTCACCTATCATGCTCCAGAGATTTGCACTTATCTACTAGTCTCTAGTGTAATAGTCCTAGCCAAAGAAAAGGCTGGAGAGAGTGAGATGAGTCCAGCAGGTCTAGTGTAGCTTAAGGGGTTTAGAGGGAAACAACACTTCTTTATGCTGAACGCTTTGTAGGATATTCTTTTGAAGCTTTTGAGTCTACTTTTTGCCTCTCCAATAGCATAACTAGCATGTAAAGAAAGGCATCGCCTGATAAAATAGTCATGCAAACACTGATGAGGCAATACTGCCTCTCTGGCAATGAAGGCATTATCTAAAGTTATCTTTACTACCATCTAATTCCATGAATTACATACAATAAATATGTGGAAACATCATTCTTCAGCTGTTTAGCAACAGCTGCAATTCTTGATTCCATGGTTATTTTCTAAAAGTGACTGTGAACGATTAATTAGGAATTAGAAAGTGTGAAGATTTTTAAACTAACAAATAATATGTCCAGAAAGACTTCAGAAAGTTCATTATTTCCAGGTCTCTGAAATTCATCAGTTACTTAGCAACTTTATAGGTGGAGATAAATTTGGGGCCATGTTATTGGTGGCACCCCAAGTATTTCATAATATTAACAAAAATAACCAATATTTATTAAGTCTGGTAGTATGCTAAGTTTTTAACACACATCACCTCAGTTTGTCCTCTAAAACACTCATTTTTTTCACACATGGAAACAGATTCAGAGTGATTACTTGTCCAAGGTCTCATAGCTAACTGTGGTGGAGTGGGAATCCCAACCTGGGAGATTTCTCTAATAAATGCATGTTCATGGCTACCTTCATGTACTCTCTAACCAAGTCATTTCACTTAATGAATTCAATGGGTGCCCAGTCATTCAGATATCACAGATGCAAGCCCTCCCTGACTCCCTGAATTTTTTAAATTTGTTGTGAGAAATAAATTCATCCCTCAATCATATATTTTCACCTTTTCATTTTATAACTTGCCATAGTCATCACTTTGCACTCATTTGTGTTGTGGTTTAATTAGTGTCAGTGTTAGCTATCTATTGATGTAACAAATTACTTCAAAGCTCTGTGGCTTAATGTGGCAATCATAACTTATTAACTCTCATGGTTTCCGTAGGTCAGGAATTAAGATAGGGCTCTAGGTTGCCTTAAGCTTCAGTTGGGCTCCAATTATTGGCCGGCTTGCTCATTCTCTGGCAGTTGATGTTAGCTGTAAGCAGAGGGCCTAGCTGGGGTTGTGGTTGGGCCATCTATATGTAGCCTCTCCATTAGTCCGGGGCTTTCTTACAATATGGTGGCTGGCTCCAAGGGCACATATTCCAAGTGAGACACCAACACAAAAGCTGCATTACCTTTTTAGAGGGTGGGAGGTACAATTTTATAAAGTTATAACTTACACACCATATAATTCGCTCATTGCAAGTGTATTAAATATTTTTCAAAATCTATACCTTTAGTAATCATGTGAATGGATGCATAGTTAAATAAAATATATGCTAATTGTTAATGATACAGTGAAGGTAATTAGGTATTTTTGAATTGGTAAGTTATCAACATCTCTGACTATAGTGCTTTATTTAAAAACTAGAGGCCCAGTGCACAAAATGTGTGGGGAATGGAAATGTCCCTCAGCCCAGTCTGCACCTTTTCCAATCTGGGACAGCCCTCTCACAAGCTGAGACTGCTGGCTCCCAACAGCTCGCTTGCCTGCCTGATTGCCCCTAACCATTCCCCTGCCAATCTGATCAATGCCTAACTGCCCCCCCTGCTGGCCCGATTGCCCCTAACTGCCCGCACCACTAACATCCTCCCTTGCCAGTCTGGTCACCCCTAACTGTCCTTCCTTGCAGGCATGGTTGCCACCAACTGCCCTTCCCTGCTGGCCTGATTGCCCCTAGCTGCCTTCCCCTGCAGGCCTGGGTCCCCCCCAACTGCCCTCTTCTGCTGGCCTGGGTCCCCCCCGAACTGCCCACCCCTACCAGCCATCTTGTGGCCACATAGAGTGGTCATTTTGACCACATGGTGGCATCCATCTTGTGTGTTGGAGTGATGGTCACTTTGCATATTACCTCTTTATTATATAGGATGGGGTCCTTGATTGGCAAAAAAGTATGTTGAGTGCCTGAGCACCACCGCACTATACATATACTGTATGCTCTGTATGTTAATGGAAACTTTCTGTACATATATGAATACCCCAAGAGAATTCACACAAATTAACTGATAATGTTGCATGAGCAAGAAGTTCTAGCTATAGATATTGACTAACTGTCCTATGTTCCTTCTTCCCACTCCATTGAAAGCAAAACTATGAGTTTGTTTCAGTATATGATTAAAATCTGAGCAGGTAAGATGAAATTTTATTCATGTTCATTAGCTCTAGGAAATAAATTATCATGTAAAGCCACAATCTTCTTTCATGCATTGGGAAGCATGGTATGAGAGCAAAAAGCTTGGAGATGCTGCAGCCATTTGTCACCATGAGGAAAGTGCTAACCCAGATCCTTGACCTGTTTGAGTAACAAAAGTAGCCAAGTACTTCTGGGATTCTAAATTTCTAGGAGTCTTGACAAGTGAGATACTAAAATGTCCTTAAAGTACAAGCTATGTTAAGTCATATATTTTGTTACTTGAAGCAGAACTTTTTCCAAATGACAAATTCCCGTGAAAGGAAAAAGAGTTTATTCCTATTGGTAACAAAATAAAATATACAGCTGCTCATTAATAGTAGTGCTATAAACTAAATTAGTCTTAAGATTATTATAATTGACTAGAGACCTGGTGAATGAAGTTTGTTCACAGAGGGGGCAGTTCCCTCAGCTCAGCCTGCACCCTCTTCAATTGGGGATCCCTTGGGGGATGTCCAGATGCCGGTTTAGGCCTGATCCCAGCAGCTGGGGAACCCTTTCACAATCTGGGACCACTGGCTCCTAACTGCTCACCTGCCTGCCTGCCTGATTGCCCCTAACTGCTTCTGCCTGCCAGCCTAATGACCCCAAACTGCCCTCCCCTGCCAGCCTGGTTTCCCCCAACTGCCCTCCCCTGCCAGGCTGATCTCACCCCCAACAGCCCTCCCTTGCTGGCCTGAATTGTCCCCAAATGCCCTCCCCTGCATTCCTGATCTCGCCCCCAACTGCCCTCCTTTGCTGGCCAATTTGGTTTTGATTGGTCAGTTTCTATGCTAGTCAGCAGCAAAGGTCCACCTTCTAGGCAACCATTGGCTCCCCACCACACCCAGATTTGATTCTGATTGGTTGGTTTCTATGCCAGTCATAGAAGCTCCACCTCCTAGGCAGCCATTGGTTCTTCACAGCACCCACATTTGGTTCTGATTGGTTGGTTTCTATTCCAGTCAGCATCTCTGGGCCTATCAACTGGCCCTGATCAGAAAGGTGGAGCTGATTAGCAGCCCAGGTAGAGGCCTGGATAGAAATGGGGGGATGGCTGCTGGCCAGACTGGGAGAGAAAGAGAGAGGCAAGTGCTGATCAAAAGTTGCCTCAGAGGCAATGGTTCAGTCCCTGCTTCTCTCTTCAGGCCCCTCTCTGTCCCTGGTTCACAGCCCCTTAGCAGTCAGTGGCAACCCAGCACTGACTGTAGGACTGAGTTCCGGTTGGCCAAGCCTCAGTTGTTACTGGTTGTTCTGACCCAGGGTTTTTATATATTAGGATAATTTTTCTTTTGGAAAGATAGTTCTAGTAACAGTGTTTGAACTTTGTGAGCATTTGAGGCCATGGAAACTGTGTAGTAAATATTAAATTAAGATTAAACTAAAAGTGGTTTGCCCAAGTTTTGAACTTTATGCTTTATGATATTAGAGGAGTTAGGGAGAAAACTCTGAAGATCTGAGCAAATGATTCAGAAAATAAAAAACTTAGGAATGGAAACTATAAAATACCTCTATGGGAGAAACTGCTAAGTGAGGGATCATGTTATACCACTGCATTGTGTGCAGGACTCTAACTGGAGTCAATCAGAGTTACACACAAAATCGATGTCAGGATCTTTCCCTGAAACCATAAATGAAGCAAGCTGAAAATCTGAATCATTTCTTGGTAAATGTTTGGGAGTGGACCAGCCCTTTAGGGAGGTTAGGTGTTTGATGAGAATGAATGTGCCTGAAACTCTAATATTGCTGGATAAATTAACAAAAAAGAGAGAATTTGTTTACTATCTTTCTATAAATATGAAATATATTTTAATTGCCCTCAGAACTTGTTCAGTTATTATTTTTCCAGATGGTTGAGTATTTTAATGAAAAATACTTGCTTTTTGAAAAAAAATGATATTAGACTGGACTCTTTTCTTTCCAATAATTTTAGAAAAAAAAAATCTTTCCTGTTAAGCTTACATTTGACCTGTGTGTCAGAGGTTAACTTCTGGGCACTTCTGTACCTGGAGTATGAGGAGTAGTTTAACCAGCACTACACCAACCACTGTACTACTCTCTATAACTCTTAGAAAGAGGGTGAGGAAAGGAGGTGAAACATTTGGCAATGTCAAGCCTTTGAAAACCATTTACAAAGCATTTTTTACATGAAAGGACAAGGAGTAATTAAAAATCATCTTCTAAGTCTTGAGATAGTCATAGAATTTAAGCAGAAGTCATGATTTTAAAGAAATGCTTTAATTGACTGGATATTTGGAGAACCAATACATAGAATTTGCTTGAAGTTAGTGTTGATTTAAAAGCTTTTCTTATCAGTTATAACAGATAGAATAATGTTTTTATTCTTTTTAATCTTTAGTTATGAAAATTTTCATAGGCTTTATCAGGCCAGTTCTATAATTTATAAGCTCATCATTCATGGGGATATGTGGTTACTGTATTTTTGTTGTCCCTTTTTTGTAGGACACATTTTATCATTTTTCTTAGAATTTTATCATTCTAGTATTCATTAAGTTGGTGTCAGATATTTGCACTATGCATCATTTTAGGATATGCTATAGGAGATCAAGGCAATTTTAATAAAAAGGAATAGCACTGATCTATTGATTGAATGATATGTTTTTTGTTTATGTGGGATTTATAAGAGATTAACAGTGAATAAAAGCAAAGGTGTATTCAGTCTAGTATTTCTTGACACAATTTTCAAGAAATTTTCAGAAGGTGTGATTTTCATTGTATTGTGTGGAATTTGGGCTTTACAGATGATGTATTCCTCCTTCTCTCTTATACTCGAATGACTGGAGGAGCCCCTAACAGGTTCATTATCTTATTGAGGACCATATAGTGGGTGAGTGGAATAGGAAGAGAGTGCATATCTTCTCACCTCTGTCCAGAGGTCTTTAGACTATATCATAATAGCACCAAAGTTTCCTAATAATCCTCTGGAGATCTATTCTTTTATAGTTATGTATACCCTGTTTTCCAAAGACATTTGCATGATTACAGGTTCAATTAAATTAATGAACCACTATACAAAATTTGCATTTTTGTTTTTGTCTTAGAACAATCTTTTTAATATTTCAAGCTTATTTCTAGTTTCAGTGGTTTGGAATTTACTACATTATTGTGAGATCTATTTATATTATTCATAATATAACTTCCTGAGTTCCAGTAGGCTCGGTATACAATGAGGATGTTGCTATAATTAATCTCTATGGTCCAGCCTTAAAATGCTATTAATCTACATACAATTTCCACTTATTATTCTTCTGATGAACTCTTCTGGGTATTTGTATTGCATCGTGTTTCTCTCATTGTGGTATAAAGGCTTTCTCTGGGTATGTAAAATAATACTGGGCATGAGTGGTTAGAAATATTTTTTGGCAAGTGGCCTCTTTATCCTTAAATTAAATTATGATTAAGAATGACCCTGAAGATAAAGCCTCTGTCATATTTTAAAATGCCCTAGAGTCTGCATTAGAAGTAAGGTTCCTAGGCTAGACTCTGTCTTTCATGTTCTTTAATGCAACTCTCTTGTTTCTGATCTCTCAAGTCTTCATATTTGTAGGTGCCAGAGATGGAAAGCTATTCCTCATTCTATCTTCTCCCACCACACAAACCTCTCTGTCTGATACTCTGGATAATCTACAGGCTCATTCTCCAACTTTGGTGCCATTATGATTTAAGCAGAAGTGGTTAGATAATCTACAGGCTCAAAGTTCCTAGGGCCTTAAAGTTCCATGTTGTTCTTGGGTATGTCAGGGGCAGTCTAGTATCTAGCTGCCCAAAGACTTCTCAGATTGTGGTGATGAGCCTGGGAGTGCACTGATGGGGTTTGAGATGGGAGCCCATGGGGCTAGATTCCCAGGTCCAGGCTTTCCTAATGTGTCCTGTTAGTGCAGTGTAAGGGTAATTATACTGATGATGATGGTGAAGAGAACTAAATAGTAAATGCCACTGGGGAAAGTGTAAATCTGTACTCATAGAGACAACATAAGGAGGGAAATTTCAAATTTTAGTTTTTCTATGAAAAAACAAACAAACACCAACCTGATTTACAATACTTTTGTGATCTAATTTTAACTTAAGTTTATTTATTGAGCACCGAAATAACAATTATGCAAATAGCTAAATGCATCATATAAACTCTATTCTAAGTTTTATTGATTCTAGTATTTCATTTTACTAATGTACTCACCATTGTTCATATAATCTAGTCCTATACCCATGCGATGGGAGTGTTGCTTCAGATGTAAAATCAATCAATCAATCAATCAATCAATCGCATCCTGACCAAGGTGATTTTGAGCTTAAAGAACTTGTGACTGCTAATGAATGCCCATCTGAAAATTATCAGGTGTCCACAGGCAGATCTTGAGAAGTTAGGAACACAGGGCTTTTAATCATATATTAGTTCTTTGGAAAACATTTTAAAAATAACATTTCTTGTTTGTTCCTACTTGTTCATTGTGAAAGTAATGAAAACTTAATATATGAAATAATTATTTACCTATACTTATACCACAGGTAGATAAATTTCAGTAATATTTTGGCATAAACTTTCATAATTCTTTTATACACACAAACATTTTTTTCTGAATTCAAAATTGCTCTCACCTATTTCTTTTGTTTCTATTTTAAAATATTAACTTTTTTTTGGTTTCAGTAGATTCACAAAACATGTGTGTTGCTATAATTGATCTCTGAGGTCTGGCTCCCTTAGATCTTTGAAATTTTATTAAAATTTCACTTATTCTTTGTATGAGAACTCATGAATACCAATATAAAAATTATTTTGAAACCCATATTTCATACCTAACTATGTTTTGTGAACATTTCTATGTCATTTGAATATTATTCAATAATATGTTTTTAATGGCATATATTATCCTATTACATGATTATATCAAAGATTTTACCATTTTTTAAATTAAGATTTTTTTCTAATTTTATATTATTTTTTATGCTTCTTCTTCCTATGTCTGATGGTGCATGTATAATAAATTTCCTAAATGTATAATTAATAGATCAAATGATGCTCTAAATTTAACTGTTTTATAAATGCAGAAAAATTACCTCCAGACATGATTGTGGCATTTTATATACTCCTGAATTTTAGCTAAGCATATTATTATTTTAAAATATATATTAATGAAGTTTAATATGATAGCACAGTGTTTTCATTTGTTCCTTTGTTTATTAAATTTTTCATATATTTATTAATAACATCTATTCCTTTGCACATTTTTGCATGCATATTCATATACTTTATTAGTTCCTTCTACATAATAACATTTTGCCACTTATTTACAAATACATTTTCCTGAGTTTATTGCTTGACACTAGATGTGTGATCTTGGACAAGATGTTTATCTTGTCTGTGTCTCAGTTTCTTTAAAGTTGAGGTGACCCAGTTTATTTGTTTAGTTAATGTATCCTGAATCTGAAAAATGGCTTATATTTGGGGACTGAGTGAGATTGTGACTTCTTATTGAAGTGGCCACCATCACCTTCCTGCTTTTTGCTTCTTGAGTTATTACCTGGTTTACAGGTTAAGTATCATCATAGTTGGCTGCATGTCTGTTTGACCCCTAGAAGTGTCAAGCTCTATTAACTCCAAGCAAGTCAAAGCTCTTGGGTTGACCATCTGGCCTTGTCAGTTGTTGAGGTAATGTTGGCTCTTGGCTTCTGGTTCTAAGCAATACCACCAGCACTCTCATCTCTGTTGATATTAACACACTTGGCACTGTGGTCACCTCTCCCATAGTCAGCCCTGGCCTGAGAAAAAGGCCACTATAGAACTTCTCAGTGAAGCCAGTGCTCATCTCTCATGACCATAATGGAACCTTAATTGTTGCACTCTTCTTCCGGTAGAGCATAATTTGAGGGGTATTCCAGTCTAGGTCAATAAATTCTTGTTCATCAAATTGTATATTCTTGTTTCTTTGATGAAGTTCTCTCTAAATCCGGTACATTTTCCCAGCTCCTGCTGGTGTGAGGTAGCTATTTGTGCAACTCCTTGGTTAGTCTTCTTCCTCCTTTGTTGGGCATAGCACAGCCCAACAAAGTTTATGCTGGGATTTAATCCTGGTCATCAGGCTGATAACCAGGAGAGGAACTGCAGCAGCTTCTGCGAGGGGTGTCTTGCTTTACATGGGAAAAGTCTCTGCAACATCTTCTAGCATGGGAATGTATGGGTCAGAGTCTGTGGGTTTTCCTCCCAGAGCTCTGACCTTAAGACAACAGATCTTCCTTGACTAAGTATTGAATCATCTAGCACTCTGCAACTTTAACTTTCAGGTCTCTCATTTGCTGTTCAGCTGTGTCTTTTCCACTTTGTAAGCTATTAAACTTCCCAATGCTCTCACACTGAACCTTTAATAGCTTTTTCATAGCACTGGGTTTTTTGTTATTCCTTTGTAGTTAGCAATACAATTTATTGGTAACCAGCCAACTCTGCTGTCTTTGTAGGTATTGTTTGTTTTTGTCTTCCAAATGCTTTCCAGCTCACCATTGATGACCTTAGCAAGTGGACTGCCTTGTGATGTATGGAGCAAGGACTACCTATGGCCCATATACCACTCAGAATGGGGTCATCCTCATCTACTGGAGTGACATATTCCCAAACCTATCTCATTGCCTCTTTTCTTAGGCAAGTGGCACCATTTGTGTTATTTCAGGTCCTAAGTCTGCTCTAACAAATTACCATAAATTTAGCAGTTTCAAATAGCAACACACTTTTTTTTCTCTTGAAGATCTAGAGGCCAGTAGTTCCAAAATCAGTTTAAATGGGTTGAAATCAAGGTGTTGGCAGAACCTCACTCCTTCCGGATGATTTAGGGTAGCATCTGTTATCTGCCTCTTCCAGCTTCTGGGGGCTGCTGGCATACCTTCACATTACCATCTTCAAATGTCTCTCTCACTGCTAGTTTTCACACTGCCCTATTCTCTGCTTGTGTTTATGTCAAATTTTGTTCAGCTTCTAATAAGGGCATTAATGATAGCATTTAGAACAAGCCTAGGTAATCCAGGATAATCTCTTCATCCCCATATCCTTAACCAATTACAGCTGAAAAGACCCTTTGTCCAAATAAGATATATTTACAGATTTTAGGGATTATGACCTGATATCATTGTATATTAAAACATAACCTCCCACAACATGTACAAGATTTATTGGGGGAATATGTGTGAAAAATGGCGAGTGAATGAGAAATGGTGAGGAAAGCCTTCAATGTAGTTCTGAGATCTCTGAAAGAGAGTGAGAGAGAAGGGCAATGTATGAAGTGTTGCAATTCAATTACAGGATAGTTTGCCCAGGCTGATGGAAGTCCTTAAGTCAAAATATTCTACTGAACAAGTCTGAGGCTGCAGAAATGGATCTGCATCCATCAATTCATTTGCAAAGTCATTAGCTTAGTGCAGCCCATTGGATGTGTGGCCTGGACAAAAATATGGTGGTGGATTCAGAAGACCAACAATTTGACTGCTCAGTCAACTGTTTCCTAAAGCAGGAGAGCTGAGGAATGCATTTTCATGGCCACCACATCCATCCATGTACCTTTTCCTCAGATACTGTTGTCAATCTTTACATCTCTAAAGGTTCCTAACTAGATAGGCAGTCCATTAACCAATAATTAATTTAGACTTGTGCCAAACTCTCCCTTTACAAAAAGTGGAGCAAATGTTATTTCATAAATTTCTGCTCATAGGGAGCATTTCCTTTCACTACTCTCTTTCAGGGACTCCCTAAATAGGTTGTAATAAAGCAGTGATCTCCTATTAATCTTCAGAGGGAAGGTAGGGGAAGGTAGGGTTGGGGAGCGGCAAGAGATCAACCAAAGGACTTGTATGCATGCATATATGCATAACCAATGGACACAGACACTAGGGATGTGAGGGCATGTGCTGGAAGTGGGAGTGGTCAATGAGGAAAAAAGGAGACATATATAATACTATCTATAATACTTTAAACAATAAAGAATTTTTAAAAATAAAAGAAAAAATCTTGGCTGATGACATAATACCTTGTAAACATATTCCTAAAATTATCTGTGCTTTTCCTCCTTTATCAGCTAGCCATAAACCACGGCTTATGTGTTAGCAAGTGTACTAATAGGTGAGGGAGAGGCACAGTGGGGTAGGTCCTGTGCAGTTTGATTTACCAACACATAAAATTTACTTATGCTGTCTAGGTGGTCTAGACTAGACCATATTGAGCCTGATTTTGAGTGTAACATTTTAATTTTAGTGTGAAATACTGTTGCATGTGTCTAAGTTCATAATTTGGCACATCAAATAAAGCCTCATTCATGATGGACAGCTCTGATCACATAGTCACATGGTGTTGTTGTGCCTCAGCCAGACTTAGTTCCAAGCCAAGGTGTACTTTACAAATGAAGACTGGTACTTGGAAAGTAATAGCATATTCTTAGTCCCAAACCCTAAAAATCTGTGTTGTGATTCTTCTATTGAGCCTTCTGTCTGCTAAAGTCACTTCAAGAATCACTGACTATGCTTGGACATAAAACATAAATGGCAGGGCCAACTCACACCACACCTTGTACCCAATGTTGGGGCTTTTCTTACACTGCAACCCACTTAAAATGGGCAGCTTTATGCATTACCTTGTAAATGAGTTGGGAAGCACATCTAAATATGGTTTATATTCTCTCCAAAATCTAAAAAAAGGCCTACTAAGCACTGTGCCTCTTTTTTCATAGTAGGAACTCTAAGGTTAGTCAATTTTTCTCATTTTAGAGAGGCTATCTTGACCTGTCACAGGCCACCACTCCTCCAGAAACTTCATCTATGTGGCAGCTCTCTGCATTTTCAAGGTATTTATCTCACCTTCACCTAGCATCCACATGCCTTTCAAAAAACATCTTCTATTACCACTTCCTGATCCCCTGATATAATTAACACATTGCCACCAATATAATGAACTAGCATGACATTCTGTGGAATATCCAGGGAATCAAGGTTCCTCTAGTTACTAGAGTCTAGTACATAAGACTGAGAGTCAGAGCTGGTATAGCCGTAAAGTAAAAGAATGAAGGTTAATCACATCTAATTTTTTCTTATCTGGGATAGAAAAGAAAATGTTTGCTGGGTCAATGACTGCATAAAAGATGCCAAAAGTTGTGATAATTTGCTCCATTGATGATACCACATTGGGAACAGCAGCTGCAGTTAGTGTCATGACCTGATTAATTTAATGACAACACATTGGTATCCCTGAATATACATGAGGCTTTTGCATCAGCTAAATAGGGGAGTAAAAAGAGGATATGCAAGGAATCATCACCTCTGCAGCTTTCATGTCTTTGATCATGGCACCAATCTCCTCAACACCTAGGGATATACTATTCTTTTAATAACAGCGTAGAAACTAAAGGAAGCTTTTTCTTTTTCTTCTTTTTTAAAAAAATATATTTTTATTGATTTCAGAGAAGAAGGAGAAGGAGAGAGAGAGAAACATCAATGATGAGAAAGAATCATTGATTGATTGCCTTCTGCATGCCCCCTCCTGGGAATTAAGCCCACAACCCAGGAATGAGCCCTTGATCAGAATTGAACCCAGGATTCTTCAGTCCGCAGGTGGATGCTCTATCCACTGAGCCAAATCAGCTAGTGCTAAGGGAGGCGTCTTATATAATGACCCTTGCACCACGAATTACAGAACCAATGTACAGACACCTTCAGTTTGGGAGGGAGATAAATAAAAAATGGGTCTATAGTCACAGTGGATCCAATATGAGGAAAGATTGGGCCAAGATTCCATCTATCACCTTACCTCCACAAGTCTCTTTGACGATCTGACTTTGGTGGCATTTCAGCTCTTTTGGGGATGAGCATCAATTCAGTGTAGTACCTGTTAACCTCTGAATGAGTGTTTCCCTTTTTTCAGTGCATAGTCAACCTGATGCATGACCACATGTCCTTCTGTGGAAGGCTTGGAGGAAGGGTTTTACTAATCATTTGTGGACATGTGAAGGGTCTGCTCTAGCCCCCAATCTAGGGACTGTGAGTTTGAGAATTGGCTTCAGTTGAAGATCTAGGTAAGTTCACAATGATTTGCATCAAGTTTCTGCCACTAGACCTAGAATACTATTATGTTTATTCCAGGAGTATTTTAATGGCTGCCCATTTTTTCATTCCTCAGCATCTTCATACTCCATTAGCCACCACCAGAGATCATTTTACGTTAAAAGTCTTTGATTACTGCTTCATCCCATTGACTTATTAGGGTAATTGCACACAGCAAGTCTCTAATGATTACACAGTGCCACCTGGTCTCTATCCATATGCAAATGAAGCAGGGAGCCCAAGCAGGCAACCATCATCTCTAGCTTATAGAGAACAGCTACTGTAGAGTTTTTCCAGGGTGTTGGTTTTCTCCACACCAATGCATTTCTTAATACCTTTGTGGAGGAGATGTCCTCTGGGTCCTACCAAGAGGAATGGTTAGAGGTGGTTAAGCAAATTACACATAGTTATATTCCAATGTTAGGTCCCTAAATCTTCATACTCCTTCTATTTGATGCCTCATATCACATACTCTTGAACTCGTACTTTAAATTTTATACATTTCTAGTTGTTTTGTATTTGAAATTTTTTATGGTGTTATAGTGTGTTAGATTGTAAGAAATGTGTAAGTTTGTGGTATTAGGTTAATATTTGTATTAGAATCTCATCTACATTTATTCATTATTTATATTTCTTTTGACTACAAAATCTTTTTATGCTTTAATTATCAGTTGAATATTTCTTATTTTATTAACTAGAGGCCTGGTGAACAAAATTCATGCATGGGGGGTGTCCCTCTCGCAATCAGGGACCTCTCTTGCAGTCTGGGACACCTCGGGGGATGTTGGGCTTAAACTGGCAGTCAGATATCCCTCTTGCAATCCGGAACACTGCATGCACCTGTGACCATACTTTTCATACAGGTGAAAGCTATCTTGCTGTTGTATGGGCAGCTACATAATTGCCTCGATTATAAAAAGTAGTACATAACATGATCCTTCTGAGGCAGTTGTACCTTTTCCCCATCTTATGGGTGGAAAAACTGATGCAGCGAGAAGGTAAGTAATTGGCTTAGTCACACAGTTATAAGTGTCAGAACAGGGCTGACCACAAAATGTGCAAGCCAGAGTCCATGCAAGTTATCGCTGCATCATCCTGTATTTTTCTGTGTTAGAGTAGCCTTGTCAGGTTTTAATTTTTAAATCTAAGAGACTGTTCCCAATATATAGGGTAGGGTCTCTAGGCATGGCTGGTGATCAAGGTCATCTGCAGGGTGACTGGTGAGCAGGGTGATCAGGGGCCCCTGCTGGTACCCGCCTTGGTTGGTGGCCTGACCCTGCCCGCTGGCAGGCCCTGCCTGCTGATCACTGCCACTAGTCACCTCTCACTGCGGGAGGTGGGGAGGGGAGAGGAGCAGACACTCAATGCAGGAGCTGCCCCTGACTGGCGTCTGCCCCTTGGTGGTCAGTGCACATCATAGTGACTGGCCATTCCACAGGTTGTTCTGCTGTTCAGTCAATTTGCATATTAGGGTTTTATTATATAGGATATTATTTAATGTTTTTTAGTATAAGTCTCTATTATCAATTCACAACTAAGTTTTCATCTTAGTTTCTTTCATGTTGTTATAAATCTCTGTGATTATCCTCTGCATTCTGTTGAGTTTCTTAATACTGTCTTCCTACTTATTCTCAATTTGACTGTGTATACTATACAGTTATCTGCTTCATTTCATTTCTCATTTTAATTGATTTGTTTTATATTTCCAACATCTTAACTTATAAACTTGTCTTTTTTCCCTCTTTCAATATGTCTCATTCTTTTTTTATTTATTTTTCAAATTGAAGTGATAGCTTTGTTTTTCTCATTGGAAATTTGTAATATGTTTACTTTAAAGTTTTTATAGATGTTTTTATGAGATGGATTTCATCTGCAGTGAATTGCTGTACCAATTATTAATTTTGTTGCTTGCCTTTCTTAGCATTGGAATTTCTATTAGCATTTTAATTGCTGTATAACAAGTCCCCACAAACTTAGTTGCTTAAAACAACATCCATTTATTATCTCACATTTTTCATATTTCTGAAGTCTAGGGACAGCTTAGATGAGTCCTAAGATCTAGGGCTAACGGGCTGCAATTAAGGTGTCAGGCAGGGCTGAGGCCTTATCTGGGGCATGAAGTCTTCTTTCAAGTTATGTGGTTGCTAGCATAATTTATTTCCTTGCAGTTATTGAACTCATAGTGGCTTGCTTTGAGGCCAATAGGAGGAACTATCTCTGACCTTTTTTGTATAGCTCACTTAATTAAGTTAGTCCCATTCAGGATAATCTTACTTCATATTATCTCAAAGTCAATTGATTGGGTACCTTGATTACATCTCCAAAATCCCTCCTCTTTTGCCATATAAGGTAACATAATCCTTAGAGTGACATTCATTATAATCACAGGTTCTGCCCACTCTGAAAGAGAGAGGATTGAACAGGTCATGTATACCAAGGGATGGGAATCTGAAGGGTCATTTTAGAATTCTGCTCTTCACTTGTTTTATAGATTATTTGGCATCCACTCTCAGTGGGAGTTTTATACTCTACGTACTTTATTCATCTCTGAGGAGTGGATTTGCTACCTCCCTTCAGCACAATGGTCCCCAATTCAAAACCAGGTCTTACAATCTTTTAAATGCTTGTTTCCCACAATGATGCTGAGGATGCTGAATACAGACTCTGGCTAATGGGTAATAGAAATGTAGCTGGTCTTAGGTCTTGGTTTAGAGGCTGTTTTAAGTCTTCTGCCTCCCTAATTTAGACTATAATCTTAGGCAATATTCTACAGGAATATATATTTTAAATTATTTGTTATTTTTTAAGTTTCATTTTAGGACTTGAAATGGCCAGAACTTAGACCCAGACTTCAAAAGGTGAACATGGTACTGGCTTTATGTGAAACTCTGAGTTTCCTTTGTCCCCACTGTCAGCTTTTGGCCCAAAGCCTAGCTATTCTATGGTTCTAGTTCCCACTGGCCATTTTGCTTTTCTGCCCATTTCTAGTCCATCATGACATCTATGTTCTTTGGTATTTTCATTTTATATTACTTTTTTTGTCATTTATTTATCTTTAAAACAGATAAAATTTTCAAGAATAAATTGATTAGGCCATTTGTATTTATAAATTTTATATATTAAATTTATTGTTTGTAATCTCAAATTAAGCATGTTTGTGATTTAATGAGATAACTTAATCCATTTACATTTATTGTTCTGCAAATAGATTTGCTCTTTCTGTTGTATTGGCCATGCCTGAGCGTCCTGTTAGTGGGCATGAAATGGCAATGACAGAGTCCATTCATGAACAGAATCTGGTGAGTAGTTATGTCCCTTTAAATCAGTGTGTTGATTTTTCCCATTAAAAATATTTGAATATAATTAAAATATTGTAATAGTCTCTATTACTAGAAGAAAGTTGATTAATTTTATAAAACCGTTATTAATAAAATATCAGAGATTTAAGTGCAGATTAAGTCTTGGTCTTCCTCACAAGAGCTTGCCTGAAGAGCTGCCACTGCTGCTGGCTGTGGTCTTACCTCCAAAGGCTTTTGGTGTACATAATGCAGTGGCTTATTTCAGCTGTTTTCTCCAGTTGCTATGAAGGGTTTCAACTACTTATTTCTTGGACCTCATGAGTAAAAAATAATTTAAAAAATAAACTTTTAATTTAAAATAATTTCAGATGTACAGAAATATTAAATGTAAGATGATGCAGAGAGTTCCTGTATACCCCTCACCCAGTTTCCCCTAAGGTTAACACCTGGTATAAAACATGGTACACTTATCAAAAGACTAATGGTAATTCACTTTGATAGAATTCTAGACTTCATTCAGATTTTACCAACATTTTCATTAATGTCCTTTATCTATTTCAGGATCCACTCCAGAATAACAGATTGCATTTAGTCACGATGAGTAGATTTTTAATAACTAAATAACATAGATCCAAAAACATTTGATTTAACAACTCTGGAATAAACTGTAGCTGTGTCTAGGATATGAGTTTTGAAGCTAAAATTCATAGGGTCTAGTGGTATTGCCTTCTGTGAAAACCCTTATAATTAGGGCCCAAGACAGCATCACACATAAGGAGGTATTTTTTTATTGGTTGCCTTGATAATGTGGAGAGGAATGCAAGTGGAAAAAAGTAAAAACATCAAGGCATTGATGTCATGTTTAGTTGCGCCTTCTTATGGGTAGGAATTTATCACTAATACGGGAAAAAAACTCAGGAATTTAGAACAGGTCAAGCTGAACCAAAGAAGAGTCTCAAAATGGATAGCTGACCATTTAACATCCCAGAGAGCTGGACTCGCTAAGCTGGTTTCCCTGGATACTGGAATACTCCCTATCCAGTGGAATCTAATGACCAATTGTTGAACATTTGAATAAGTTTTCAGGGAATGGACTACATATCTTATAGGGGTGTTGAGTTACTAAAAAGGCAAACTGTCTTTAGAGGTAATTGGAAGGAGATACTTTTTACAAAGATACATACTTATTATCAGGAAAAGCTTACCCTTCTGCATTTTTGATGCACTTGTACTCCTACTAGTAGGTAGGAGGGGTGAAACATTGCAATACAAATGCCCTACTCGACTATAATATTGATTATATTCAATATTATTGTAATCACAATGCATGCTGCCCAATGGGTACTTGAAATATTAGAAGGATCACTTTGTAAAGTATAGAGTTGTCTAACTACTATGTAGTACACCTAAAACTAATGCAAAATAATATTGATATAAAGTGTAATTGAAAAATAAAATTGTTTTATTATATGCAAAAGTAATATATATTGATTTCAGAGAGGAAGGGGGGAAGAGAGAGAGAGAGAGACGAGAGAGAGAGAGAGAGAGAGAGAGAGAGAAACATCAATGATGAGAGAGAATCATGGATCAATTGCCTCCTGCATGCCCCCCACTAGAGATCAAGCCCTTGACCCAGGCATGTGCCTTGACTGGGAATTGAACCGTGACCTCCTGGTTCATAAGTCAATGCTCAGCCATTGAGCCACACTGGCTGGGCAGAAAAAAATAAAAAATAAAATAAATGTCCTACTCGTAGATGATCAAATGCTCACAGGATTCAGGGGAATGCAAAAGTAACATCTCAGTCTTGAGTCAGATGCTCCAACCACACAGTGTCCAATGGAATTTAGGAATGCCTTCTCTGCCCTACTCATCTCAGGTTTCCAAATCTTCAGACTCAGTCCTTGAGCTGCCTTACAAGCCTCTCAAAGTTAGGAAACTCAAAATCCCTGCATCTTTTGATTTTTCTGCTTTTTCTTCATACCTCCTAGCTACAACTGGCCCCAGTTTCTCCTCAGCCTCAGGAGAATTATTATTCATTTCCATCTGTTTCTATTTTAGATAGGGTTGGAATTGTCTAGGGTGGCTGCATTTTGAATTGTGTGGGAGGGGAAGCTGCAAAGCAATCACACACATTACTCAGACACATTACAGTGCAGATGTCCTGTGCACTGTTATGCTAAGAGGCTTCTTTCTCTAGCTTTAGTTGCAATGCCAAATGTCTACTTTTTCTCTCCCTTGCTTAGGTGTGTAACAAGAAACCAGAAGGGAGTTGGCATTTTCAGGAATCAGGAAGGGAAGGTGGGAGAATGGGACAAAGATGAGGAAATAACTGTTCTGCTTTACTTTTTATATACTTTTGAGTTCTTTAGATTTGCCAGTTTCTCTCCCTCTCCTGCATTTCTATTTGGACTCAGTGTGTGGGCTTGTTTTTCTCCTCTTGTGCATTGGGAAGTCTACATTCTATTTTTATTGTACTAGAGGTTATTTTTTTCCTTTTTGTACCAAATTTGAAGCTCTTTCTCTCTACTGAGCAATGCCAAAAGTGAGAGAATGTTTATTGCAAAGCTAAAATCCAAACCTAAGCAGTTTTATTTCAGCATTGTTATTCTTCATTAATAAGTCTTAAACTATACAATGATGTTTCAATCATCTTCTCATTTAGTGTTTATTTTTAACATTATTTCCTAGTCTTTTTAACAAAAGATATTTAGAGCAAGAGTTTTTAAACTAGGGTTACACACTTCTGGGTTATTCCTTGTCTATGTTTATCTCAGCCGGTAAAGCATGGGTTATTTTACTAGAATGGCATTTATCTGAAGACTTGGGAAAGCATTATTGACTCTTTGCCATCATATATATTTACAAAGGAATCTAGTTATGTATGTATTTTCTGTGTACACTGTGTGTATGTGTGTGTGAGAGAGAAAGAGAGAGAGAGAGAGAGAGAGAGAGAGAGAGAGAGAGAGAGAGAGA
>JAAGEH010000018.1:38194428-38255535 GCA_011751065.1 Lasiurus cinereus
AGAGAGAGAGAGAGAGAGAGAGAGAGAGAGAGAGAGAGAGAGAGAGAAGATTTCAAAGATAATAATGAGGAAAATCAGATAAGACTTCTCAAAGGTTGAGTCCTGACAGCTGAGTGGGAGGTAACCAGTGAGAAAAGGTGTGAGTGGGTAGAGATGTGCAGGGAGGGCTTTCCAAGCAGAGGGAAAAGCCTGCAGATGAGTAAGTGGGAGACATTAAAGAAATTGCAAATAGTTTGATGTGGTACAAGTGGGAGAAAGAGGACAGACAGTGATAAATAAAATGGGAGGCATAAGAAAGGATGGCATATGAAGGACTTTTTTTTTTTTATTGGCCTGCTAGGGAATTTGAACTTTTTCCTAATAAGCATGGGGGATCCCAATAATATTTAAATGGTAAATATCATGACCAGATTTGTGTCTAGAAATCCTTCTGATAGCACTGTGAAGGATTGATTAGAGTTAGGTAAAACGGGAGAGAAGAAAGCCATGTAAGAGGCATTTGAGAAGTCTAGGAGAGACTTGATGGTGTCCTAAAATATGGTAGTGAGTCCTAGCAGGTATACCCAGTGGTTAGCACATTGGCCCACAGACTGAAGGGTCACAGATTCAATTCCAGTTGCAGGTTCGATCCTTGGCCCCAGTCAGTGCTCATGAAGGAATCAACCAATCCATGTGTCTGCCTCACATTCTCTCTCTCTCTCTCTCTCTCTCTCTCTCTCTCTCTCTCTCTCTCCTCTCCTCTTTCTTTCTCCCCTCCCCTGTTTTGTTTTACTCTCTCTAAAAATTAATGGAAAAATATCCTCAGGTGAGGATTAAAAAACTATGGTAATGAGAGCAGAACTCAAGGTAAGTAATAGAGTGGAGAAATATTAAAAAGGTAGAATCAGTTTTCAACTGCTCTGGTTATTACTCTTTTTTGAAATTTTAAATTAAAACTTCTTTTCTGAAGTATATTTGACAAATAAAATTGTACAAAATGATGAATTGATATACAAATTCATTGTGAAAAGATTCCTCCCATTAACTTAACAAATTAATTCACACTTCTACCTCCTCACATATTTTTCTCTCCTCCTCCTCCTTCTTCTCCTTCTTTCTACTTGGTGAAAACTTTTAAGTTTTATTCTCTAAGCAAATTTCAATTATTTAATACAGTGTTACTAACTATGCTCACTACATTATACATTAGATCCTCAGACCTTATTCATTTTATAACTGAATTTTGCACCCTTTTACCAAACTCTCCCTCTTTCCCCTACCTCCCAGCCCCTGCCAATCACTTTTCTATGTTTATTTTTTGTTTTGTTTTTAAATGCCACATATAAGTGATACCATGAAGTATTTGCTTTTCTCTGTCTGGCTTATTTCAACGAGCATTATACCCTCTAGATCAGCAGTTCTCAACCTGTGGGTCGCGAGACCCCTAAGACCATCAGAAAACACAGATATTTACATTACGATTCATAGCAGTAGCAAAATTACAGTTAGGAAGTAGCAACGAAAATAATTTTATGGTTGGGGGTCATCACAACATGAGGAAATGTATTAAAGAGACACGGCATTAGGAAGGTTGAGAACCACTGCTCTAGATTCATCCACGTTGTAACAAAGGGCAGAATTTTCTTAAGTTTTTTAAGACTGAACAATATTCCATTTGATATATATTCGGTATTATATAACCACATCACATATTCTTTATTCATCTGTTGACAGACACTCAGGTTGTTTCTATACCTTGGTTGTTATGAATAATGCTGTAAAGAACAATGGTGTACAGATATCTTTCAAGATAATCATTTTGTTTCCTTTGTATATATACCCAGAAGTGGGTTGCTGGATCATATGGTAGTTTCTTTATAAACTTTTTCATGAACCTCCATACTGTTTTCCAGAGTAGTTATACCAACATCCCCATCAACAATGCATTTGGGTTATCTTTTCTCCACTTCTTGCTAATATTTTTTTATCTTTTATCATTTTGATAATAGACATCCTAACAAGTGTGAGGTGGTATCTCATTGTGGTTTTGATTAGCATTTCTCTGATTATGAGTAATATTGAGCATCCTTTTAATACCTGTTGGCCATTTGTATGTCTTAGTTCTTAACTATATGCTGCTGCTTAGGTCTGTAATGCTGGAAAAAAAAAGGATGTGATTTTATTGGTTTCTTCTCAATATGAACACCTCTGCTAGTCCCTTCTGCAAAAAGCTTCCTATAGAACAGGGCCTTTTATAACTACATGGATGAATTTATATACTTGCCAGAATTTGGGTGGGAAAACATCATTAAAACATGGTGTTCAATAGAAGGATTCCATTATTTAGATTTTTTTTTTCTGGAGGCAATTACTTGCTATCTCGTGCCATTAATGACCCCCTGGTAACTACAAGTGGATTTCAAGCTTTTGTATGCAGTATTAAGGAGGTCATTCCAGCTGTCTATTTCATGCTCAGTCATGCTGAAAAATATCCTCCTTTGTCTGAGATAGTGTCTCTGATGACACTTCAACAAGATAAATGATTAGCAAATATTTAAGTTCATAAGAATCCCCTGGGTTGCTGGTTAAATAATAGGAGTCCTAGGTCATGCCTTCAGGTACACTGACTCAGTGTATATTGGATGGGACCCAGAATCTTCATTTTTAATATGTATACTAGGCGATTCTAAAAAAAAAATCAGGTAATTATATTGTCCCCCTTTATCTATAGACATAAAGCCCTTTTCTATAATTTGATAGTTTATGTTGTACTTGATCTGAAGTGGAACTTGAAATAAATCCATTATAGTAAGTAATAAAAACATGATTCTGCTTTATATTCATTTCAATATTTTAATAAGCTATAACCAATTGAAAATAATGAAGCTTGTTAGGTGAATGGTAAGGTATTCCAGGATATTAAAAGTGGCCTTGCATGACATTTAGAAATGAGGCTAACCTGATGATAGGACAAGGGCAGTTGTATCCTGCTGTGGGGCTTACAGACTATGCATGTGTTATAAGTACAGGTGTGTCCTGGGGGGTCTGTTCTGTAGTCAGGCAGCATCAGCATCAGAAATGCAAATTCTCAGCCCCACTGTGACCTGCTGAATCAGATATTTCGGTTTGGGGTCCAGCAACCTGTGTTGTAACAAGCCCTCGGGTGATTCTGATGTTCATGAAAGTTGGGGATAATTGGTCTAGTGCACTTAATGTCATTCTGAAGATTGTACGTTTGGGTTTTTAAAGTTTAGTAGTTTCTCTTAAACGGTGGAGATGTTGCTCTTCTCATTTCTCTTCAATGAATTCACACTTTAGAGAGTGTACTTAATTGGGATTTAGTTTACTCTAAAGGGATAACCAAATCAAACCAAATAACAGTAGATTTAAACTGTAAAGTTGCTTTCTCTCTTAAAGTACAAGTTAGGCAGAACAATCTGGGACTGGGTTGACCCGCCACAGTGTTGGAGAGACCCAGGCTCCTTTTATTTTTATTGGTCAGTATTGCAGGTTCTGCATCCTCAAGTTCCTCCATTATCTCTAAAGGCTGCTCTGGTCAGAGCACATACATCTATATTCCAGTCGGTAGAAAGGAGAGAAGAAAGGATGCATACTAGACGTTACTGCCTTTTACATTCCACTGACCATGGCCAAGCTATTGGTCAGTAATAGGATATATAGTCTTGATGCTAAAAGGTGATATGCCCAGCTAAAATTCAAGGGTTTTATTATTAAGGAGGAAAAAATAAATTGGGTAAGGAGTAGAGGGTGAATCAGTTGTTTCCATTGCAATGGAAATATACAATTATCTAGGAAGTATACATTTCTGACATGTTCCTTTTTAAAACATCTTTACTTTCTTTACAGATAGCTTTTTATTCATGTTTCCATCTTTCCACTTCAGATTTTAATCCAGTTTTTATTCATTCTCAATGAGTTGGGGAAATAATAATTAATTCTACTAAAGTTAAAGTGATGAAATTATTATTTTATCTACTATTCCTCTATGTTTCTATTTCTATGTCTGTCTGAATGTGTACATAATGTTCCCATGACAAACGTCTGCTTTTCTTAAACATCATTATTTGCCACTGTATGTTATGTATGCGAATATAAAAGGGAATTCTCATGTTTTAGGATAATGGCTCACTTTAACAGAGTTTATGAGTGATGGTAAGGTTTGGGGTCAAAGAATGATTTCAGAACCTTAAGGGAAATATAAAATGTATAAGATAATATCAATGACTTATTTTAGACAACTTTAAATAATTCCATTTTCCAACTTAGTATTTCCTGAATTTTGAATCACACAATGGCTGAATACAAATGTTTTATATGCTATTTAGTGGAGACATCTACTGTAAAATGGTTATTGAAAATCCCTTTCTGTAAAATATTCAGTTCTCTAAGCTGATTGCTATTAGCTGTTCATATCATTTTAATTAGAAGAAAACATGGCTGCTGAAAATCAGCTGAAGGTTCTATAAATACACACATCCATCCTGCAGAGTCCAATTTTAATTAACCTTTTATCATGCCGACCTTCCACTAGAATCTTTCAGGGCTTCCAGCCATTCATTTTGTTCAAAAGGCACCTGGGCTATTTTTCATCTGTATGCAATCCATAGCTATGAGAAAGTACTCATGGAATACAAGCACACTGTTCATCAGCTGTCACCTACATACCTTTATCTAAATGAAAAGATGTCCAGATGCAATGCAGTGGGATATAGTGGAGGGGGGAAATCAACAAGATAGAATAAACTCCCCCTTCATTTTTTCCCCATTTTATTCATTGAGAATGAATAAAAACTGGATTAAAATCTGAAGTGGAAAGATGGAAACATGAATAAAAAGCTATCTGTAAAGAAAGTAAAGATGTTTTAAAAAGGAACATGTTAGGTTTCTTAACAATAGGCTACTTACTGATAATTAAAGCAACACTCTGCTCTCAAGACTAGAATTCAGTCTACTTTTTACTTCTAGTTGTTATCCACCTGAAAGGTGTTTGCATAAGCTATTTGTTGCAAAATCTATATTTTATATAAAAATGCATATTCTGCAGATTGATTTTTGTATGTTACTATGACCCTGTCTGTGGAAGAAATGGCCAGATCAAAGTAAAAAAGGTGGCTGGACCTGAATTTACTTCAGTCCCTGGTTACCAGAAAAATCAGTTTTCAGGAAAATGTTTCTCATTGTTATGCAGTCAATGGAAACCATCAAGTACAACCATAGCAACCACTGCTGGAAACTGACCTTAATAAGCAAAGAGGCCTGATTTTAATTCAGTTTCTATGGTTATATTCAAAATTATGTTTTGTTTTTTTTTACTTAAAACTTACAACTCTCACATCTCAACATACTTAATACGTAATCAAACATCAACTATATTAAATTTACTAAGCTTACTAAAATAACTAAATGATAAAACTTTGTCATTTGCAGATAATACCCTAGATCTATAGTGGTGGTTCAGGGAAATCTAGTTTTAAGTGGGAAGCACAAGCCTCTTAATCGCTGACCATTGAATACTTGAAACTCCTCATTGCTATGATCCTGCATTTTCTGATAGTTTCTACTCATCTGATCCTCTTTTCTGCCCATCTGTTATATCTCTTCCTGAAACTCAATTCCTTATGCATATTAATATATAAATGTTAGTTATTGCTATTAGGCAGGACAGAAAATTAGGCAACCAGGAAAATGGTTAAAACCAAGGGTTCAGACTTTAGGATAAGGACAAAGTCAGGTGGGTATTGGGTCAAAGTAGAAAGAAAAGGACAGATGTGGATCTGGAATGGGTGAACTAACCAGCTAGGGCAACAGGCAGCTATGACTTGACCCCATACCTCAGCCCTCTCCTCCATCCTGTCCAAACACTCCCCCCACTCTACACATGTTTGGTAGGCCATATCTGAAATGGCCCCCAATGAGCCCCACTTCTAGGTATTCTCATCTGTGGATAATCTCTTCTCCTCAAATGGATTTAGTGATTTGCATTTGATGAACTAATTACAACAAAATTAATTGGATATCACTTATGTGATTTCATCACAAAAGACAATGACTTCATCTTGCTGGCACTATCTCTCTTGCTGGCTCTCTCTCACTTTAAAGCTTTTTCACTCTCACAGAGCAAGCTGCAGTGTTGTGAGATGTTTTATAGAGAGATCCACATAGTTGAGCTGGGAGTTAAGCCATGCCTGCAATCCTGACCCACAGAAACTGTAAAATTGCTGTTGTTATTTTAAGCCACCAAGTTTAGAATAATTTGTTCCATAGCGATAGATAAATAATGGAGCCAGATTGTGAAACAGCTATCCAGAGGGCAGGGAAAAGAATTGGAGTGTGGAAAGGAAGGGTCAGTATCCAAAGACACAGATCAGGAAGAGTGGAAGGGACAGTGAGGGAGAGAAACCGAGAAGGAGACACAAAAAATATAACCTCTCCCAAAGGTTTGTGTTTAAACTGGAAACAAGACAAGAGCAACATGAACATTTAATAGTAAAAGTGCAGAAATGTAATAGCACAGTGCAACCAGAGAAACTTTCAGCTCTCAGAGTAGAGCATATTGCATGACCCCCTGCTCCTACTCACAGGTCACTTCACACCCAGTTAGAGAAGTCAGTGGCAGCTCCGTGCAAAATCCTTGGTTAAAGAACTAATACTATGTATACTGTCACAGGAAAGCATAACTCAAACTTCTGGATCACAAATTATGGACTGTACATCAGACCATATCATGCTTTATATTTCATGTTTGATTATGGAGTGGCCTTTTCCCTCTGATTCTTGCAAATGTTATGGAATGGGGTGTGTACACGTGGTGTGTGTGTGTGTGTGTGTGTGTGTGTGTGTGTGTGAGAGAGAGAGAGAGAGAGAGAGAGAGAGAGAGAGAGAGAGAGAGAGGGAGAGAAAGAGAACGATAATCTGAGGAAAAATACACTTGATGTGCTATCCGAAGCCACTTACTGTAGCCATCTTGCTTACAAAGCTTGGTGTTTGCAGGATATGCCACTGAGAAAAAGAAAGCATGTTTCTGTAGACATCTGTGGCTGAGCTGATAAATAGCAAAGAACTTTCTGTAGTTGTCATCCAAGTTGGGGTTCAGACAATGCTCACAGTTCCACCAGAGACAGCTGGGAGAACTGCTTCAGGAATGTTGTGAGTGATAAACCTAGATCTCATATAAAAATTCCCCCTTGGTTTTTTGAACTAGAATTTTTCCCAGAAAGACTTCCTTTAGCAGTTTGTGCCTAGGACCGAACAAGTAGCTTCATCTAATTGATTGGTAGGCTCTCAGCACACGCCACTTGTTATGTCTCTCAGATTTTCCAAAAGAGATTTGGCTGCAGTGTAGGTGGAAATGGCACCTAAAATCAGAATCAGCTATCCGTTTCTTTGCTCCAGCGACTGATTTGTGCCTCTTGAAGGAAAGACATGGCTGATACATCTCTGCCTATGTGCCATTGGGCCTGCCCCAGTGTGGAGCTGAACCATGCTTAGTGTCATGTGCTCTAAGTGTTAGTATTTCTTTCAGTATTTATGGTTGTTGTTCTGCTTTGCTCATGACTCTCTATAGCTATATTTTCTCCTATGTCCTGCTTGAGCTGATTCACTGGCAGCCAGGGATCCTTGTGATCCACTTTAGGTGCAGACTCTACTGCCTCTGGAACCACAACCTGCTCTAGTATGAAAGTCATGGCACTGAATGAGCAACTCTGACAACTCACTGCAGTTAGAAAAAATTTCTCTTGATCTTCTCATCTTAGAATTTGACTTCCATGGGAAGGTGGGGGAGAGGCAGTGTCTTCAGGTATGTCATTACATATCCAAACCTCAATTATAGACATATGAACGTATGTTCATAAAACTATTTTCTTAATTTTTCATTGAACTTATTGGGGTGAATGGTTTATAAAATTACATAGGTTTCAGGTACAGAATTCTACAATACATCATCTGTGTATTGTACTGTGTCTTGACCTTCCCTAGTCAACTCTCCTTCCGTCATCATTTATGGCTCCTTTATCTTCTTCTGCTTCCCCTCAACTCTGCCTTCCCTCTGGCAATCACCATACTGTTGTCTGTGTCCATGAGTCTTTCTTTTTTTATATGCTTAATCACTTTACCCTTCTTATCCTCCACTGTGACAGCTGTCAGTCTGTTCTTTGCATCCATGAGTCTGTCTCCATTTTGTTAGTTTATTTTGTTCATTAGATTTCACATATAAGTGACATTATTTGGCACTTGTCTTTCTCTGACTGGCTTATTTCACATAGCATAATACTCTGTACATGCTGTCACAAAAGGTAAGAATCATCTTTTTTTACAGCTGAGTAGTATTCCACTTGTATGTGTACCACAGCTTTTTTATCCACTCATCTACCGATGGGCACTTAGGCTGTTTCCAAATTTTGGCTTTTATAAATAAGGCTGCATTGAACATAGGGGTGCATATATTCTTTCCAATTAATATTTTGGGTTTCTTTGGATATGTTCCCAGAAGTGGAATTATATAAGGCAGTTCCATTTTTATTTTTTTGAGGAAACTCCATTCTACTTTCAATCTGCATTCCCACCAACATTACAGTGCATGAAGGTCCTTTTTAGTCCACATCCTTCCCAACAACTGTTTGTAGATTTGTTGATGATAGCCATTTTGACGGGTGTGAGATGATAATCTCATTTTGTTTTTAATTTGTATTTCTTTGATAATTAGTGATGTTGAGCATCTTTTCATATGCCTATTGACCATCTTTCCTCTTTGAAGAAGTGTTTTCTCAGGTTCTTGGCCCATTTTTTTAAATTGAATTGTTTGTAGGTTTTTTTGTTTTTGTTTTTGGGTTTTTTTTTTTTTTGGTATTGAGTTTTAAAAGTTCCTTATAAATTTTGGATATTAAGCCATTATTAGATGTATTATTGGTGAATATATTCTCCTTTTCAATACATAGTCTTTTAATTTTGTTGATGGTTTCCTTTGCTGTGCAAAAACATTTTGGTTTGATGTACTCTGATTTTTTTCTTTTTCTTTTTCTTTTGTTTCTCTTGCCCAAGGTGACACTCCTATTTTTTCTTCTAGAGTTTTTATGGTTTCAAGCCTACATTTAACTCTTTAATCTATTTTGAGTTTAGGCTTGTCTTTCATGCCACCAAGTACTAGCATGTGTTAAAGGTAAAACTATGTGCATGTCTTCCTATGAGAAGTTTACATATTATATTTTATATCTAGTAAATGACAAAATATATCACTTCTAGTAAATATTATAAATTTGGAAAGAAAAGGATAATTTATCATTATGGATTCTTCAAAGTTATCTGAGGGCATATCTGAAAGATACATGTCTTTTCTGATATGATTTTGCCATAAAGATTACCTTTAATCAGGTTCATTACCACAAGATATCAATAACTAGAAGAAGAAATATTTCATCAAGGAAATGATGCCAATGTCCTGAGATCTTATGCCCAGTAAATTCAGTTATTTTTCTTCTTAAATAAAAAAATAATTTGGATCTCACTAAACAGAATGCTTCAACCTTGCAGTATTAATGATACATAGTGATCATGCTGTTGTGTGTATTCAAGTCTTCGGAATAGCTGTAGGCTTGCAAATATCTAGCTATCATAGAAAAAGTTTTCTTTATCATTCATAAAAAATGCATCAAAAATCTTCCACCAATAAAAGACTTTCCCCCTAAGGCAAAAAGCATTGTCAGCCGATTCTTGCTCCCTCACTTCTTCCTATTCTTGCAATCAAACATGATAGAACCAGACTTGAGATGAAGGTGTATATTATTTTCAGGGACTTCCTGGGAGGATGTAAGAGGAGTTTCCTTCTGTCCTGTGTTTAAAAACTACCCTCTAATGTCCTTGAAGCTAGAAGCACTGGAATTTTATACTATTCTTTTTGACTTAGTAATCTTCTATGTACAACTTTTATTTTTGGGGGGTGGTGAGGAGAGTCTGACTTTTACTTATTTATTTATAACTTTTTATTTTGATATGCTTTCAAACTTGCAGAAAGGTTTCAGGAATTGTATAAGGAGCTAGGAATACCCATGTATCTATTTTTAGAATAAATTTTTTATATTTTTGCCCTATTTAGCTTTATATACCTGCTTCAGCTCTGTATACCTGTATATTATTTTTTCTGGAACCTTTTGAAAGTAAATTGGGAAGATTAGAAATCTTTATTCCTAAATAATTCATTGTGTGTTTCCTAAGAACATGTTCATTCTCCTACCTATTGACAAGATAATAATCAAAATGAGATTTCCTTGTTTTTTTCCCTATTCAAGATCAAAACAAGGAACATGAATTGCTTTTATTTTTCATGTCTATTTGATATCCTTTAAGTTGGAACAGACCCTCTGCCATACTTAGTGTTTCAGTCTTAATTTTTTTAAAAATACTTTTTTTATTTAATAAATATTTATTGTAAAGATTATTACAATTGTTTCTCTTTTCCTCCCTATAGCTCCCCTCCACCCAGCTCCCACCCCAACCCCTGCCCTTACTTCCCCCACCATTGTCCTCATCCATAGGTATATGATTTTTATCCAGTCTCTTCCTGTACCCCGCTCATCCCTTTCACCGAGATTGTCAGTCCACTCCCTTTCTATGCCCCTGATTTTATTATATTCACCAGTTTATTCTGTTCATCCAATTTTCAATTCACTTGATTTTTAGATTCACTTGTTGATAGATATGTATTTGTTGTTCATAATTTTTATCTTTATCTTTTTCTTCTTCTTCCTCTTCTTAAAGAGTACCTTTCAGCATTTCATAGAATACTGGTTTGGTGTTGATGAACTAACTCCTTTATTTTTTTCTTATCTGTGAAGTTGTTTATCTGACCTTCAATTTTGAATGTTAGCTTTGCTGGGTAGAGTAATCTTGGTTGTAGGTTCTTGCTATTCATCACTTTGAGTATTTCTTGCCACTATTATCTGGCCTGCATAGTTTCTGTTGAGAAATCAGCTGACAATTATATGGGTGCTCCCTTGTAGGTAATTAACTGTTTTTCTCTTGCTGCTTTTAATATTCTCTCTTTGTCTTTTGCTCCTGTCATTTTAATTATGACATGTCTTGGTATGGTCCTCTTTGGATTGCTTTTGTTTGGAATTCTGTGCGCTTTCTGGACTTATAAGTCTATTTCTTTCACCAGGTGGAGGAAGATTTAAGTCATTATTTCTTCAGGTAGGTTTTCAGTATCTTGCTCTCTCTCTTCTTCTGGCAACTCTGTAATTCTGATGTTGGTATGCTTGAAGTTTCCCCAGAGGCTCCTTACACTATCTCCCAATTTTTGGATTCTTTTTGCTTTTCCAGTTGAGTGTTTTCTGCTTCTTTGTATTTCAAATCTTTGACTTGATTCTTGTGTTCCTCTAGTCTGCTGTTAAGTCTCTGTATAATATTTTTTATTTCAGTCAGTATATGTTTAATTTCTAGTTAGTCCATTTTCATATTCTCGAGGATCTCGCTAAATTTATCCATCTTTTCTAGGAAATTCTTGAAAAACCTTATTACTGTGGTTTTGAACTCTATATCCAGTCATTTGTTTTCCTCCATTTCTTTTGTTTGTGATTTGTTCCTTTGTCTCTGCATTTTCACTGCTTCTCTGAGTTGGTAGAGTAGCTTTGTGTGCTAGGTGTCATATATGTCCCAGTAGCTCCACCTCCCCAGTTACCTGAGGTGGACTCTCTTGGTACATTCTTTGTGGACTGTGTATACAGTCTTGTTGTAGTTAAGTCTTGATTGTTGTTGGTATCACTTGGGGGGAATTGACCTCCAAGCCATTTGTTGTGAGGATCATCGGTGTCTATGCCAGGAGAACTTCTATGCTGGACTCTGCCTTAAGACTTGCAAGATTGCAAAAGCCTCTGTGCTGTGCTTGAATGGGGTAGAGTCTCAGGGCTGAGCAGACAGCCTTGGCTTCTTATCAGCCCTGCCCTAGTGGTAGCCTCTGTGTCTCAGTGTCCCTCGGTAATTACTGCAGCCCTCTTTGGGCATAGTCATGCTCGTGTGCCTCCAGACCTCTGCCTTTATGGCTTCTCTGAGTTTCCATGCACTCCAGGGACCTGTATGAGTTGGATCCCCAGGGTCTTGCCCCAAACTGGGTTTCAGTACAGTCAGACCTGGATTTTAGCGCACTTGGGAGATTCTGTCTTCCTTCTGCTAGAAAAAGCCAGAGGCACAATCAGCAATCAGTCCTCTTTGTGTGCATCTCCAGACCTCTGCCTTTCGCGCCTCCCCTAAGTTTCCATACACTCTTTCCTTTTCATGACAGTCCAGACTTCCCTGCTATGATTCTCACCAGGAACTGGGATTCAGTGCAGTCGGAAGTGAGGTTCAGTGCAGCCGGGAGTTTCTATCTCCCTCCTGCTAAAGAAGGCCAGCCAGGCCCTCCACTTCCCATCCTCTCCATGCATGTGTGTCTCTGTACCTCAGCTTTTTGCAGCTCCTCTGAGTCTCCATGAGCCTCTCTCTTCTAGTTGTAGACTTTTCATTCAGCCAGATTTCCTGTAATTCTGGATGATGTCTGTTCTGTCTTTTAGCTGTAGTTTTGAAATTGTTGTGCGAGGCAGTAGTTTAGGTGTTCACCTATGCCACCATCTTGGTTGCTCTCCTAAAAATATTTTTTATTGATTTCAGAAAGGAAAGGAGATTGAGAGAGAAATAGAAACATCAATGATAAGAGAGAATCACCGATTAGCTGCCTCCTGCATGCCCCCTACTGAGGAATTGAGACCGAAATTCATGTGGCCTAATGGGGAATCCAACTGTGATCTCCTGATTTATAGGTTGATGCTCAACCACTGAGACATACCATCAGGTTGGTCTTGAATTTTTGAAGGGTACAGATCTGTAATTTTGTAGACTACTCCCAGGGGCTAAAGCAAACAGCAGTTAACATAAAAAAGAGACATTGGGAGTCCAATGGACTTTGATATTCAGCAGGGAAGAATATCTGCACAAGTTTTGCCCCCTCTGTGATTGCAAGGGCTCGAGGCAATTTCCTGACCTGATAATCCTTACATTGTTTACCAACTTTACCTTTGATCTGCCTATATGCATTACTAAAGGGAAAATGTGTATTCAAAGTAAATAAAAAGGAGATGGGGCCCTGGCTCAGTGTGCCTCTTCAGGAAAGAGGTTCCACCAATGCCTTCTAAATTCAACTCTCTTATATAGCATTTTCATTTGTGCGTTGGCCCCTCCTTCAGAACCTGAACCTTGCTGAGCAGGTCATGGCAGACTATCTCTCAAACTGAGTTTAACTGCTGTTTCATCATTATTAGTTTCAGGTTAGGCATTTTTATCTGGAATTCCACTGAAGTGATAAGTGATATTTTATTTTTATCAGTAAATCACATCGGGGCAATGATTCGGTTTGCTCTAATATTAGTGACATTAGTTTTGATCACTATTTTACCTTCTATTTATTTATTCATCTATTTATTTCCCTTTGTAATGAATAGGTAACTTGTGAAGAGATATTTTGAGATTATGCAAACTATCCTATTCATTAAAATTTTATCTGCTAGAGTTGATGTTTGCTCACGGTTTTCTACCTTCATCATTCATTCTTTCCTCTCTTATTGGTCTATATTCTACATTAAAAATACATTTTCTTTTCTCCTCATTTATTTATTTATTTATCTATTAATTTATGTCAGCATGGAGTCATTGATTGTTATTTTATTCACCAGCTTAAAATCATTACTGTCAATATGTATTTTGGTGGTTAATTTTTCCAGACTTAGCCAGTGGACTCTTTTTGAACTGATTCATGTGTGTGTTTTTTTGACATGTCAGCTTATTCTTTATTTCTTTACTTTCTGTAACAATAAAAGGTTCTAGGATTATCTTGAAAGTATATCTATGCTTAGTACTGGCAAAACTAACTTAGGTAATATTTTTTTCTTCTATGAAGTAACTTGTGCACTTGAAGTTGTGTAGTTGCAGGATAGCTAACAGTAACTTGGTGGATGCTAACAGTAAGAGCTAACATTTAGTTTACTACTTACATGTCTACATAATTCAGAATATTTTTATTAACTGCTCTTTTAGATTTCTTAGGATAGTCATATAAAGATACATCTTGGGAATGGAAGGCAACATGAGGAGAGACACAGGTGTTGGGAAGAGTAGTTAAGCATAAACAATCTTCAACACTGCAACTCATTTTCTTGCAATATTATAACTAGTGTCTGAATGTCTATTTGCCAGAAAGTAAGACAGTTTTTAAAAGTTTAAATCTAAATTAACTTAGAAACTTCATGAACATATATTGGTGTAGTTTTCATACAGAATTAATTGAGATGTGAAATCAGGATTACAGCCTTGGTAGTGAGGGGTTTCGACTAGGAAATAAAAATGTTCTTTAAGTAATTCTAACTTGTACCCAAAGGTTAAAAACTTGTGTGTTGCCGAAACCGGTTTGGCTCAGTGGATAGAGAGTGGGCCTGTGGACTGAAAGGTCCCGGGTTTGATTCAGGTCAAGGGCATGTATCCTGGTTGCGGGCACATCCCCAGGGGGTGTGTGCAGGAGGCGGCTGATCGATGTCTCTCTCTCTCATCAATGTTTCTAACTCTCTCTCTCCCTTCCTCTCTGTAAAAAATCAATAAAATATATTAAAACAAACAAACAAACAAACAAACAAACAAAAACTTGTGTGTTCTTATGGCCCCTGGTCATAAATTGCTTTTCCTCAAAGAAATTATGGTGCCAGCTTTTTAAAATAAAGGAAAAAACATCTTCCATTTTAACTTTTTAAATTAAAACTATTTTTTAGAAATATATTTAATAATAGGTTATTATAGAAACACTCTAGCTGTCCTGGAAGAGCAAAACACTCAGCTTAAGTATTTAATTACTTAAGAATCACTGGTTGACCGAATACACCTTGTTTTGTCACATATACATTTTCTAGGAATTTTTACTTTTAAGAGAATGTTAGGTGAATGATAATGTCCGTGAATGTTCCTGAGAAGGTGAAAGCCATAAACTTAAGGTCAGATATATCTTTAGCACACAGCAAAATTACACTCCCCTTCTCTACTTTCACCCAAGCCTTTAGTAACTGGTTTGATCTCTGGGAGAGGTATTCAGAATGCTTATAATCTATTTATTTATGTTTCTTTTTTGGTGCTTGACATCTCTTTACCTTCATTGTCTAAAATCTTCTGAATGATTCTATAGCTACTGACAACCACAGAAGACCACCTTGGAGAAGACATGTGGGGAATTAAAAAAAATATTCCCTCATTAACTCTGGAGGTAAAGTGAAAAGGTGAGTTATTTTGAACATAAAAAGCATATTTTAGTAAAGTATAATAAAGGGATAAGAGTGAACATGTCATATAAAATGTATAAAAAGTAAAATTATACTTATTGGTTATAAATAAAACTGAAATAAATATGTACAATTTGAATAACCTAAAAAGTTTATATAATTGTGTTTAATATTCAGAATTTTACCTGAAGGAAACCTTCCAGTGAAAGCTAAGTATGTTAGTTATGTATGTCTGTGTTACTGAAGTTGAATTCCAATGCTGTGTTGAGTGACAGGAGTGAGGAGTAGAATCCACTGCTCTGAGTGCTTTCTTTCTATGCAGCTAGTTGTTCAATTTCCACTCACATTTTACTGTTTGACCATAAGAGAGCTGGACTAATTGGGGATTACTCATTAAGCCACCATTAAAAAATGTATATTCTAGCAAAAGTTAAACTTTCTGAAGGAGAAAAAATGAATTAGAATACTTTCCATTTTAGAAATGTACTGTATGAATTCTTTTGGAAAGAACTTACTATTCTTCATATTAAATAACCTCTGGGCACTTTTCACATTTCCACCAGAATAGCCAGCCAAATAAATTTTCTAAAATTAATTCAATCACAGGCTTTAATGTAAAAACAGAATATTTGAATAGTTATTTCTAAGTCCTTTTTCATCATGAATACACTTTATTAGTCCTACTATCATCAGAAAGTAATTCCAATGAAAAAAATGGGGAGATGTTAGTGGAAGGTCATCATTAAGAGATTTACAAGCATTTCCCTAATATTCAAATTTTATTCACAGCAAAATGTTTAAAGTGAGTTTCTTTCCCTTGTACATGACATCAAAACACCAACCTTGCAGCCCTTTAGATCCAGGGTAGTACCCAGAGGAGGGGAAGGAGACAGACAAAGTACCTCTCTAATTACCAAGGCATTGAAAGTCCCCCTTCCAGTGACTCCCCAAATAAAGTGTAGTCAGAGGAGAGTTCTCCAGTCTCTGTTTTTAAACCTTGCAAGGTAACTCTTACTTTGTTTTATATATTTTTTTGAGAAAAATTATTTTTTAATAGTCATCTGTATATTGTATTGTACATTGACCATCTCAAGTCAAGTCTTCTTCTTCCATCATCACTTACCCTCCTTTACTCTCTTTTACCTCCACCATACTGGTAATCACCATACTGTTGTCTGTGTTACTAAGTGTTTTTTTTTTTTTCCCTTTACTTAATCCTTTCACCTTTTCACCCACTCCCAGAAACCCCCACCCTTCTGACAGCTGTCAGTGTGTTCTCTGTATCTATTAATCTGTTTCTATTTAGTTTGTTAGTGTATTTTGTTCATTAGATTCCACATATAAGTGAAATCACATGGTACTTGCCTTTCTCTGACTGGCTCATTTCATATAGCATAACACTCTCAGAATCCATCCATGTTCTCACAAAAGGTAAGCTTCCCTATTTACAGCTGAGTACTATTCCATGGTGCAAATGTGCCACAGCTTTTTTATCCACTCATATACTAATGGGCATTTAGGCTGTTTCCAAATATTGGCTTTTATAAATAACACTGCAATGAACATACTAGTAGGATTGCTATATCTGTTTGAATTAGTGTTTTGGTTTTCTTTAGATAAATTCCTAGAAGTGGAATTGCTAGGTCAGAAGGCCATCCCATTCTTATTTTTTAGAGGTAACATCATACTGATTTCCACAGTGTCTCTGCGTTCTCACCAACAGTGCACGATGGTTCCCTTTTCTCCACACCCTGGCCAGCATTTGTTGCTTGATTTATTAATGATAGCCATTCTGACAGGTATGAGGTGGTACCTCATTGTGGTTTTAATTTGCATTTATTTGATGATTAGTGATGTTGAGCATCTTTCTATTGGCAAGGTAACTCCTTTACTCTTACTTTCCTTTAGGGAAATAGGTGAAAGGCCATTTGGCACCAGGGATTTCATGTACTTCAGCTGCTGTGAAAAGTATGGTTGCCAGGCAACCGAGTCTGGCTGTTTTTTAGCCTACATCAGGCTAGGAAATTTGAAGATTTTTAAAGATGTTGTCTATTGCAGATAACTTACACTGAAATGACTTTAGGTTTTTAGTACTATTTTTAATTTCTTACAGTAAAACTACATTATCTTTCCTACTTTTCTCTCTTTTGGGGAACAGACTCTTAGAGAATATATGACTATATTTTCACAGGAAAATATCAAGACCTTGATTTGAAAATCAGAAGTAATTCACACTTAAAAGAAGAGCAATTGAGCATCACAGCTGCATTTCATATGTTCCTTCCTGTCAGCTTAATTCTTTCATTTTCTCATTTTTTTTAATTTTTAAAATGTGTATTTGTTTTTTTCCTCTTCTTTAAAATTCATTCCATCCCATTAGCCTTGAATCACATAGTTCTCCAAGGTATTTTGGTTCTACATTAATGTAGGACATTCTCTTACATGCTTCATGTTATTAAGATATTCAATTGAGTGGCATTCAATTTTTAAAAATACATGAAAAGGATATGCTTCCTTTTGTTTTTCATCTGAGGCCAGCAGTGACTTATAAAATAAATGACAGTGAATTGATCTGTCTCTGCTTTTACTATCAGTGGGGCATCTGGTGCTGGAAATGAGACAAGAAAATGGGTTGAAGTTCTAGAAATATGTACACAAGAGATAGCAATACATCTCAAATTTAGACACTTTCTGGTGGCCCCCTTACCCCCCAATCTAAATCCTGGGTATTTATCACTGTGAGATAACAAGTAGTAAAATAATTTTGATTTCCTTGCTCACTAAGAATTTGTTATAGTATGGAAGCAAACCTACTCAATATCATTGCCTTAAAATCTACTGTTGCAGATAAAATCATTTGTTAAAACTTAAAATGAAAAAATGGGCCTAATTGTTAATACATGTAGTGTTAGGATTTTGAAATGAGTATGTATGCAACCAATCACATGTATTTCTGGAATTTACTCTCCCTTTATGATTCAGTTGAAGACATTTGCTAGGAAAAACGTAACAGAAGAGTTATATCACTTTCCATATGATAAGATCAGGGTACTGTACTATATAGTAAGTCAGAACACAAAAATAATTGATTTTAATCTCAGTTCGATTTCTAGCTAGCTTTTTTTTTTTTTACTTTGAACAATTTTCTTAATCTTGGTCTTTATGCTCTCTTCTGTAAAGTTGTGAGGTTGGAGGAGATAGATATATTCTGCCTTAAAATTCTATTATAGAATTTGGAAACCATCAAACCTTTCTGTGAGTCTGATTTAGAAAAGGGATGGTAAAGTTTTAACTGGTGAAGTCTGTAAATGAAAAATAGTATTTAAACATACTTGTTGTTAATTGAGCTATTTTTTTTATTTAGACATGCAAGTTGAAAACTCATATGTGGTTTTAACTCTATAGCTAGTGGCAAAAAGCACAGTTTCTAGAGACTGCTTATGCTTTATCCACCGTCATCACCCGATATCTGTGGAACATGGGCATGCTCCTTACTGTCTCTGTGCTCAGTTTACTAGTACGCATAGGTTAATAGGGAATAATAACAGTGCCCATAACATAGGGAACTTATGGGGATTAAGTGAGGTGATTCACATATGCCCTTAGCAAATGACTAGAGCATTAATATGTTCTTGATGTGTGAGCTTTTACTATCACTCTGCTGTCACCAGCTATTTCAGCCTAATGTCACTCCATGCTTTATTAATGTAACTAGAGGCCCAGTGCACAAAATCTGTCAGCTACCAGCTGGGTACTCCCTCCCTTCTCCCAGCCACCTGACTCCTCCCTCTGCCCTGCTGCTGCCACTTGCCACCGCCTGTGGGGCCCAATTTCCCCACTTATTTCCTGGCTCCAGGTGCTGAGGGAGCTGGGCAGTGGCCCCGTCCCCTGCTGAAGCTGCTGGTCACGCTGCAATCAGATCAGTGGGGCATCTGGCTCTGGTCCAGCTCCCTCAGCACCTGGGAGCCTGGCAGTGGTGGGGCAATCAGTTCAGCAGGGCAATTGGCCCCCATCTGGTGAACAATGGCTCACATCTGCCTTGGCCTGGCACTGCCCACTCACCTGCTCCACCAGCCCACTTCTCATCCAGCTCTCTTCAGGGCCCATTGGAGCCTGAAACACCTTCAAGGTCACCCACTGCCAGTGTTGCATGGCCAATGTCCACCATGTTCTGTGCTGCCCCCTGGTAGCCAATGCACATCATAGCAAATGGTTGAACTCCCAGCAGAACTCCCTGTTGAGGGGAAGGGGACAATTTGCATATTAGGCTTTTATTATATAGGATTATTATATAGGATAATAGGCTATAGTGCTTCCAGAGAGGTACACCAGGGGGAACCCTCTATTGTTTGTGGAGTTCTTGGGGTGCAACTGAAACAAAAATTTTCAGAAGCCCCTGTGGGAGGATGAGAGGTGATAGATGTATTGGCGTGGAGTTACATTTCTTGGGTTGCAATATCCCATTTTTCCCAAGCTAGTTCTGGAAGAGAGGCAGCTGGGAGTTCAGCAGAGCCAGAAAGAGGACCAGTGTCCAGAATTTCCGTTTCATGTTGTGGCCGGGTGTGGTTCATCATTCGGACCAGATTAAAGTTTATTAGTCCCTGTGTGGAGCCCCACATGGCCAAGAGCCCCACAAGGGACCATACCCCTACAACAGGAATTCCAAGGGGGTCCAACACCCTGGAGCCAAGAAAGAGCAAACTTTCTTTGTTTGGAAGTTTATGTATATGTTTAGCTTTTAAGTGATTGCAGTGGCCATGCCCATTCTGGCCAATTACCTGTCTCCAGGTGTGATTGACAGGCAAAGCAGTTTGTTTTAACTGTGTTAACTACTGGTGGTTAGTTGTTCACTGAATAAGTATGATTAACAGAATAATATTATTCATTGTTTGGTCATCATAAAAAACAAACAAACAAAAAAACACAGTTGCTATTTTCATAGGATAATCAAATCTACATTCCTGCCAGGCACTCCATGTCTAATCACATCCTCTCTATCTAACATGACTTTTGAAAGTTGCTGAAGTCATACTGCCTTCTTATTGTCCCACTGTCATACCCTCTTTAGTCTTACCCCTATCTCTTTGCTGATGTTTTCTTTGCCTGAGTGCAATCCTATCTGATTTTCAGCTATTTAAGCCCACCTCAGTTGTCAAAATCTCAGTGGAGCAGTCCATGGTGACTTCTGCAATGTTTCTTTTCTTTCACTGAAGAAAAGAGAAATTAATTCATTTAATTTAACACTTAATCACATAATTTAATCATACAGAACTCCAAGAACAATGAAATAGGCAGAGACTTTTAAAATGCTGTATGGAAACTTGGTAGGGGTTATTTCTATATTAACATACTCTCTGAAATTCTATTTTTCTTCTTCCTTGGGTTACCCTTCAATAATGTATACTGATATCATTTTTGGCTGCTTGTTTGCAAGATATTTAAACAATTGAGTCTCCTCTAGCAAATAGTATAACTTTACAAATGGTAAGTGCTGATTACATTTCAATTCAATAGAAAAAATATGGTTTAAATCTGTATATACATTTTTCATGTCTTTTAACCCAATTAAATATTATAGGCTTGGGAACAAAGGTCAAATCTGAAAGTACTTTTGGATATCTCTTATCAGCAAGCATAATGACGATCACACTAGGGATTTTGAACAATATTCATTTTAGATGGGACCTACCTGCTGAAATGGCCTGGTTCACTTCAGATTTATTTCATAATACATGACACTCTAACTTCATTCCATTTTTCCTGGTCTATTGGTTCTCAGTTACTGTCATACTTACAGTTTTTCTTGGTCTATTGACTTTAATTTACTGGCATACTTACTGGAATTCTCAGTAACTAAGCAACTGAAGCTGTATCTTTGGAGAAGACTTACACAGATACATCTTGGGGGTAGGTACACAGAATCAGATTTGCTCTTTATACTACCTTCATACTGTTTTTGCCTTTTAACTAAAGTTGAAGATAAGATGTAGTATAAATATTTGTTGAATGGCCTAAATGCACAGCAACCTAAAGAAAATGTGATATTTTTTAGCTCCTATTATCCAATCTATTTTTTCTCTTTCTCTTTAGCAAGTCTGAGGACCTAATATTTAAGGAAGAGTTCTAGCTTTGGCCTTGTGCTTTACTCGCAGGTACTGTGAGAGTTATTGTGACTTGGGCCTTTATTCCCTGAATCTTCATCACTATCAATCCTGTTATTAATTACTCTGTTGATTAAATCAGGGCAGAGAGATTTATCCCTCTAATTTCTGGAAGGATGATTTCAATGTGTAGGCCAGGCATCAGGATCACCTGGGGAGCACGATCAAAATTTAGATGTCTGGCCTTTACAACAGACCTTCTTAATCAGAATCTCTGTTGGGGGTAGATTAAAAAAAACCTATATTTTGTAATAAGTTCCACACGATATTCTGACTCACATAAGTTTCTTAGAAGACAGTTTCAATAAGGCAGCGTTTATTAGATTTTTCTTCTTTATTTACCAATTCATACTCACTATCTTTTGGCTGTTGATTCCTATTTGTGGAACCATAATGCTGCTGCTGGTGAGCTTTGAGTGAGGTTGAGAGGCAAAAAAGAAATAATTTTATCTTGAAGTTGGCACATTTCCTAAATTTATACCTTACACAGAACCTTTCTTAAATATATGCCATATCTCCATCCACCATAAACACTAACACCTAGTACATTTTGAAAAAGTAAATCCAAATGAGAGATTAAAGTGGAAAAGCCTTATAGGATAAAAATAACTCCACAGAACAACTCCAAACAGTAGTATGATTATGACTTAGAAGTGTTTTGGAGATTAGATAGGTGTAAGTAAAGGGTAGATAAGTGGCAGTTTCAATTCTGAAAAGCACAGAGTTGTGTTGGTGGTGAGCACAGAAGTACTGCTTTTCTTTTAGTCACATATTTGAAACCTATTGCCATGGTTGCATTTTGCTTATTTTGGTTTTCTTGCAATCGATTAAAAACCAATGGTTTCTCTTGCCACTGAACTCCTATGTTGTTAGATCTCCCACACTGAAAAATTACAGTTTACAAATAAGAAAAAATCTTATTTATGGTATCCTGGCACCTAAAAGAGAGCAGAGCACAGAGCATATATTATTTTCTTCAGTATCTGCTGACAGTTTTCAAGGAACAAAGGCACAGTGCTGATCTAAAATCTCCCCTCAGTGACATAGAAGACAGGCCTCTGTATATTGGAGTTATAAATCATACAAAAAATGAACACACTTGTAGATGGAAAAATTCATCACTTGGTAATAGTCAACATGGTGATATTCTAATCCATAAGCAATGAAAATATTTTAAAAGTATATTTAGAAATATATCTAAGATATATTTCCCCCATATTCACAAATTGTGCTTTTAAAAAAAGTTTTTATTTAAGTTTTGTACAATTTACAAATCACTACTAAAAAGATAAGCCATGCCATCTATAATTCTTCCTGTTTTTTTCCTGTGGAGAGGAGCATTACAACGAGACATCCAGATGTTAAGGCTGCTGAATCAGGGGGTGGGTGGTGTGGGTGTCACAAATTATGCTTTTATTATATCTTTATTAATTATTTCAATTTTACCCAATATAGAGGCTTTCTCTTTCTCTCTCTTCTTCTCTCTTTCTCCTCTTTACCACCCAAACTCCTTTTTTCTATTTCTCTGAGTATGTAAGCTCATCAACATATTTGTCACTTCATGTTTGAAATCTTACTATAGAAATAAACTACTAGAGAAAAATGAAAACACTCAAAATTGCATAATCAGAATAAGATTTAGAATACGGAACATACCCTTTTTGATGAAGATTAAATGTCTTGTTATTTTTCACTCAATGAGAATTCATGAATACAGTTTCAACATGGACCATGTAACTCTTCCTCACCATCCTGAGGTGAGCACCATCGTCTTATGCCTTCTGCTTCTAGTCCTAGTGCTCAGGTGCATGACCTGTCTATTGTCAGGCTGTACTGAAAGGCAACAGCAAATATGACCATCCCATTGCTTTCTACAAGCACCATTTTGTTTATTCACACTCCCCAGTGAGAAAAATTTCTCTAAAGTTTGAGCCAGAATAGGGAACATTAGTTCAATATATTAACTTAATAAATTCTCTCCAATATTAGCTGATTTCCAAATAAAATAAAATAAAATAAAATAAAAAGGGGAATCTGTGGCCTCTGTCTTCTAAAAGCCACAATCTACATGCCCAATTCAGTTTGGAGTCTGACTAATCCATTGTCTATACTATTTTGAAATGTTTAGTCCTAAAACTACACTGTTAATGTCATACATTCCTTGGTGGAAAACTTAAATACCTTTAAAATGCTTACAAAAGTTTTTGAATGATGAATACTTAAGATATGGGACACTAAAAAGGCAACAGTGCACGTAATTTACTATTGTGATATGTGGAAGAAATATCTACTAGGTTAGAGTGGTCTAACTCTTAAATGATGCCTTATTGAGTCATAAAAATTAGTTCAATGGAGACTAATATAGTTCTCAGATAGTTATTTTGCCAAATTTTTTTGGAGCCTCAGATTTAAAGGATAAGAGAGAAGGGCACACCTACATAAACTCAATACCTGCATTTATAGTCCTGATGTATGGTAGTTACCAGCTTCCCAAATGAATTCCACTCTGCTTTATTTGTTGTTTGATCTGCCACCTTCTCTAGAAGATTACCTTGGACTGTTTAAGAATAATGTGAAGCCTTCTAGCATCCCAAATTATCAAAATGTATATTAAAACTTCAATCATGCAGAATGCTTTATAATTAAATAAAAATCACACATGTATACATATGGTTGTAAAAGAGCCATGCCTAGCAGGAGTTTCTCATGATGCCACCAACATAAAACATCCCTCTTTTTCACATAATTGCTAAATGATTTGAGAAATAAAACAAAAGAGTAAATATGTGAGCCAAAATATCACCTTCATCATTGTCAGAGGCCAGGGGGCAGACTGTGGCTTTAGTTGCCAAATGTGCCAGCTGGATCCCAGAATTAGGAAGACTTCATTGATTTAGAGAAAGCACTGGGCTTGGGGCAAGTGTCCTTTCATCACTTCATCTGAGTTGGCTACTGAATAGCTTCCTGCATAAAAGAGCAAAGGAAGCTTAACCTAATCGCTGCAGGAGGCCAACTTCCAGAGAACACAGGAGAGTCGAGGATGACTAGTTATTCTTCCTACATTTTCAGTGAGAAAAATCATTCCATGTTCCTGGGAAGCACAGGACTATCAACAATAAAAAGATGCCAGAAGAACATTAACTGAGCTTTCTAAAACAAAGACTATGAAGAGTAGAAAGAAGTTTACTTAATTATATGTGTTGAAAGTGTCTTTAGTGGCATATACTGTCCTCCAAAAAACAAGGATAAAATTGGATTCCACATCTTCTGTTTTCAGGAATAAAAAGACCTCTGTCAGAAGTGAAGAGAAAGAACAATTTCTGGCAAGGTATCTATTTTGGTGCAAACAATGGGACTAGGAATATTTCTATCATCGAACTATTGAACATCAATTAAAGGTCACAAAAGAAGCAACTTAATTCACTCTTTAAAAGAAGGGGTATATTTAAAATCTGTTCATTTAGCCCTAACTGGTTTTGCTCAGTGGATAGAGCATCCGCCTGTGGACTGAAGGGTCCCAGGTTCAATTCCAGTCAAGGGGATGTACCTTCATTGTGGGCACATCTCCAATAGGGGTGTGCAGGAGGCAGCTGATCAATGTTTCTCTCTCATCAGTGTTTCTAACTTTCTATCCCTCTTCCTTCCTCTCTTTAAAAAATCAATAAAAATATTTTAAAAATAAAATCTGTTCATCTAATTTTAGAGTTGTTACTTTATCATAAAAGACGCACATGTTCATTGTAAAAACTATATAAAGTAGAAAAATGAAAGTAGCTTTCTTATTCATACTTCTCAGAAGCAATTTTTTACATGTTCATGTTTCTTTACATATAGTATTGCATATGTTTCCTTTTCCCCCCATTGACCTCTTCCCAGCCACCCCCAAAACCCTGCACATGCCCTCAACCCCCCTAGTATCTGTGTCCATTGGTTATGCTTACATGCATGCATACAAGTCCTTTGGTTGATCTCTTACCTGCCCCGCTGCCTTCCCTCTAATGTTTGATGGTCTGTTCAATGCTTCTTCATCTCTGGATCAGGTTTTGTTCATCAGTTTATATTATTTATTATACTCCACAAATGAGTGAGATCATGTGATATTTATCTTTCTCTGACTGGCTTATTTCACTCAGCATAATGCTCTCCAGTTCCATCCGTGCTGTTGTGAATGGTAAGAGTTCTTTCTTTTTTACAGCAGCATAATATTCCATTGTGTAGATGTACCACAGTTTTCTAATCCACTCATCTGCTGATAGGCATTTAGGCTGCTTCCAAATCTTAGCTATGGTGAATTATGCTGCTATGAACATAGGGGTGCATAAGTCCTTTCTGATTGGTGTTTCTGATTTTTTGGGATATATTTCTAGAAGTGAGATCACTGGGTCAAATGGGAGTTCCATTTTTAAATTTTTGAGAAAGCGCCATGCTTTTTTCCACAGTGGTTGCAACAGTCTGCATTTCCACCAGTAGTGCACAGGAGTTACTTTTCCTCCACATCCTCATCAGCACTTGTTTGCTGATTTGTTGATAATAGACATTCTGACAGGTGTGAGATGGTACCTCATTGTTGTTTGATTTGCATATCTCAGATGATTAGTGACTTTGAGCATGTTTTGATATTATTTGACAAAGGAGGCTAGAGCATAGAATGAAGCCAACACAGTCTCTTCAATAAATGGTGCTGGGAAAATTGGACAGATACATTAAAAAAAAATGAAACTAGCCCACCAACTTACACCATACACAAAAATAAAATGAATCAAGTACTTAAACATAAGATGGGAAACCATAAAAAAATCCATAGGCAACAAAATAGCAGACATATGTTGTAGCAATATCTTTATTGATACAGCTTCTAGGACAATGAATACTAAGGAGAAAATAAGCAACTGCATCAAAATAAAAAGCTTCTGTACATCAAAAGAAACCATCAACAAAACAACAAGAAAGCCACTTCATGGGTGAACATATTTACCAATGTTATATCTGATAAGGGCCTCATCTCCAAAATTTATAGGGAACTCATACATCTTAACAAAAGGAAGATAAACAATCCAATCAAAAAATGGGCAAAGGACTTAGACACTTTTCAAAAGGCCAAAGACATATGAGAACATGCTCCAAGTCACTAATCATCTGAGAGATGCAAATGTATTTGAGTTTTTATGTATTTTCACATTTAGATTCTGTAGACCATACAGTTTTCTGACATAAGAACTTTACATGCATTTCAGTCTGGATAAACAGTTTACTAAAAAGGTTTAGAGGTACTCCATAAAGAAGTGTGGTTGGAGTTAAAGGGATTGTGAAGGACCAGAGGGTAGCAATGACAGTATGTCCCAAAGATTAAGGGGCAAAAGGAAGATAGTATTTTTGTGGAGTTCAGTGGGCACTGAACTGGCAAAGAATCTATGTGATACAGTCTGTAGCAATCAATCTTTCAGAGAACAGATTAGAAAGAGGGATGGAAGAGAATACATCTGGCAGGGTGAGGAGCACATGGAAAATAATCAGCATACCAATTAATAAAAAAATGTTTAATAGAATTTTAGGGCATTATTACATTTCAGTATAACTATACAATGTATTTATAATCACTGCCCTTTAATAAAACCTTTAGACTGTGTCCAGTGTTTTTGCTATCTTACCTAATAATAGACAAACATGTAAATTGACTGTACCTCTGTTATGCCCACACCCAATCAGGAGTGAGTATGCAAATTAACCCAACAAAGATGGCATGCTAATTTGCATATGCAGGCCTAGAGCAATTGGCCAGGGGCAGGGCACCTGCTCTGAGAGGTGTGAGGAGAAACAGAGGAAGCTATAGGAGCAGTGCTCTGCCTGGGAGTGAGGACTTGATGGCTCCCAGGCAGCTGGGAGCAAAGCCAGGGGAAGGAAGGCTTCTTCCTGCACAAATATCATGCAATGGGCCTCTAGTTATAAATAACACCAAAATGCACATAATTTTTCATTTATACAATTTGCTTAGAGTAAATTCTTAGGAATTTACTATATTCAAAAGTACAAATGTTCTTAGATCTCTTAAAACTTGCTGACAAGTGTTTAAAGCTATACATATTATTCTTCCATCAGCAATGCAAAAGTATGCTTATTTTATTGCACACCATATAGCACTGCATATTCCCATAAAAGTTATTTCTTAGTTTGATTTCTCCAAAATCACATTTTTCACAAAAAATCACAACTGCACATTTTAAAAAGAATATTTAAAACTGTATCCCTTTAATTTTGTTACAAATGTTTTTCCATCTGCTTTTTGAATTTTTTAAATTATGTCTGCAATGTGAGGTAATAATAGTGTGTTATTGTTCTTTGCTACTGCTACTGTGCTGACATCATTAATTTAGTAATGCTGTCTCTCCCATGCTGATTTGGGTTGCTTCCTTCATCATTTAGCACATTATCATGTACAGTGATGTATATTTTCTGAGTTATCTGGTTTATTTCATATTCCAGTCAAAAATTTTTTTGTAATGTGACTGAAACAGAGCAGCTGTGTAGTGACAACCTGTCCTATGAAATATTTTGACAATGATAAGCAATAAAAGATAGGTTCCATGTTCCCTAACATAATAGGAGGCTCACCACCTCCTTCCTTACCTTTCAGCCATTGCTGATCAACTTTAATGATAATAATAATAAAATGATGATAACAACACAAGGAAAGAATAGCAGCATCAACTGAGTGCTTACCAAGGGGCAGGAATTATGAAGAAGCTATCACATCACATCAGCTCAAACCTCAGCCACAGTGCCTCCCGTTTAAGTCAGAAATGAATTATTTTGGAGGCTTCAATATTCTTCACCAAATTTTGTTCATTCTACTTTCTAAATACTTATTACATTTCTCCACTTCTTCCTCCTCTCACTATTTATTTAAGTGGTCTTCTCTTTGGTTGCTTTAAAGTCACAATTTCAATTCTCATCTGGTTTGACCTCTTAGTAGCCTGCTGTTTAACATTTCTATTAAAATGTTTAATTTCAATGACTACTTTTATTTCTAGTTTCCATTTGGTTCCTTTTCAAATACATTTGAAATTTTTTTTTGTTCATAAAATCTTTATTCTTCCTGGATTATCTTGCTTCCTTGATCTCTCTGAATATTTTAAATGTACGTATTTTATAACCTCTTTCCAATCTTTTTGATCTCTGTTTCTTCAGTATGCATGATCCCATTATAGTTTTTTCTGAGCTTATTTCCAGTGGGATTTTTTTTTTTCTAAAAGGCCTGGATACTTCTTAGATTTTGCAAGAGTCTCTGTATCATAGTTTCAATGTTTCCAGGACCCTACTGAGTCACCAGTTGAGATTGTTTTACTATTTTATTTTTTTAAATATATTTTATTGATAAATATATTTTACAGAGAGGAAGGGAGAGGGATAGAGAGTTAGGAACATTGATGAGAGCGAGAGACATTGATCAGCAAACTCCTGCACACCCTCTACTGGGGATATGCCTGCAACCAGGATACATGCCCTTGACCGGAATCGAACTCGGGACCCTTCAGTCCACAGGCCGACACTCTACCCACTGAGCCAAATTGGTTTCAGCTGAGATTGTTTTATACTAGTTTCTTGTTCAAGGTGCCTACACTTTGTGGATATGTGAACTTGGATCTGATTCTTATGCAATATAATAGCTTGGGTTCTGTTTGTTGAGAACAATTCCTCTTACCTATGGTCCAGACACAGTCTTTGTCTTCAAATCAGTATAAAGTTTTTGTAGTCTCCATATGGACATAGTTTTCAAATCAGTTGTGTATATACCCTTGGACTAGGTATCACTTGTTGTCCACTATGATGAGGAGTGATTGAGACATACTAAGATCCTATTCAACTTTGTAAATAACAGAGGTCCTGGAACTTCTTTATTTGCCACAATTTTGTTTTGTGTGTGTTCTAGATGTTTAGGTTTTCCTTGGATTCAGCAGCGTATCTCCAATTAAAATATTATAGTTCACTTACACTAACTTAAGACATTCCTATTTTCTTGCAAAAGTCAGGATCTAAGTTCCTAAAGTTTTCTGATGACAGACAACTATCTTCTGTTCTTCACCAGAAGGAAAGAAAAAAGTGAGTCTCATATGAATGAATAAGAAGAATTAATTAAATAAGTAACTTACAAAATATCCATGGAGACCTAAACATCTAGGAAAAGAAAGACATGTATTATTATTAAAAAGCAAGGGAACTTACACTTCAAAAAGTATAAAAATAAGCAAGGTTCATAGTTAAGGGGAAATTAAGACAGCATGCATAACATGGAGTAGAAACATAAAGATAAGTGTAAGTTAGGATTAGTTTTCAGAAGTATCCAACTATGACATAGCTAGGTGACAATTTCTTTCCATTTCTGCAGTGAAAATGACACAGCAAGAGACGTGGTTTTTCAGTTTCCTTAGAATATTTACCATTTAGAAATGGAATATGTAAGGGAATTTATTCTATTTAAAAGAAAAATAGAATTTTGAATATGGTATCATGAAGCTAGATTTGAAATATTAATAACATGATTTACATTCTACCTCTCTGGAAAAATGTAAGCAACAAAATTTCCATGAAGCTCCAGGGGTTTGAAATTAACTTAGAAAGCTACTAGAGCATGACACAGTACCACAAAATCTTTGAAGACTGTAAGCATCAAGATAGGAAGGAGAAGGCTGTCTGATCTTAAAGGAAATAATGAAAAGAAATTGGAGGAAATTAAACAAAGGGAACTTTATAACACCATCTAAATAATTGCTCAACAGTGACAGTGAAACAGAGCCACAAGGAAGTGCTAAAATCTTGGAGACATGAATAATTTTAATCAGCTCGAATCTCATTGAACAATCTCTTTAAAAATCATACAAAAAAAAATAATGCCTAGGCTTAGTGACAAAGGCACCATGTTGCCAGTATCACTTTTCTGTGACTTGTGGCATTAATAATACATTAGTTTCATGTATATTGTGCACTTATTACTATTGTATCTGGAAAATATGGATGCCTAGCGTATGTGGGAAATAAGAGTATCAATCATTTAAAAATTGTAGACCTGAAAGACAACTATATGACCAAACTTTCTCATTTCAGATTAAATATGCAACCAACCAACCAAACAAACAAAAAACCCAGAAAAATTATTGAAAATCCTAATGCCTGAGGATGAGTGACTTATTGAAGGTCATATAATTAAATAATGGTGAAGCCAAGACTGGGGCCCATGTTTCTAACAGAAAATCTAGTTCTCTTTCTAACTCTACTCACTCAGCCAATTAAGATCTTATATTAACTACTTATAACCACATGCCAGAACACAGTTTGGGTGCTCTATCACCCTAAAGTGAATATATGGAATACAGCAAGTCTGCCTGGACTGAGCTTCTTAGCATGGCTTAGAGCAGAAACTGAAAACTCAAATGATAATATAAGTTAACAAAACATATAGCTGTTTCTATATGAAATGAATAGAAATAATTTTTATTTTCCATAAAGAAATATATACATATTTAAAAAAATATGTCAACATCATTATTGTCTTTTGCTTTACTATTTTTTATTAGATTCATTTAATTATGAAACAAACATTTAAGGCAAAAACAAACTTGATATGTTTGCAGAACAATAAAAGGCAATGTGGCCAGAGTAGGGTGAGCAAAGCAAAGAGTAATGGGAGATTCAAAATCATGTATTCCACCTAGTAGATGGTAGGGATTTTTATGTTATCTGATTTTATCTTATTCCGTCTGTTATTCTGTACATAGGTAAGGTGACCAGCTATCTCAGTTTGCCTGGGTTGGAGGGAGTTCCTGGAACATAATACTTTCATGTTAAATCTAGGAAATCTGAAATGAGTTGATCAAACTAGTGTTAGGAAGCCATCTGATGACTTTAGGCAAACAAGGTATGGTTTAATTTTTATAAAGCCACTATGATGGAGAATTGACTAAGTAGGTGAGAGTAGAAGCAGTAGGACTTTCTAGGTAACTATTATTGCTATAGTAAGTGAAAGATGATGGTAGTCTTTCCTAAAGTTTTAGTGATGATCCCTAGTGAGATGTGGTCAGATTCAGAAAAATTTCTTGAGGAAAGTGTCAGTAGACTTATTGAGAGATTATATATTAGGTGTGAGAAAAAGAGAAAAGTCAATAATGAGCAACCATGGATAATCATGGTTCCTTTTACTTAGATGGGGAAAGCTAAGACAAGATCAGTTCTGAAGAAAAAATTCAAGATTTTGGATTCAAACATGTATGCTTGAAAGCTTAATCTGTATTCAAGTGGAGATATTGAAAGGGTCAGGTCATATGAGTGAAGAGTTCAGGGTAATGTTTGAGTCTACATAATTCTGAGAGTTTTAGTATATAGAGGGATATTCAAAGACTATGGCATGAGTATGGGCAACAGAGAGAAAAGACAGGAGGAATGAAATAGAGGACATTAAGTATAGTTGGAAAATGAAGTGATAGGATGTAATAAGTAGAATCATTCAAAGAGGCCTGAAAAAGGTCAATGAATTAGGAGGAAAAACATGATAGTATCATGGAAACCAACAGAATACAAACCAAGATTATTAAGTAACTATTCCAATGCTCATGAGATGTCTAGTAAAAGTAACAATAGAAAACTGATTTTTGAATTTACCAACATGGAAATTATCAGTGACTTTGACAAAAGTGTTTTCAGTGGAGTAGAGGAAATAATAAATATGATTGAAGAGACTTTGAAAAGGGAATAAAAAGAGAAGGCTAAGCAACGTATGTGACAACTAGTTGGAATTTTGCTATGAAAGAGAAATGCAGCAGGAGCTGAAGTCGGATGTGAAAACAATGGAGTATTTTACAGAAGGAATATATTACTGCATGTTTGCATGCTGGTAAGAATAAGTCGTTGAGAGGGAAAAAATGACAGTGCGGAATCTTTCAACATGCAAAAAGAAAATGGGCTTCAGAACACAAGTGGAGAGCTGAGCATAGAGAGAAACCTGGCATTTTATTCATTTTAGCATTAAAGAAGATGGAGGACATGTACAGACACAGGTAAGTTGTATCGGCACTAGAAGAAAAGAAAGAGCAAAGCCACAGATATAAACAGCAGGAGCCACTTGACCTGCAGGAGAGTGGGGAGTCCAGGAGCAGTGAGAGCACTGAGACAGGTTTGGAGAGCACGTAGAAAGAGTCAGCTACTATTTGTTGTTGTTTTTTTCATTTGTTGCCTGGAATTCTGATATTTTAAGAGAAACCTGAAATGTGGGCTTTAATAAAAGGTCTCACAAGTTTTACATGTTGATTTAAATTATATAAAGCAAAGCAAACAATAGCAACAACAAAGATACTATGTAGAATAAACAATTACAACTGACATCTAACTCTAAGCTAGGGGCCATGTTTGGGAACTTCTCTTCTAGAGGTTTAAAAGCTAGTCTCATACCTATAAGGGAAATTGGCATTTGCTCCTGACTTCAGAGGTCCCAGAAATCAGGCACAGATCAGTGGGTACTAACCCACACTCTTACTTCCAAGTTGAAAGGGGCCATTTGGTTTCATAGTTTCCTGGGGACTTGACTGAGCTGTCCAAGGAGGAATATGTATGGAAGCTGTGGGTAATCCACATATCTTGACCATACTCTCTGGGGAGATTTCATTGTATTCATCAGTGGGCAAATGGCAAAAACAAACAAAGCAAGCAGAAACATTTTAAGAGAAAAGAAGAGGGATCCTAAGAACTCAGAGGAAAATAGTGTTGTCCAAAACAACTACAACCTAGAACTCAAATAATTTTTAAAATATGCTTATATTCTTAAAAAGCATGAATAATTATAAGATGATAATATAATGATAGCTGCAGCTGTCAAATTTTATTTGGTATAGGCTGTTCTAGGTATTTTTTAGATACTAGCTTATTTAAAATTCACATCAAACCTGTAAAATAATTATTTTTGTTTTCCTCTTTTATAGACATAGACTGAGGCACAGAGAGAGTAAATTAATATTTACAGGTCATAAAGCCTTTAGTATAAAATGATCTACCAAACATATTACATTGCTGTAATTTACTTTAAAATATCTCAGAATGGAAAATGCTGTGTGTTCAGATTCAGATGCACCCCCAGAGTGGTTAACATGGGTGGGTGAGTAATCAGAATTTGAAAGACCTTATTTAAAGTCATCATTCCAAACTCCAAAGACAGTTGCTATGAGCAAGTCAACTAGTTTCTGGTTAGAACTAGATAATTTACTAATCAGGATAAAGTCATATGAAAAATCATATTTTCACTGATGAAATTACCAATGTTTAGGATTTGTGGGTTGGCTAGGTATATTATTGAGCACCAGATTCTTTGCACAAACAAGGTTTAAAATCAAGGAGCTCATTTCCTTTGAAGCAGCATCCAAAGAACTAAACCGACCTGGCCCTGAGATGAACCACAAAACAGAGGGTTCTGTAGTTTGATTGTGGATTCTGACACCAGAAAATTGTGACATCTGCCTCAAGTGGACCTTCTTGCAAGGTGTCATAGAGTGCTCCACAGGACAGGAGCTGAGACTCCATCAAGCTTCATAGGAACAGATCATATGACTGCTCTTATGCCACTTGCTGTTAAAAAGCCGCCTTCACTGGAACATACAGCCTGCTACTGGGTGGTGACGAAGGGTCTGCAGTCCTCTTTAGTCTTTAAGCATTTCAGGTCATCTGAAATAGTGCCCTTTGAAGAATCTAATGATGTTGGGAGACCAGATTGACTTAGTTCACAGCAAATAGATAAATTCAATAAAAGATAAATTGACATTCAGAATATTTTCTAGAGAAAGATATTTTAAACACACTCTAAATAATGTTGGCTAGAGAAGATCATTTTATATCAATGAAAGATATAGTTAAGTTTAAATGTATAATAATAATCTTCTCAATAATAACTTTAAATTTGTTTTTTTTACAATATATTATATCTGGGTTTAGGCAACTGTGCTGAGTTCAGCTTCACAATCATTCTGTGAGGATAGAGACCTTTGTTATATCCCCTTTCCAAGTGAGGAAGATGAATGTTGGAAAGAAGAAGTAACTCATTTATCTATACCAAAGGGTAGAGAGAGACTCAGAATCAAAATTTTCTCCCTCCAAAGTCTGCACTTTAAGAACTATATTGTACTGTTTGGTATGTTCTGAATAATACCATTTCTTCACTCATTTATTTTACAAAGCATTTATTGTGTCTACTAGGTCTCAGATTTTGAATGTGGTAGTGGAGATATAAGAAGTATATATGACAGTCATTGTCCATGCACTTATAGAACCCATAATCTGACTTGACACTAATAATTACACAAGTAACTGCAAATGTGCAATCCAGTAGCTAAAAAGTACTAAAGGACAAAAATAGAGAGCTCTGGTAACAAGGAGACCTACTCCACAGTGGCAGAGGGTAGAAGGCTGATGAGTGATACCTTCCTCAGAGAGTACATGAGAGTATTCACCACTAGAGAGTATGTGACCTGATGTCTTCCAAAAAATACAGATGTGGCAGATCTAGGAGGTGTCCCTCCATATTGTTAAACAGAATGCTTAAAATTTATTAAACATAAATTAGCAGGTGAAATTATTCACAAAAATATCATGGGGTCCTCCTATGTCCCACCTTATCAAGTGTTGTTTACAGATCATTAGATTCTTTTATTTAATTTATTTTTATTTATTTCAGAGAGAGGAAGGGAGAGGGGGAGAGAGATAGAAATATCAATGATCGTTTGCCTACTGCATGCCTTACATTGGGGAACGACCCCGCAACCCAGACAGGTGCCCTGACTGAGAATCTAACCATGGTCTCTAGGTTCATAGGTCAATGCTCAACCACTGAGTCATGGCGGCCAGGCAGATCATTTTTAAAGAGAGAAAACCAAAAGGCTGAAGACTTTCACAGTATTTGCTGCATGAACACCAACCAGAAATTTAAATAAAACAAGTATCAACTGTCACAAAAAAAGATTATCCACTTGTCATGTAGTTTTATTTTCATTTTAGCTGACAAGAAGTTGAAATGCTGTACTCTTTATTTTAATTCCAGATGTGCTTTTTCTATGTCAAATCATTCACAACAACCCAAAGAGATATTTACTATTATCCACCCCCTCTTATGGTTGGTACATAAAATGTGATGGACAAAGATTTAAATAAACTTGTCTAATATCTCATGTTTAATAAGTGGTAGAACTGGAACTCAAGTCATGGGATTCAAACCCAGGGACTTAACTTGACTCAAACACCATGATAAATTGTGTAAACTTTTGCGCTGTGTGCTAATATATTTAGAAAGTATCCTTTAGTTCTAAATATTTATCACTTTATATACCTATGAAATACACATGTGTAGTTTCAAAATTTTCTTACATAGAAAGTAGAAAATAACAGATGAAAATATGAGAAAGTTATCAAAAATTCTGCTAAATGTTCTGGGAATAAAATGTCTCATTGGTAAATTCTTTTGGACTTTTTATGCATAGGTAATTTGAATACTCCATAGCCTATGGTGTAGGTGGGGTAGGCTCTCATATTATTTCATTAGAGAAAACACAGCTCCAAAAACCCAAACTGGTAAATATAGTGCAGAATAACAAGTCATATCCATCTTATTTATGAATATACATATAAAAATTTCAAAAATAATTTTAGGGAATTTAATTTTAACACATATATGTATGCCACAAATATGGTTTTTCCTATATTGCAAGCAGCACAGCTAAATATTATCACATAAATTAATGAATAAATCAGTATCATATAATTACATTGGTAGTTAAAATAAGATAAAATAATTATGTCCCTGGTTACTTTAGAATGCATTCATTCATGTATGCATTCATTCATTTATTAAGTATATATTAAGCCCCTACTCTGGCAGTTCCTATGTATTTGGTATACATTAGTGCATAAAGTAAAGGTGCCTGCTATTATGAGAGTTTATCCACTAGCAGAGGGAGATACATAATCAAAAGGGAACACAACAAATAAAGAATATTGCATGATTTAGTTAATTTTCTTCTATAAATTTCATGGAAGAAAATAGAAACAAAGGAGCAAGATGATGGAGATGGGTAGTGCTGGGTGGGTAAGAAGCCTATTATAATTTCAGATTAGGTGGTCTCTGTAGATCTCATTGAGAGTGTGACATTTGAGAAAAGACATAATAGAGATGAAACTCAGCTCTACAGTTGTCCTGAGGGTGTCCATTCTAGGCAGGGGGGTCAGCCAATATGAAAGCTCAAGGTCAGAGTTTACTTGGCTTAGCTCAGAAAGAACAGAAAGGCTAGTGCCTAGAGTGGAATTAGCTAAGGCGAGGGAAATTGCAAATGAGGTCTGGGAGTGCCTGGTAAGAGAGGGAAGAACATGTAAAGATATGTAGGACCTGGTAAAATGTTGCCTTTTACCTTGGATAAAATAAGGAGCTATCACTGTGCTTGGATCAGAGCAATCATTATCTGAGACATGATCTAAAAGAATCCCCTGACTTTTCTACTTTAAAATATGCCACAGAGGAGCACAGGATCAGGTAAGAGCCAGGCAAGTAATTTTGAACAGAAATGACAGTAGAGATATGAAAGTAGGTCATGTTCTGGGTAAATTTTAAGGGTAAAACCAATAATATGTGATACAATGGTTGTGGAGTGAAAGAAAGAGTGGAGTCAGGAATGTCTGCGAAGTTTTTGGATGGGAAACTGGAAGGGGAAGACATCTGGTAGTACAGGATCAGGAGCAGGGCATTGGGGAGGATCAAAGGCCAGTTTTAAATATGGTAAATTTGAGCCCTGACCTAGTGGTTCAGTTGGTTGAAGTGCCCCATGCACCAAAAGGTTGTGGGTTCGATTCCTGGTCAGGGCACATACTCAGGTTGTGGGTTTGATCCCAGGTTGGGGCACATAGACAGGCAACAGATAGATGTTTCTCGCACTTCTCTCTCTCTTCCTCTCTTAAAAAAATATTGAGAATCCTAGGCATTGAAGCAGACATGTCAAATAGTTCTGAGTGTAGATGAAATTTCCAGGCTGGCCATATAAATTTGGGATTCCTCTGCACAAGAATGGCACTTGATGCTCTGAGAATGAAAAAGCCCTGAGATTACCAAGAAGTGTGTATGGGTAAAGAGATGAGGCCTCCCACTCATTGAGCCCCAGAACTTCCCAGAAAAGAGATTAAGAAAGGAGAATCAAAGAGGAGATATTTAAAAGAAATAAATTAGCTGTGATCCCTGTCTTTGCTATCTTCACATTTCCCAGGGTTACCTTTCTTGGTACTCTATTTCATAAGATGCTACCAGGCACTCATAAGTGTGCTGTTACAAAACAAATTCATGCCCCCTGACACAGTTCTCTCACCCACCCTTCAGGGTCCACTTCAAAAGCCACCTCCCTTAGAGTCATTCTTCCCTGACCCTGCTCCTCTCCAGCAGAAACAGACCCCTGCATATCCATAGCTGTTCAGTGGCACCTGGCTTATGGGTGTGTTTAACTTTCATCGTGTGTCAAGAGTTATTTAAGGAAAGCTTTTACCCCTTCTCTTAAATTCTAGGTTCTCTGACATCAGTATCTAGATACCACCCCCACAAAATATATCACTGATCTTGCCTTTCAATATAAATAATGCAGAGTTATATGAAATTAGAGATGAAAACACAGTAGTCGTCTAATCCTATCTTGTTATTTTCCATTTCAGAACAAATCCAGCCCTGAAAGAAGTTATAAATGTCACTTAAGTCTATGTGAATATTTTTTAAAACATTATTATTAAAAATTAGTTCAGGCTTTGCAAATTTTATGCAATACTCTTATTGATGGATTGAATTGACTTTAAAAACCTGCCATGATACATAGTGAATATATGTCTCCCAATACACAAAACTATGATTTAGAACATATTTTCTTTTTTTGAAATTACCCAATCAAATATAGAAATGAAGCTTTATAAATATATAAAGCAATAAGTATAAAAATATTATAAATGTGGTATTTGAGATATAACCTACCATTAGTTTTCTATTAGCAAGGGTATAAAGCAGTTCCATTTGTTTTAGAAAGATATATTATGCAAGGGACTGAAATCCCAGACACAGAAGGGAATGTACATTGATTTAAAAAAATGATTTATGATTTAGGTTCTGGTGGGAAATCTTATTTTTCCCCCATTTTATATCTCACTTGAAAACATTCAACTAATTTGATCCAAAAAGTTATTTTTCTCCTAAAAATATTTATTTGATAAAATTGTTACATTTCCTGTTTGTCTTAGAATTCAGAGTTTTAAAAAATAACAGATTACGAGTCCTTCTGAAATTATATTAAGGAAATATGTAATTATATCTTTGTGACCTGCTTGGTAATATTCTATGAGATGGGGAGATAGATTTAGTTCAACTTAGTTTTGCTTATGGACAGAAAGCTGTTATAAAATAGTTTACATAAGGAAATCTGATTCATCTATATGATTTACATAAGAAAATATTTTACTCTACAGATTTTAATCATCTAATTTTTAGTAAGAATAAAATAAACTTGTTTTCAATGGCATGACATTTAATATAACATTATAAATGAGAAAGTACGGATATTTTGTATATCTAATAGTAAAGAGAATATATTTGAAGACTTGGAATATATTTTAAAACTTCCTTGAAAGTTTTAGGAGGCATATATAATTTCATCCTGTAAAAGAGTACATCAAACTATACAAGACAATAAGTAAAATATTGGTGATTAAATATACAATTTGACTTGCATGTGGCAAATTTATATATATAAAAAGACTAATATGCTAAGTGTCTGACTGATGGGTCGACCATTCTGTCGATGGCTCAGCGAATCACTATGACGCACACTGACCACCTGGGGCAGACTCTCCAACCAATAGATTAGCTTACTGTTTGAGTCTGGCAGATTGTGACTGGGCAAGATGGGCCAGACATGCCCTGGAGTCCTTCTGCAGTCCCTCCCTGGCTTGCCAACCTCCTATAGTCCCTCCCTAGCCGACTGGCCCCCATCGGACCAGACCTGGACTGGGAAAGACAGCCCCAATAGCCAGCCAGGAATTTGTGCATCAGGCCTCTATAGTCAATATATAAAGACAGATCTACAACTCTAATCTTGTTTCAAATATTAGGATTATTTCTCCTTGATAACAATGACTGTGTATTGATTCATGAAAGACTCACAAGCAACCATTGTATAAGAGTTTAGTTTTGATAGTTTATTTTTTAGCAAAAATTGAATATTATTATAGGAGGCTTTAGTATAATTTTTTTTAGTAAAATTTAGTAAAATTTTCCCAGTTATTCAGATATGTATTTGTGGAACAAGTTAAGAAATTAAATTCAATGTTCATTTGGGATTCTCATAAAATGAAATAGAAAACAAAACCTGAAATAGAGCCTTGAGAATTCTGATCTCAAATCTTACTAGATGATTCTAGACTAATGTTTCTATACTGAAGCTGAGTTTTACTTGTTTTTCTCTGGATTTTCAGCACTGCAAATAACCAATGTTCGTTTTCAGTGCACTTTGAGAACAAATATGCCACTCTTCATTAAAATCATGTTGATTTTAGCTTGTAATTTTGTTTGCTGTACTACTTGCACTTTGTGAAACCTAGTGTGGATGAGCTACATGATTGATATTATTCAACTTGTATGCTAATTTCATCAGTCATGTTTACTGATATTTCAACTTGTATGCTAATTTCTCAATACTTAAAGTCCACATTAAGTCCACATACAAGCACATAGTTTTTAATGGCCAAGTCATGAAAGGAGTCACAGTATTGTGCAATAAAGATAAAATGTCCACAAACGTTTGTAGTTTACAATAGAAAATGCTATTAATACACACACATACACACACACACACACACACACACATACACACACACACACACACACACACACGCATTCAGAATAATGTTCAGTTAAAACACTGCAGTGTTTTTGATGTATTAGTTTTAAGCCTAAATGGAAATGTTTTTCTTCCCTAAATCAATCATTTTTACTTATAGTTCCATATTTTCATATTCCCTTTTCCCTTACTTTTGTTTACATATATTTAAAGAACTCTGCATTCTTTAATGCCACCTCATATGAACCTTTTACTCAGATGTTGCCAACTAAAATTCAGAATAAAAATTACAGAATATTTTACTATGTCTCTAGATTATGAATTATATGTGAAATTAATTTTCACCCCTAAAAACTTGAATTATAACACATTCGTTACATTACAGCTATATCTACTATAGCAGACTCATTTAAATGATAGAAAAAAAGAACAAGTCAGTAGAAGATGTTTTAAAAAGTATCTATAATAACCTATAATAATAAAAGCATAATATGCTAATTAGACCAGACAGCCAAATGACATTCCAGAGGTCCTTCCAGACGACCTTCCAGATAAAGCCAAGGCTGCATGGGCTGAGCCCCTTGCACCAATTTTGTGCATCAAGCCTCTAGTCAAATATAATAAAATTTGTGATAAAATTTGGAATATTTAAACTTTGATTTATTTAATGAATAAAGAGAAATAACGAGGAGACAAGGGAAGTAAATAAGGATGTTATTTACAACCTTGCAACTGATTCTACAGAGAATAGCCAAAAGAGTAAATCAGCATTCTGTTTAAACTCTGAGCTTTACCACAAATGTATTTATAGATGTGTTAAGGGAGGCATTCACTTTACTGTTACAATATAAAACTTTAAATTGTATATAATTATAGTTGGATGACAGCTCTTAAATTTATCTTTGTTTCATCAGTCATGTTAACTGATATTTCAACTTGTATGCTAATTTCTTAATGCTTAAAGACAGCTTTATGAATGTCATAGGTTAATGGGAGAAAATGCAACATCAGTTTGATTAATATTTTGAGCTAGAGGGAATTGATTTTAATCTCCTTCACTAAAACAACCATGCTAGTGTGGGATAATCTGCAGATTACCAAGAAAAGAATTGATGTGGTACTTGTAGGGGCAGTTCTATCACAAAGGTCAAGAGCACATATTCTTTGATCTGACAGCTCAATTCTAATGCTAATGAATTTATTAGCTCCTCCATCCCCATGTAGATTTATTAGGGATTAAGTAGATATTACCAATAGAGCATCCCAAATTTCACTTGGGATTACAATGTTATATCTATATAGAACCACCAGAATGACTAAAATAAAAAAATCAAATACTGATTATGGGGAAGATAATGTAGAACACCTAGAATTCTGTCATTGCTGGGTGTAAATAATAGAATATTAATAAACAAATTAGTAAAGTATTAGAAAATCTGTTATATTCATAACTCAGAGAAGGATTGGTAATATCAGGGCATGCCTAAATTCACATTAGAATGAATTACTTTATTTTTGTCATTCTTGCTGTTGATGCCTAATCAGGACAGTAAATCTTATTATTGCTAACCTAATTCTAAGAAATTGTTACTGTTTAGGGTGAGTTTTCTATATTAGGTAGACAATGAAGATCTGGAGCAAAAAATATATAGCTTTAATGTTTCTTTTAATTAATGAAAATCTGGGCTATCTCAACAGATAAATGGCATACCTTAAAAAAGCAGGAATTATATATGAGTCACATTCAATATGATCTCTCTTCTAAAAATCCATGTGTTTCTCACATGAATATTATGACAATAATAACAGGAATAACAGACAAATTCTCTCTGTATTTCATCCTAAGTCAAAACAACTTTTAATCTACCAAGTTTCCCTCTGATGTATATATGAATGCTTAGAATATATTTTCTATTATGTATTTTTACCTAAAATGATATACTAAGTGTCATTACTTTAAAAATTTAAAATTGTTGTATAGCAGTTCTGAAAGGGAATGAACTCCCCTCCATCTTGTCTTATAGGGCTGGGCCCCCTGCCTAAACCCCCGCCCTTTTCTGGGAGGGGCCACAGGTGTGCCAGCAATGTCCTAGCTTCCCCAACCACCACCCAAATGGACCAATGAAGCTCCAGGAACACAGCGAGGGTCCTAATAAGGCTAAACCACAGAAAGACCCTAATTCAAGTGACCAATCTCTGTAATCCTTGTCACTTTCCTAAGCCCTCCCATTTATCCTACCCCATAAAACTCATTGTTCCCGCCTGGCTCGCTCTCTCGCCTCGCTGCTGCGCCAGAAAGAGGCTGAGAGCCAAACCAGGTTTGAATAAAGACTCTGCTTTTGCATTGGAAAAGGCTCCTTAGTGGTGGATTATTGGGGACCCCGAACTCTGGGCATAACAGTTCATCAATCTATTTCACAATTAATCTTTTTGTCCTTATTTTTAATGTTTAGGATAGACTTTCCCCAGTTTTATTGAGATTGACATATATCACTATATAAGCTTAAAAGCATACAGCATGATGATTTGCTTTATATGTATTATGAAATGATTACCGCAATAGGTTCAGCTAATAGCCATCTTCTCATATAGATATCATAAAAAGGAACAAAATAAAAAAATTTCTCTGAGTACTCTTAGGATTTACTCTCTTAACAACTTTCCTATATATCATACAGCAGTGTGAGCTATGGTCATTATATTGTAAGTTATATCACTAATCTTATATAATAAAAGCCTAGCAACCAAACAGTGGAATGACTAGAAGAACTGGTTGACCAGTCGCTATGATATGCACTGACCACCAGGGGCAGATGCTCATTGCAGGAGCTTCCCCCTGGTGGTCAGTGCACTACCACAGTGGGCTAACCGGGATGAGCAGCTGCTCCTGCTCTGAACCCAAGGCCGATGGGCAGGAACCCAGGTTGTGGTCATCGCCTCCTTGCCCCAGGCTCCTCCTCCTTGCTCCCTGCCACCTCATTCGGATGCCTGCAGACCACACAGCACTGCCATGGGCTTACAGAGCTGACCCTGGAGGCTAGGAGCTGAGTTCGTGGCCATTGTGAGAGTGAGGCCTACTCCGTCACCTCTCAGTGCTATTGTCCCTGGGCCCAGCCCCAACTGGCTCTCCTGTGGAGGCAAGTGCTCTGGCTCCACAGAAGATGCTGGGCCAGGAGCAGCCATTCAGAAGGCAGGTTCTCAGCTACTCAGCTGACCAGGATAAGTGGCACTCTCACAGCAGGCTAATCCCTGCAGACCACACTTCCCACCAGTGTACAAATCCTTTGCACCGGGCCTCTATATTTATGTCTTACAACTGAAAGTTTATACCTTTTGACCACTTTTCTCTCCTCCTATCCTCTGATTTTAGTAATCACAAGCCTGATCTCATCTTCTGTAAGTTTGTTTTTTATTTTTAGACTAGCGGCCCAGTGCACGAATTTGTGCATGGGTGGAGTTCCTTGGGCTGGCCAGTGATCAGTGCCAATCAGGATCATCTTTACCCATTGCAATTGGGGCCAATTGGTGATTGCCAGCTGGGGGAAGGGACTATGGAAGGTTAGCCGGATGTGGGAGGTTGGATGTGGGAGCACACTGACTATTAGGGGACAGCTCCTGAATTGAGCATCTGCCCCCTGGTGGTCACTGTGCATCATAGTGACATATTGACTGGTTGTTTGGTTGCTTCAGCTTTTATATATATAGACTAGTGGCCCAGTGCATAAAATTCATGCACAGGCAGGAGGGTGGGGAGGCTCTCTCAGCCCAGCCAGTACCCTCTCCAATCGGTGACCCCTTGAGGGATGTCCAACTGCTAGTTTAGGCCTGATCCCACAGGGACCACTGGCTCCTAATCTGGGACCACTGGCTCCTAACTGCTCACCTGTCTGCCTGCCTGATCACCCCTAACTGCCTCTGTCTGCCTGCCTGATTGCCCCTAACTCCTCTGCTTGCCTGCCTGATCACCCCTAACCTCTCTGCCTAAGTCCTTAACTTCCTCTGATCGTCCTTAACTTCCTCTGTCTGCCGACCTGTTCGCCCCTAACTGCCCTTGCCAGCCCTGATCTTGCCACCAACTGCTCTCCCCTGCCAGCCTGATCTCACCCCCAATTGCCTCTGCTTGTCTGATTACCCTCCCCTTCCAGCCTGATCTCTCCCCCAACTGCCCTCTCTGCCTCAGCCCCCACCACCACGGCTCTGTCTGGAAGGAAGTCAGACATCCAGAAGATGACCAGTTGACCCAGTCTAATTAGCACATTACCCTTTTATTAGTATAAATAGATTATATAGGATAGGATTGCTTAAATGAGGGAGGGTCTTTTTCAGTAGAAGAACATGCTCTTGGAAGACAAAAATACATAATCCCTATATCTGGACTGATAGCCAGGCATGTGCACTATACTGCCAAACTGGTCATGAAAAAATTGAACCGCTTTCTTATACCTTACACCAAACAGCTGTGGCCCTAAAACCCTTCCTCAGCCCTGACCTAAGGTTCTGCCTTCACAGTTTATTCAGATTAGGTTCTGATTGGTCAGTTTCTATGCTAGTCAGCATCAAAAGCTCCACTTCCTAGGCAGCTATTGGCTCCTCACACTTCACTCAGATGTAGTTCTGATTGGTTGGTTTCTATGCCAGTTAGCATCTCCAGATCTATCTCTGGGCCTGATCAGAGACACAGGGCTGATCAGCAGCCCCCGCAGAAGCCCAGAGAGAAACAGAGGTGCGGCTGCTGGCCAGGCTCAGAGAAAAAGAGAGAGGCAAGGGCTGATCAACAGTTGTCATGGAGGCTATGGAGACACTGCTTCTCTCTCCAGGCATCTCTCTGACCCCGATCTGCAGGACTGACTTCCGGTCCGTGGAGCCTTTGGTTGTTTCAGACCCTGGGTTTTTGTATATTAGGATTCCACATGTAAGCAAGATCATACAGTATTCATCTTTCTCTGTGGATAGGTATTTTTGATATTTGAAATAATATTTAACCTAGATATTTTTACAAATTATTTTTTCTTTAGTACTATTAGGTCAAAAGATATATACTTAGTTATCATTTTGCTTTCTGCAAGAATACCATTTTAAAGTTTTTTCACACTAAATTTTCACTGCCAATATAGCCAAGTATAACCATGTCCTATTGATTAAATGACATCCTAGTCAACATGAAATATTATCATTAAAAAATTACTTTTACTAATTTATTAAATAATGAAGACACTATATTTTAACTTTGATCAATAATGTGGTTAAATATTTTCTCAAATGTCTACTTAACTGTTGAATTTTCTCTTCTTTTGGATAACCTCTATGTCTCTTGTCCATTTAACTATTTGAATCCTGTTTATTTTATGATTGACACAATAATCTTTACAATCTTAAGCTTAGTCCTTACCTGTCATATCTATCAGATCATTTTCATTTTATTTACTTTTTCATAATAGCCAATGACATGTACATTTTCCTTCTGAAGTCACCATAATTTTGCAGCAGTATTTTTTAGAATTCTGCACTCAGTGCAATTTTCTAATTTTTTTCAATTTTAATATTTCACATTAAGTTTTTATTTACCCAAAACTTGATCTTCTGTCTCTTTAATTACCATATAGTTTATTTGGTATATGGCATTTGGTGTGACCTAAGTAATTTTCCTAAATGTTTTAACTTCTTTGCATATCACCAAAACAAACAAACAAACAAAATAAAATAAAATAAAATAAGGTTTGCTTATGGATAGATGTCACCCCTGATTTTGAAGATCACTGAATACAATGTGATCATGAAACTAAGAGGCAAGAATTGCCTGATAAATTTTTATTTTTATACTCATGACTCATTAACAGTATAATCCAGATATCAACTGGGGTCATGATATTTTTTTGAGAACTAAATATAAATTGTGTTAAAGTTCTATCATAAAAATATAAAATATAAACTGCATAATTCCTCTTTCTAATGACACTCATTTTTCCACAATTCACCTAACTTGCTTTCCTGTTTAGACAAAATAATATGTTATTTTCCTCTCCCCTCCTCCGCCATCCATTTACCAATGGATGATGAAAGGACTTTAATTCTGTGGGACAAGTTAGGATTTTAACTTTGAAAATTTATTTTTTATTCTCTAGATCTGACACCTGTTAAGATAAGTAAATGGAGAAGATACTGGCATTAGTTATCTTTATGAAAGACTACAAGTAATTTTGCAATAAATACATAGGCTACATGTTTGTGATAAGGCAAGAATCATGGGCTAGACTGAGGGAGAGAAGCTCTAAGTTCTGTTTCTGGTCATCACATTCACTCTGTGATTTTGGGAGAGTAATTTTGCCTCCCAAATGCTAGTTTTCTCACTTGTAAAATGAAGCAATTTGATAGGTTGATCTCTTTCCAAAGTAATCATTTTGGCCTATTTAAAAGAAACCCTATTTTAAAATATATAGGCTTGTGCTTCAAGCTTGTGGCCTTTTTGATTTATTTAAGAGAATATACCCCTCTACATATTCATAGTTTCTTGGCTATTTTAAAAATAGCATTTCATTTTTTAAAATTATAGAACCAGTTAGACTGAATGGGAGGGAAAACTCTTCTAACTAGAGAATACCAACATCTACCACACACACACAAAAAATGGTGGAACAACTCATTTTTCTTATTTAGTTCACAGATTAAATTCACACAAGTTGGAAAAACTGGAAAATAGCAGAGAAAGATTTATGAAATGAAAATTCAGATAACTCACCATGGAGAGATGACATTAAAATGTTATTATACAGATTTAATACATTTTGTTCTGTTTTGAAATATTTCTAGGGAATTGTTTAACACAATCCTCTATTTATAATTAGATTAACTGTGAAGTTTAATACTTGAAAGAAAGTTAATGGTCTCTCTGTATCCATAAATATTTTCAATAAGAAATGATATTATTCAAAATCATTGCTTTTAGGATGTAGGCAATTATCTGAACATTTCATGCTTAAGTAAAAGGGTTCTTTATTTCTCAAGAACCTTAATATTTTTTATACAACTAATGAGAAGGTTGAAAATATAGGAATACCCCTGCCTAAGAATTCTGTGTACTTGTAAATGAGCAGTCTTGGGTGAAGTGATGAGGTGAGGAGGAGACAGCTGTGGTTGGTAGTTAGCACTTTGGATTTAGAGTCAGAAGACCTGATATCTCTGCACATTTCTCTAAGTCATGTTTAGGAAAAACCTTACAAGGTACAATGTGTTGTAAACAGCGTCAGCAAGCAGCACAAGTAGATTACTGAGATGATTTTCCATGAAACATTTTGTTCCAAAGAGTCATCATGCATCTTTGAGGGGCTCTCTGGATTCTGTGCTTGGAGCTGCATGGATAGAAGTGGAAGCAGGTTGTGTTTTTCATTTGCATAATTATAAACACAAGTACCAAGTATATTTTACTGATTTATCAAATGAGTGAAATATGTCCTCTGTGAACAAGTAGGACTTAAATGTCATGAAAAAATAGACACAAAGATAGATAGATGGCTGCTGACAAATGCAGGAGACATGGAGGTTGCCTCATTTCAGGAATTGTGAAGATCTAAAAGCCCTTTCAAGTCCTGGCTAAGTTCTGTGGTAGAGAGTGAGGGTGGCAAGAAGTGAAGGGACTTTCATTCTTATGTCTCTTCACCAATTCTTGCTTACCAAGTCCTTCATCTTTGCTCTGTGGGTTGATCCAAATGCAAAAACAGCTTCTACTAAGGGATCATTACACTCCAAAGCATTCTGGGTAAAAAAAATGGTTATGTAAGCAGCCTTTTCATGAAATCTTTATTAATCGGTCAGCTTGCTCACCTCACCATAACTCAAAAACCACACAGCTTGCTAGGTTGGCGTGGCTCAGTGGTTGAGCGTTGACCTATGAACCAGGAGGTCAGGGTTCGATTCCCGATCAAGGGTACATGCCCAGGTTGTGGGCTCGTACCCCAGTGTGGGGCATGCAGGAGGCGGCTGATCCATGATTCTCTCTCCTCGTTGATGTTTCTATATCTCTTTCTTCTTCCCATCTCCCTTCCTCCCTGAAATCAATAAAAATATGTTTTTTTTTTTTAAAGTCACACAACTTATTTCACCTCAGGGAGGCTGTTCCCATGTAGCATCCTGACCGACTGCCAACTTCCTTGCTCTTTTTTTTTGGATCTTTCTATCACTTTCCCTCTCATGATTATGTAGAGCAATATTTACCTCTAGTTTCTGTCCCAGATTTGCAAATCTATACCCATCAAAATGCTCAGAGTACAAATTAATGATACTTTTGTTCCTTGAAAGCACTTGTGTTTATATGTAATAGTTATTTTTTTCTGTTAGATCTATGGAACATTTTTTATGTGTAAACATTTTTGTAATATTGTGCATTGCCTTATACAAAGCTGAAATATAAACTACTACTGGGATTGCTTCATAAACATAAGTGCATCCAGATTTTCTGTAAAAGTGACAATTAGAGTGAGATTCTTCTCTTGGCTGTGCCTTGAAGGGTAGTTTGGAGACTGGTATTTGAACTCTTCACATTCTGCTGGGTTTTCTTAGTCATTTTTTTCCTGAGTGCCATGTTCACACTCTGAATTTTTCTTCTTATCAACTTGCATAGTAATGCTACTTATAAATGCTATGCTATAGTTTTCCTTTCTTACAGAACAGTTGATATGTCTAATGAAATTCATTTCTTGTGTTGTTGACCTTCTTTTTTAAAAGCACATTTTAACATTAAGATAGCTAACCATTCATTCACATTTGCAAAATATACATTGTAGCATTGTTGATTAGATTTTGAATGATTTTAAAAATCATTCTATGCACTGATATCATAGATGTTGCCAATCTATGTACTGCTAACATAAGGGCTAACCTACTTCCATATATGAGGCATCACTGCAAATCATAATGATCTTTGAGCTGAGTAAAGACAGTGTAATTTTGGCAATATCATTGAGTACATTTAAAGGATCTTTTAAAATGTCAGCTGAGTGCTCAGCAGTAGAGAGATGAAAAGGACATTGCTCTCACCCTGATAAGAAAAACTCTGGACAAACTGCAAAGTAAGGGGTTTTCAGAGCAAACAGCTAACCCTACAAATGGGAAGAAACATGTACCAGCAGGAAAAACAGGACCCTGAAACTTGATTACTTGGCCAGATGATGCCCCAAGTCATATCAATCAGTACAAAGATTTAGCTAAGAAATGTGTAAAGAAATTGCTAAAGGCCAAATATGTGTTAGTGGGAAGCCTTTGTGGATTTGTGCTCTCTTGTAGGCTTTCTCCTTTGTGAAAGTCAACAAATGCTCAGAGAGAAGATGATAGAGAATCCTGAGAAAGGATCCCTGTGGTTCTGGCTGGGCAAGAGGACTAGCAGTCACTGCCAATATCTACCCAGATCCACATTCTCTCTCTCCCTATGAACAAAGGCCAGATGTGCACTGGGAAGAGCAACAAGAACTGTTGTCCTGGAGTACCTTTGCAGTTGGGGAAGAAATTTAAAATCAAATAGTTATACAAAAGAATTAAATCATGATTAACACCTTCTCAAAAAATAAAATTCTAGACTCAGATGTTTCATTAGCAAATACTGTCAAATATTTACAAAGGAGATAATACAAATCCCACTCAATTTCTCCCAGAAAACAGGAGTGAACATTTTTATGCTTATTCTGTAAGGCCAGCACTGCACTTATACCGAAACCTAAGACGGATATTACACAAAACAATATCCCTCATAAACATAAACATAAATATTACATGTGTAAATAAAGTCCTATAAAATATATAAAATAAGGATAGTATACAACAATTTAATAGAATTTATCCAAGGAATAAAAAAATGAAAAATCAATGTAATTACTATATTAAAAGACTGAATAAGAAAAATATATAATCAAATCAATAACTTCAGAAAAATACTTGACAAAATTCAATTTCACATTATGATAACGAAGAACTCTCAGCAAACTAAGAATAAAATAAACTTCTTTATGTAATAAAAGACATCTGCAGAACATTTACAACAAATATCATATTTGATGTTGAGAGTCTGAATGCTTTTTCTTAAGGTTGTGAACAGGCAATGATGTTGTCTCTCACCAGTCTTATTTAGCAGTGTATTGGATGTCCTAGTGAGTGCAGTGAGACAAGAATAAGAGATAAAAGGCATATGGATTAGATGGGTGGAAATAATATGATCTATATTTGCAGACAACAGAATTGTCTATCTAGAAAATCCATAGACTCTGTAAGATCATCTAGGGTAAACAAGTAAGTTTAGCAAGGTTGTAGACTACCCAGTCAATATTCAAAATCAATCATTCCTATATGACAGCAATGAATGTTTGGAATTCAAAATTTAAAAGTACCATTTATAATTGTTCAAGAAATTAAAAGGTATGAATTACCACATTTTCTATGTATAAGATTCCCTATTTTTCCAACCCCAAATTAAGAAATCAGTATTTTAAACAGAAAACAGAACACATTTTTATTTTGTAATTACCACAGGTAATGTTTACATACCAGTACTATGATATTATGCAGCATATCAGTTTATTCAGCCTCTGTTGTATCACTGTTCTCTTCTTCATCAATATTAGTTCCAGACTTATCAATTTCTTCATATTTTAGAGTATCACTGCTGTCTTCTGATTCACTGTCTATACATTGTGAGATCATCCTGATGAACTGGTGGCATTTCTGAGCTAACTTGGTTCGTGTTCTCATACCAACCCTTCTCTCTTCATGAAATTGAAGCACCATTTTGCCTTTCCTGTAAAATCAACAATATTCATTTTGATTGAAGACATTCTTGCCTGATATTGAATAAGCTTGATTGACACACATAAGCCACTCTGGTGCTGCTCCATAATCTAAGTCTTAAGCCTCGGCTCCAAGTTTGCCCATTTTGCTGGTTTTCCTCTTAAGGCCTTCTTTTCTGGCATCTTAAGGACTTGTTCTTCCTGTTTTCTCCATTGTCTGATCATACACTCATTGGGAGGAGGTTCAAATTCTCTCTCTGAAGCTGCATTTCCATGCTCTTTCACATAGATGATTACATTCAGTTTGAATTTTACATAGTAAGACACTTACTGGTATTTATCTTTTTATTTTTTCACATCTTTATGGGCTCAGAATGCTCTGGTCCCTGTTGCATCTGTGCACTCTCTACCTCCACCTTCAATTAAGGCATCAGCTGACATCAGTAACAATAAGGCTCATGATTGGAAGAATGTTTGACAAGGTATGGGAAGCTACGCACCTGAGTGGCTCTCTTTTTGGTCAACTTCTGTGTATAAGATGTCTCTCAATTTTCAATCTAATGATTTTAGAAAAAAATAGCGTCTTATACATGGAAAAATAAAGTAAACAAAAATGTGCAAGTTTTGAATATTAAAAACAACATTACTGATCAAATGAGCCCAATCATGTGTATTGATTAGAAGACACTGTATTATTGATGTCAATTATCACCAATTTGATATACAAATTTAATGAAATTATACCCAAAATCTTTAGTGAGCTAATATTTTTAGATATAAATAAGATGATTAAGAACTTACATACCAAAAAAGCAAAGGAACTAGGATAATCAAACCATTTTTTAACAAGAAGGATAAAAGTTTAGATGTGCTATCTTATTTCAAAACTTACTATAAAGATACAGTAAAAATTCAATAATACTTCAGTTATCAGTGAAAGGAGAGATATACAGATCAGTGAAACCTAATAGAGAATAGAGTATTAGACCTATAGAACTCATTTTGAAAAAGTTGTAAAAACAAATTAATGGAGAAAGGATGGTCTTTTCAAATAATAGGGCTGCAACATTTGGACAATCATATGTGAAAAGACGAAATAAATAAATAAATAAATAAATAAATAAATAAAAAGAAAGAAAGAAGGAAAGAAAGAAAGGAAGGAAGGAAGAAAGGAAGGAAGGAAGGGGGGAAGAGGAAGAAAGAGAAGCCTAACAAATCTCAACACACCTCAAATCTTATTAAAAATTAACTAAAAATGGATCATGGTGTCCATAAGTTATAAAATATAAAGCTATAAAACTTTTAGAAGAACATATAGGAGTAAATCTAAGTCAACTTGAGTTTGGCAATGCATTTTTTAGATATGATAGCAGAAACACGACCTATAATAAAAATGATAAGTCTTGTACTTTATTAAAGTTAAACTTTTATTCTGCAAAAGACAATGCTTAAGAAAATGAAAAGACACACCAGAGACTGAGAAAATAAAAAACATTTGAAGTCAAATATCAAAAAAATAAGTTGTTTTTAGAATATATAAAGAACTTAAAATTCAATACTAAAAAGTGAAATGAATGGACAATGAATCTAAACAGATACTTTAGCAAAGAGATATGGAAAAAATATGCCATGCAAATGGCAAATAAACATATTAGAAGATGCTCAACATGATTTATTAGAGAATGCAAATTAAAACCATAAAGTGCTATCACTGCACACCTACGTATTAGAATGGCAATTTCTTTAAAATGATAACCAAATGCTGACCAGGTCTCAAGAATAGGAGGCCCACAAGCCTGAAATATTTACTATCTGACCCTTTACAGAAAAAGTTTGGAAACCTTTGGTGTAAGGAACATCAGTGTACTATTTGTTGGCAGTCTTCCACAAGTCTGAAATAATTTTAATTTGGAATAATTAAAAATGGCCTCTGATTGAAATCGTCAGTATAATTTTGACCACCACTGTTTGAGAGATATTTGTGAAACACTTCACTATATGTTCTTTATGCACTCACTGATCAGTTCTCCCTCTAGCCCTTTAAGACTCATCCTATTGTTTTCCTAATTTCAGACCTAAGGAAATAAGGTTAGTGAAGCCAAGTGACTTTCTGAAAGGCACAAAGTTCACATGATGAAATATGTAGAACTAGAGTTTTAAATCAAAGTCAGCCTGAGACAAAAGTCTCTAGTACCGTAGTAGTCTGTCATCTATACTAGTATGCATGGATCAACTCCAGATATGCAGTGTCATTTTCATAAAAGGTTCAGAATTTATTTACTCAATGTATTGAGCACCTACCATGTGCCAACTACTGTACATATGTGAGATCAACATACCCAACACAATTTTCTATGATCCATGAAACGGCAATAGCATTGCCCAGAGTCTCTCCTGAACTTGTCCCAACTCCCTCAAAGCTCTTATTAGATTTACAGTTATATGTATGTCCCTCCCTTGAGCTAGTTTCTTCTCTTAGTTTTGCTGTTACATAGCAATATATATATAACTGCAAAAGTAAGAGAAGAAACTACCTCAAGTAGAAGTTTAGTAGAAGTTTAACTTCTGGTTGACAGTATAAATTTATTCATATATACATATATATGAAAGAATAATTTTACATCTCCTTTCCTTTACTCTTGTCACATAGTTTTCTTTTTTTTAATTTTAATTAAATCTTTATTATTCAGATTATTACATTTGTTTTTTTTTCCCCTCCATAGCACCGCTCCACCCAGCTCCCACCCTTCCCTCCCTCCCGTTGACCTGATCCATAGGTGTATGATTTTTGTCCAGTCTCTCCCTGTATACCCCTCACCCCTTCCCCCCTGAGAATTATCAGTCCACTCCCTTTCTGTGCTCCTGATTCTATTATATTCACCAGTTTATTCTGTTGATCAAATTTTTAATTTACTTAATTTTTAGATTCACTTGTTGATAGATATGTATTTGTTGTTCATAATTTTTTGACTTTAATCTTTTTCTTCTTCCTCTTCTTAAAGAGTACCTTTCAGCATTTCATATAATACTGGTTTGGAGTTGATGAACTCCTTTAGCTTTTTCTTATCTGTGAAGCTCTTTATCTGCCCTTCAATTTTGAATGATAGCTTTGCTGGATAGATTATTCTTGGTTGTAGGTTCTTGCTATTCATCACGTTGAATATTTCTTGCCACTCCTGTCTAGCCTGCATTGTTTCTGTTGAGAAATCAGCTGACAGTCGTATGGGTGCTCCCTTGTAGGTAATGAACTGTTTTTCTCTTGCTGCTTTTAATATTCTCTCTTTGTCTTTTGCTCTTGGTATTTTAATTATGATGTGTCTTGGTGTGGTCCTCTTTGGATTCCTTTTATATGGGGTTCTGTGTGCTTCCTGGACGTGTAAGTCTATTTCTTTCACCAGATGTGGGAAGTTTTCAGTCATTATTTCTTTAAATAGGTTTTCAGTATCTTGCTCTCTCTCTTCTGGCACTCCACAATTCTGATGTTGGTACGTTTGAAGCTGTCCCAGAGTCTCCTTACATTATCTTCACATTTTTGGATTCTTTTCTCTTCTTGCTTTTCCAGTTGAGTGTTTTCTGCTTCTTTATATTTCAAATTTTTGACTTGATTCTTGCCTTTCTCTAGTCTGCTGTTAGGACTCTGTATAATATTTTTTATTTCAGTCAGTGAATGTTTCATTTCTAGTTGGTCCTTTTTCATCTCCTCTTGGGACTTGATAAATTTATCCATCTTTTCTAGCATATTCTTGAAAAACCTTATAAGCGTGGTTTTGAACTCTATATCCAGTCATTTTTTTCCCTCCATTTCTTTTGTTTGTGATCCCTTCCCTTGTCTTGGCATTTTCACTATGTCGGGGAAACTTCTGTGTTGGATTCAGCCTTATAATGCCAGACGTGCAAAGCCGCAGAAGCCTCTGTTGAGCTTGGGATGAGTGGAGTCTCAGGGCTTAAGGGACCGCCTTGCCTTCCAGTCGGCCCCGCCCTCCACGGTCCCTGAGTCTCAAGTGACTGGGTAATCGCTGGAGCGGTCCTTGTGCGTGCGCCCGCAGTGCCTCTAACCGCTGCCTTTCCAGCTCCCCTGCGCGCCAGGACCACAGGAGTCTAGGTCCACAGGGTTTCGCCCGAAACAGGGGCCCAGTGGACTCAGAAGTGGCACAGTTGGGAGGGTCTGTCTCCCGCCCACTCTCGAAAGCCAGAGGCACAATCAGCAGTCTGTCCTCCGCGCAGCGCCGTGCGCGCCGCCACCAGGCCTTTGATCTTTTGCAGCTCCCCTAAATTTCCCTGCACTTCTCCCTTTTCAAACTCCCCCCGTATGAGTTTTGGCTGGATCTGGGGTTTAGTGTCGTAAGATAAGGGGTTCAATGCCATTGGGAGTCTCCGTTTCCCTCCCGCCAGAGAAAGCCAGCCAGGTACTCTGGCACCCGCTCTCTTAGCGTGCGCGTGTCTCCCGTACCTCAGCTTTTTGCAGCTCCTCTGGATCTCTGTGAGCCCCTCTCTTTCCTTCTAGTTGTAGAACTTCCACTCAGCCAGCTTTCCTGTGGTTCTGGATGATGTCCGTTCTGTCTTTTAGTTGTAGTTTTGAAATTGTTGTGCGAGGCAGCAGTGTAGGTATTCACCTATGCCGCCATCTTGGATTCGATCCGTCACATAGTTTTCTATTCCTTAGAGGCCTCTGTGATCCTTATTTGCCACTGTGGTGTCAGCAGCAGTTTTCTTTGATGATCTTTAACTTTTTTGTTAAACAAATATCCCAGACTTTAAGCTTATTTATAGTCCTTTATTTTTGAAGTTTTGAAATGACAGGTTACCTTTAAATAAATTTGTTCTAACCCAGCTGGTGTGGCTCAGTGGTTGAGTGTCAACTGAGGAAACAAAAGGTCATTGGTTTGATTCCTGGTGAGGGCATATGTGGGGTTGCCAGTAGGGGATGTGCAGAAGGCGGCAGACAGATGATGTTCCTCTTATATTGATGTTTCTATCTCTATCTCTCTTCCTTTTTCTCTCTAAAAAATCAATGAAAACATATTTTTAAAAAATGTCTAAAATGCCAGTTATCTTGAATTTGTTATTTGCCAATTAAGTTTACTATACTTCTTGTTCTAATTATTAAATATTACATGTAAGTCATAAGCACATTCCTTGAAAAAACAAATCTATTATATATTTATTCATACTAAAGGAGATTTCTCAGTACTACAATTTCCATTAGTTAAAACAAAAAAGGAAAACAGTCTTTTTGGTCTCTGTAGACACTTTATGGCTGGGGAAGGAGAAACTTCTCCTCTGGAGGCTTGTAATTCATTTTAGTAGAAGTTTAACTTCTGGTTGACAATATATATTCAATGTGAAGATAAATGGCTGACAAAACATTAAGCTCCATTGAACACAGTTAAGTATTCTTGCTATTGGAGCCCTGACTTGACACAGAAGAGAATGATTTTATTTGAGCCACACTTAGAATTCATGACAAGTTCACTCTCAAATACTAGATCTCTGATGGCATTTGCTGTCTTTACATGATGCTTCAATTTCCTTCTAACAGGACACACTACCTGTCTGGGTTTGACAAGTAAAACTATATTTTTAATAACTCCAAAGGTGTGCTATCGCTGGAAAGGAACTGATGAAAGTGTAAAAGAATTATTTGAAAGGCACCTTATTACTTTCAAATCACAGCAATCTTAAATAAAAAGCCGACAATTTCATTACTGTCAAGAAGCACTTTTTCAACCATGCATTTCTGTAGCAACATCTCTGTAGCAACACTTCCGTTTAATTTGAGATATAGACTACACAAGGAACATAATTCATTGGCTTATTTTCTAGGCCACCCCAAAACCTGCTTAAGAGTGACATCAATATACAGATACTATTAAGAAACACAACAGGACATTTTACTGGGTGGGGGAGAAACAATTATGATTCTAAAATTGACTTTATGGGTTACTACTATCGAATAACTCTAAATTTGGGTATTTGACCTCTTCCTTAGTAATGTCCACTCATATGTGATTTCCTCAAATTTCTTGGGCTACCATAGTCTTTCATTTAGGAAGATGAAAGACTATGGTAGCAATGCAAATAGTTTCAAAATCAAAGCTATATATTGAGATATATATTTTAGGGTTTAAAAGTCTCTAGGCTTTAATGAGGAGCCATTTGTCTATTAAATTATTTCAACTTATTTTTCTCCCACCAGTCCTTTCTTTTGCAATTCTCTGAAGGTTATGATGTTTTACTAAAATTTTTGTGACTTCCTAGGGTCATATGCTTTCTTTTTGTCCTCTGGTTCTGGTTTCTGCTTTTCTTGTTTTTAAAGGTTGTTTTGCCCTTTTGATTATTTAGTCCTTGGTTCACATGTTGATCTCAGTGTGAAATACAATACCTTTTCTTACTTAAAAAAAATATATATATGATCAGAGAGAATCATTGGTTAGCTGCCTCCTGCATGCCACACACTGGAGCTGGAGGCTTCAACCCAAGCAATAGCATGTGATTTGACTGGGAGAACCGTGACCTCGTGGTCATAGGTCAACACTCAACTACTGAGCCATGCAAGCTGAGCCACAATATCTTTTCTTAAATTTTGCCAAACAAACTACTCATGGGAAATCATTTGAATAGATGGATTTGACAAAGGTTTAGGAAGATGAAAGAATGTGGCAGCAATACAAACTATCCCCTTTTGACTCCCCTTTAATCCAAACCCTCATGAGTTCTCTCATCAACAGCCTTGTTCTCTCAGGTCCCATCTTCTCCCTAACTAGTTCTTTACATCCTGGTTTCAAACAAAGGCACCTCCCTTAGTGGGAAGAGTTTTAATATTAATGTTTTCTTGGGATAATTACCCAATTATATTTGGATATCAGAATGGTTTTATCTAACGTTAGAATGATGATCAGTTACTTTGGCTTGATCATCATAGAATCAGTAGCAGCCTGTCTCAAATTCTATATTATCTAACTATTAATTTTGTCATTTCTGATCTGTTTTGAATGGAGATATTACCTTCCATAGTATGACTTTGAAAATTAAAAGGTAAGTGCTCATACATGCTAAGTTCTTTTCCTCACTTTCTCTAAACGTTTCATGAGCTCAAAATCTGATTATCAGAAAATTATCTCTTCTGATCCAATACCATCTCCTGTTGGCTTCCACATTATTTTTTTTAATATATATATATTTTTTATTAATTTTTATACATATCTTCCCATTGCCCCCCTCCCTCCCAGGCATGCCCCAACCCTCAGTGTCTATGTTCATTGGTTTTGCTTATATGCATGCATACAAGTCCTTTGATTGATCTCTTATCTACCTCACCTAACTTTAATCTTCCTGCTGTAATTTCACAGTCTGTTTGAAGCTTTACTGTCTCTGTATCTATCCTTTTGTTCATCAGTTTATAATGTTCTTTATTATCCCCCAATGAGTGCGATCATGTTATGCTTCTCCTTCATTGACTGGCTTATTTCGCTAAGCATAAGGCTCTCCAGTTCCAACCAGGTTGCTGCAAATGGTAAGAATTCCTTCTTTTTAATGGCAGCATAGAATTCCATTGTATAGATGTACCACAGTTTTCTGATCCATTCATCTGCTGACGGGCACCTAGGCTGTTTCCAAATTGTGGCTATTGTAAATTGTGCTGCTATGAACATAGGGGTGCAGAAATCCTTTCTGATTGGTGTTTGTGATTTCTTAGGATAAATTCCTAAGAGTGGGATTACAGGGTCAAATGGGAGATCCATTTTTAGTTTTTTGAGGAAACTCCATACTGTTCTCCACAGTGGCTGCACCAGTCTGCATTCCCACCAACAGTGCACAAGGGTTCCTTTTTCTCCGCATCCTCGCCAACACTTGTCGTTTGTTGATTTGTTGATAATTGCCATTCTGACAGGTGTAAGATGGTACCGCATTGTCGTTTTGATTTGCATCTCTTGGATGATTAGTGACTTTGAACATGTTTTCATGTGTCTCTTGGCCTTCCTTCTGTCGTCTTTTGAAAAAGTTCTATTTAGGTCCGTTGCCCATTTTTTTATTGGATTCTTCATATTCCTTTTATTAAGTTGTATAAGTTGGTTGTAGATTTTGGAGATTAAACCTTTATCAGTGATATCATTTGCAAATATGTTCTCCCATAGAGTGATCTTTCTTGTTGTTTTGTTGATGGTTTCTTTTGCTGTGCAAAAGCTTTTTATTTTGATGTAGTCCCATTTGTTTATTTTTTCTTTAGCTTCCATTGCCTTTGGAACAGTATCAGTGAAGAAGTTCTATTGGCATATATCTGAGATTGTGCTGCCTGTGGATTCCTCTAGTATTTTTATGGTTTCCCTTCTAATGTTTAAGTCCTGTATCCATTTTGAGTATATTTTTGTTTTTGGTGTAAGTTGGTGGTCCAGTTTCAATTTTTTGCATGTATCTGTCCAATTTTCCCAACACCATTTATTGAAGAGGCTATCTTGGCTCCATTGAATGTTCATGCCTCCTTTGTCAAATATTAATTGAGCATAGTGGTTTGGGTGGATATCTGGGTTCTCTATTCTATTCCATTGATCTATATGTCTGTTCTTGTGCCAGTACCAGGCTGTTTTGAGAACAGTTGCTTTGTAGTATAGCTTGAAGTCTGGTATTGAGATCCCACCTACTTTATTCTTCTTTCTCAGAATTGCTGTAGCTATCCATGGTCTTTTTTTGTTCCAGATGAATCTATGAAGAATTCTTTCTAGGTCTGTGAAATATGTCGTTGGTATTTTAATGTGTAGTGCGTTGAATCTGTAGATTGCTTTGGGTAGTATGGACATTTTAATGATGTTGATTCTCCTAATCCATGAGCATGGTATGCTCTTCCATCTGTTACCATCTTCCTCTATCTCTTTTTTCAGTGTCCTGTAGTTTTCTGCATAAAGGTCTTTTACCTCTTTAGTTAGGTTTATTCCTAGGTATCTTAATTTTTTTGGTGCGATGGTAAATGGGATTGCTTTTTTAGTTTCTCTTTCTATAATTTCACTGTTAGTGTATAGAAATGTCAGACTTCTTAGCATTAATTTTGTATCCTGCTACATTGCCGAATTCATTAATTAAGTCAATTAGTTTTGGAATGGAGTCCTTTGGGTTTTTTATGTACAATATCATGTCATCTGCAAATAAGGACAGCTTTACTTCTTCTTTTCCAATTTGGATGCCTATAATTTCTTCTTCTTGTCTAATTGCAATGGCTAATACTTCCAGTACTATGTCGAACAGGAGAGGTGAGAGTGGGTATCCCTGTCTTGTTCCTGTTGTAGGGGAAATGGTTTTAGTTTTTGCCCATTGAGTATGATGTTAGCTGTGGGTTTATCATATATGGCTTTTATGATGTTGAGGTATGATCCTTCTATTCCCACTTTGCTGAGAGTTTTTATCAAGTAAGGATGTTGGATTTTGTCAAATGCTTTTTCTGCATCAATTGATATAACTATGTGATTTTTATTTCTCAATTTGTTTATGTGATGTATCACATTTATTGATTTGCGGATATTGAACCATCCCTGCATTCCTGGGACGAATCCTGCTTGGTCATGGTGTATGATCTTTCTGATGTACTGCTGGATCCGGTTTGCTAGAATTTTGTTGAGGATTTTGGCATCTATGTTCATGAGATATATTGTCCTATAATTCTCTTTCTTTGTGTTGTCTTTATCTGGTTTTGGTATTAGGGTGATGCTGGCTTCATAGAAGGTGTTTGGTAGTATTCCTTCTTCTTGAATGTTTTTGAATAGTCTGAGGAGGATAGGTTTTAATTCTTCCTCGAATGTTTGGCAAAACTCTCCTGTGTAGTCATCGGGACCCGGGCTTTTATTTGCTGGAAGCTTTTTGATTACTGCTTCAATTTCTTCCATAGTTATTGGACTGTTGAGATGTTTGGCTTCCTCCTCATTGAGTTTTGGGAGGTTATATTTTTCTAGGAAAATGTCCATTTCTTGCAGGTTGTCCAATTTGTTGGAATAGAGTTGTTCATAGTATTTTTTAACAATCCTTTGTATTTCCA
>JAAGEH010000018.1:38255545-38304348 GCA_011751065.1 Lasiurus cinereus
GTCTTATGGGGGTTCCTTTGTAGGTAACTTTCTGTTTCTCTCTGGCTGCTTTTAAGATTCTTACTTTGTTGTCGGTGTTTGCCAATTTAATTATAATGTGCCTCGGTGTCGGTTTGTTGGGGTTCATTTTGTTTGGGACTCTGTGAGCTTCTTGGATTTCTGTGGGTTTTTCTTTTCTATATTGGGGAAATTTTCTGTCATTATTTCTTCAAACACGTTCTCTAATCCTTGTTCAGTTTCCACTCTTTCTGGAACCCCAATTATGGGGATGTTGTTTTGTTTCATGTTATCCCAAAGTTCCCTTAGACTCTCCTCTTGCTTATTAACTTTTTTTTTTAGAAGCTGCTGTACTTGGGTATTTTTTCCTACCGTGTCTTCTAGCTCACTGATGCGGTCCTCTGCTTCTTCCAGTCTACTTTTGATGCTTTCTATTGAATTCTTTATAGCAGTGATGTCATTATTCATTTCTTCTTGTTTATTCTGCACCTCCTCTAGGTTCTTCTTCATTTCCTCTTGGCTCTTAGTCATATTGTCAAATATTTCTTCCATTCTTTTAACCACATTATGATCATTTCTCTGAACTCTTTCTCTGGTAGGCTTATTTCTGGTTCTATTTTGTTTACTTCCTTTTCTGGTGAAACCTGCCTTTTTGTCTTATGTGGGCTGTTTCTTTTTGTGCCCATGGTCTTTCTTCTCCGGGTGTCTGGTTATGTAGTTCTCTCTCCTACATTGATTGAAAGGCACAAACTAGAACACGACCAGGTATAGCACACAAGGCACTGAGTAGAAATGTATTCAAGATGTTAATAATCACAAATAAGGTGACCACCAATGAAGGACAAATTAGGGGTAAATAGAGAAAGAAGAAGACGAAAATGAGGAAAAAAGGAAAGAAAGAAATGCCAAAATCAAATTGGGAGATTGGAAAGAAAAAAAAAGATAAATAAATGAACAATAAAATAAAATAAGAAAATTAAAAGGAGAAGAAGGAGTAGGAAAGAGGAAGAGAAAAAAGTCAGAGAGAAAGGAAAGTGTATAAGAGAGAAAAGAGGAACAAAATATAGATGTCAGGTGACAATTCCAATAGAACAGTCACTAATCCCAACAAAGGCCAGCAACCAGTACCTAGAGATTAAGGCAAATTGCAAATAGCAACTGGTATCGACGGAGGTGAGAGAAAAGAGAGGTAGAAAACAAAGCAAGCAAAAACCAAAACAAAACAAGTAGAATAAACTAAAACAATCTCACAAAAAAAATTTTAAAAAATTAATATAATCACTTTTCAGGCAAATAGCAACAAAAGGACATAGAGTAAAAACAACTTTTTGGCTAGTGAAGACAAGAAGAGAGTGGTTTGTGTGGACTTGTAGTAGGGGATTTGAAATTAGATATACTAGTTTAAAACAAAAATGTAGTAATTATAAAGGTAAAATCAATTGAGGTGGAAAGAAGAAAAATATTCTTTTAATTAAAATATGTGAAAATGAAAAATTAAAAATTAAAAAAAAAGAAAAAAGGGAAAAGGAAAAATAAAAAAAAGAAGAAAAATAGAATGGTCCTTCACTTCCACTATTATTCTGATTGGCACTCCTGTTTCCCAGCAAGGAAGGCACTGCAGCTCCCTGTGTTCCCCTCTTGGTGTTTTAATCTCTTTATTCTTTTGTGATTATGCGAGAGTCAATTTGTGTGTCATCCATTGGGTGGCAGTGTTTCGGAATTGATCTCAGAGACAAAGCACAGGACCTCTCTAGGCTGTGCTCAGATCCTGCTACTCTGTGGTTCTCAAAGCCAGTTTGTGGGGGTTTTGCAGTCGGGACACTGTAGTAACTCCTAGGCTGTCTCTCTGCCCCCCCCCAAAAAAAAAACAAAACGAGTCATTTTCCAGAGCTCCCCTCTGTCAACAGCTCAGAGGGTTTGCCTTCACACTCAGGGATCACACCCTGACCACCTCTGTGGACCTCTCCAGAGGCAGCTTTCCCGCAGCCCGGCTCCCACAGTGTGCGCGTCTCTGTTGTGCGGGTGTAGGAGACCTCACCCTGACCCAGGCGAAATCTGACCCTTCCTTGCGCCTTGTGGATCTCTGAATCCTCTGCCTGCGCGTCCCTGCCGCCTGGGAAGCTTCGCTCTGGGTCCCCAGCTGTTCTATGGGTGCCTCCGTCAGCTGCAGCTTTCAGACCTCGGCAGACATCTACCTCCCCCTTATCTCAGGCGCAATCTGACCTGTACGTGTGCTCTGTGGATCTCTGGTTCCGCCACGTGTCTGCGCCGATTAGAGAGCGGAGTTCTGGGTCCCTGGGTTCCTGGCTGCTCGACGGGTGCCCAGCCACGGGCCGCAGACCGCAGCAGACATCCACCTCCCACTGCAAGATGGTTCGGGTCCGCGTTCGCGCTGGTGGTTCCGGCCGATAAAAGCCCCGCGGCAGTGGGGCTGCCTGGCCGGGAGAGCCCCTTCCAGCAGTTCTCCACCTTCTCCTCAGCTTTTTGCAGCTCCTCTGGGTCTCTGTGAGCCCCTCTCTTTCCCTCTAGTTATAGAACTTCCACTCAGCCAGCTTTCCTGTGGTTCTGGATGATGTCCGTTCTGTCTTTTAGTTGTAGTTTTGAAATTGTTGTGCGAGGCTGCAGATTAGGTGTTTGCCTTTGCCGCCCTCTTGGATTCTTCCCCACATTATTTGTTACAGTCTTTCTGTCTACATTGGCACACCTGATGGAGAAATTTTTCTATTTATTCTTCCCATTCCCAAACTTGGTTTAACTACTCTCTGACTTTTATATTTGGTTTGGATTGAATACCTTCACTGTCTTTTACTGAGTTATTTATTTGTTGTTGTTTTTCTTAGCACTGCCACAATGTCACGTTTTCAAGAAGTCTGAGGAGCTGGGCTACATTGCTGGGATGGCAGGTAGTGTCAGTGGCCAACCCTAGGCTAGGTCAGACACACAGTTTAAGCTGGTGTTGTGGGCATTGCTGACTGCAGCTTCCTGACTGCTCTAGTTGCTTTTCTGTCTAACCTTATGCTTCTTGAGTTCATTCCTTCCTGTTTGTCCAAAGTCACCTTTCTTTTCAGAGCTTTCCTAATTGTGTTACTGATTATATGTTGTCATGAGTCTCCTTTTTATTCATGGTTTTACTTGTACTTAATGGTGTCATAAAGTTGGCTAACTAAATACAGTAAATTTAAGATATTTAGGAACTTGATTTTTGCAGATATTTACCAAACACATAGACTACTTAAATAGAAGATATTATCAGAGTGGAAACTAATTACATGGTTAGAGTAAGAAAACCATGAAGTCGAAGTTCTAAGCCATCACTTTGATTTTTGTGCCTTGTAGTGGAGGGGAAAGATTCTGTGTGCTTACAGTAACCTGTGTTAAAATATAACCATAATAAATTGAATTAAAAACCAACTCTTAAGTTTAACTTACAAATCTTATTTTTAATACAAATCTATTTTACTGCTTAAATTTAAATACTCCTTTTACTTTTCTATTACTGTTCAATTAGCTTATAGATTTACCATACTAAATTCCCAAGATTTTAATAAAACTTAATCATTTGATTAATGAACATCTTTAGCTATTTCACACTAAAACCTTAAACTTAATATATCTAATTCTCTTAAGAATATCAAATAGAGAACAAGACAGACCTGTAAATTGAATGAAAGAGACTTCATACATTCTTAAAGATGTCTTATAAGTCTAAAAATCTATACATATTAATTTAAAAAATTGTATTTTTCTTGGCTATAAATATTGCTTTAAACAAAAAAATCTGTGTTTTACCTTAATATAATTATCTTAAAATATTTAAAATAAAACAAACAAACATGTAATTCCATAACAGTCAAGGTTCAGCTGCTCTGAGTATTTGAATATTCAGCTGCTCTGAGTATCTGAAAATATTGAATACTGTTCAGGGAAAATCTTTGAAAGGCCCTGAGAAACAGGACATGACTGGAATTACCGAATTTAAAAAAACAAACACCAAGAAGTCTACCATACAAGGACCAGAAAGTTCCTACGCTCACAGGCATCTCTGCTGCTCTGACTTTGTCTCAACACCTTTGAAACTGATGACTAGGCTCTGGAAAGCCAAGTTCAGATGCCATAGCTTTCCCTCTGCCCTTCTGTTCCCATAGTGCTGCTTACCAGGTGGGTAGCGTGGCAGAGATTGTCCTTTGTTTCACATCTACCTTCCAAGTCTTCTGAGAGTCTTTCTAACTGGCAGAAATTATTTCATATATAGAGAGAGTCCTAGCGGCCAAGGAGCCTGAGTGATGTGATATTTAATTCTTGGCTCTTTCAGAACTGGAGGCACATGGAAAGGTAGAATAGCCTAGTGAACGAAATCAATGATATTCACCATGAAGACCCATCAACTCCTTAAAGTTACAATTTCAAGTTAGAGATTTTGACTATTTGTCCAGAATTCTGGGTCACGATTTCCAGAAAAATTATCCTTAAATATACTTATTTATTACTTGGATTTATTCTGGTAGTTTGTCCTTATCTGTTGTATCAACCAGGGACCCCAATGGCAAGCCTTTCAGCTAGGATTTAATGTAGGTTTTACAACACAGGCATTAAAAATTCCCAATCCAATTGTATTATAATCTCATAGCAACTCCTTTCTGAGTTTTTTTTATCAGCTGACTTAACATGTTTGAATTCTAACCCCTCACATAGATTGCAAGTAATCCTTTCATTGCCTAATAGAGGAACTAAATTTCTATCCTAATGAACTACTTTACAACATGGTTTTGCTGAATATTGCTGCTTCTATTTATGCAGATAGTTATTCTCTTGAGAAAGTGAGATTTAACTCTTGAAAATGATCCTATATAATAAATCATCCCCTCTGGTAGGAGTTCCACTGACTGAGAGTTTGACTACTCGCTATGATGTTACACTGACCATGGGGCGGGTGGGGGGAGGGGAGTGCAGAACATGGTAGACGTTGGTGACATGGAGCTGGCAGCGGGTAACAGTGGAGGTGCTGCCACTCCGTGGGCCCTGATGAGAGCAGGACTGCAGTGGGATCGCAGAGCAGGTGAGCGGGTGGCCCTAGGCCAAAGCGGGGTGCCAGGCAGGGCTGCGGGGCTCTGAGGTTGGGGGTGAGAGCTCGAGCTTGATCTCCACAGGCCACCCTGAGGGACCCCACCTGTGCTTGAATTTTGTGAGCCAGGCCTCTAGTTCTTAGATAATAGACTTCCTACAAATCCCCTTGAACCTCTTCATAACAGTAACACACAAATTGAGACTGTACTTTAAAGGCATGATAGTATCAGATATTGGCTTCAGTAATAAATTCTCTTTTGGCAATGGTGTTTGATCCTCTACTAAAATACCTAATCATTTTCAGATTTTTAAAAAATCACTTTTTCATTTATATTATATTTATTCCTCTACTAAATGCCTTCAGAACAAAATCCTCATCCTATGTCCTATAGCATTCAGCAGAAGTGCTGTGCACATGGTAGACCAGTACTTTTCAAACCTTTTAAAAAATTTCCATTTTTTGTTGACATAAATATCTCTTTCTTTCCTAGAAATTTATTTACAATTTCAAAATAATCTAAATATATGACTCAAAGCTAATAAAAATAATGGTAATTTCAGAAGAAAAACACTTTGATCCCAAAGGCTATCCATCTCTTATTTTCTGTAATATCAAGATGCTTACTGAGTCTGCTTGCTTACCAGGCATGAGCCTTTCTATGTCAGCAAGTGTAGAAGATACCGATTTTTATTCCTGGCACTTTCCTTGTTTACCTATTAATTTATTTTGACTGGGCCAAAGCCTAATATCTAGTGGCTGAGAGCCAGCAGAGTTGGGTGTCATTCTTTTCCAAAATATATGCATTTACATTTAGGTTTGAAATAACTGAATTGATCAGGGTAGGCCACTGTCACATACCTATTTTGTAAAAATCAATACACTTTTTATTTTATAATGGATTTATATTTATATAGCAGTTATAAGTATAGTATTAAGAGTTCTCATATACCTCACCTCTAGTTTTCCCTGTTATTATACCTATCTTACATTAGATATATTTATCACAATTAAGAAAACACTATTGATACATTATTATAAATAAAATTTGTGCACGGGAGAGGGTGTCCCTCAGCTTGGCCTACACTTTCTCCAATCTGGGATGCCTTGGGGATGTCTGACAGACAATTTAACCGGTAGTCAGACATCTCTCTCATAATCTGGGACTGCTGGCTCCTAACCATTTTTCTGCCTGCCTGCCTTCATGATTGCCCCTAACTGCTTCCTCCTGCCAGCCTGATCACTCCCTAACTGTTCCCTTGCTGGCCTGATTGACACCTAACTGCTTCCCTGCTTGCCTGATCGCCCCCAACTGATCTCTCCTGCCATCCTGATCACCCACAACTGCCCTCCCCTGATGCAACCCACCTCTTCTGCTGGAACAATCTCCACTGTGTGCATGTCCATCTTGTGATGGCCATCTTATGACGATGTTAGAGAATGATGTGTGAGGGCATGATGACAACCTAGGCTATAATTAGTATAGATTAAAGTCCATCTATTTCTCAGATTCCTTTATTTTTTTATCTAATGTCTTTCATCCAATCTGGGATCTCATCCATGATACCATATTACATTTAGTTATCTTGTGTCCTTGGGCTTTTCCAGGCTGTGACATTTTCTTACATTTTTCTTGCTTTTGATGACTTGGATTCTTTTGAGGAGTACTGGTCAGATATTTTGTAGAATGTCCCCCAATTGTCATTTCTCTGATGTTTTTCTTATGAATAAATTATGGTTATGGATTTGGGGGAAGAATGTCACAGAGGTAAAATACATTCTCATCACATCCTATCAAGGTTACATACCATGAACATGATTAATCACTGTTGATTTAATCATGGTCATGGCTGAGGCAGTGTTGAGGTTTCCCTACTATAAAGTTTCTCTGTTCCTTTTTTATTTCATAGAAGTTACTGTGTGCAGCCACACTGAGGATTTGAGAGCTATGCTTCATCTCCTTGACAGTGGGGTGTATACATATATTATTTGTAATTCTGCATAAGATATCCATTTATTCTCTCTCATTTATTTATTCTGTCATTTGTTGATATCAGAATGGGCTTGTTTTATACTCTTTTGTAATAATCCAGTACTATTTTATTTATTTTCTTGTTCAGATTATTCCAATTTTGGACATTAGGATCTCTTTCATTTGTCCCTTTGACATACTCCATCATTGTGACACACTCCCATACTTTCTGGCACTACACAATGCTCCCACATATCCTTATTATATATTTTCTGCCTCAGTCCTAGAACCAAGAAGCTCTGTTTCCATTGGCTCTGCAAATCCAGATCTGAATGTCAGGTATACTCTTTGCTGCTAGAGTGTCATTGCTTTTAGGCCCGCTCAGGTGACAAAGCAAGAAAGTACGTGTGCATGGTAACCTATGTATATGCACATATCTATCAATAATTACATATAAATTAATATTTTTCCTAGGGCTGCATTAACAAATCACTACCAACTAGGTCACTTAAAACAAAGAAATTTATTGTTTAACTATTCTGGAGGTCAGAAGCTTGAAATAATCACAGTGCTGTCAAAACCCAGCTCCCTATGAAGGCCCTAGGGAAGGAAATGGATTCTCATAGCTTTTCTCCTGGGTTCTCATAGCCTCAGGAATTCCTCGGCTTGTGGATGGGTATGTCAATCTTCCATCTTCACATGGCATTCTTTTTATGTGTTTTCACATCATTTTTCCTCTGTGTGGCCCATCCCTTCTCTGGTCCATTCCTCTTTTTTTATAAGGGCATCAGTTATATTGAATTAGGGCCCACCCTGATGACCCCACTCTAAATTGATCACCTCTCTAATGACCATGTTTTCAAATAAGGTCACAATCTGAGATACCAGAAATTAGAATTTAAACATATCTATTTGGGAGGAGACAATTCAATTTGTGGTATCTATCTGTATTTATATTAAGCCTAGCATGAGTTTACACTGAAATCTCCTATTCTAATTCTTTACCTTGTGAATAATAAAATACTCCTCCTTTTGTTAGTCTATAACTTCCCACTCCAATAAGAAACATGACCCCCACCTTTTACCATCTGTTTTCTTAATTCTTCAGTTACAATATACTAGTACAGATATGGTGGTTTTAGAATTGTTAACACCCCATGAGAAACAACTTTATCAACTAGATGGTTACATGTCATTTGTTTTTGACTTAACCAACAAATGGTTATATGTCATTCATTTTTGTTTTATTCTTACAGTTCCAAAGTTACTTAGGTTAGCATCTCTCCTCCAACCCCCTTCAGTGAAATTGTTTCATATGCTTGTAATACTTTGGGGTTGTTTTGTCACAGTTTGTGTTTCATCTTGGGATCTCCTAACCTCCTAAATTATTTTGTTTTAAATTTGTATACATTAAGGCTTGTTCTTTAACTGTTGTAAAGTCATATAAATTTTGACAAATGCATAGTGTTATGTACCCATCATTATAACATCGTACAGAATAGCTTAATCTTACAGATTACACTCAGTTCCCTGTCCTTGTGTTTATTTTCTAGAGCTACTGCAACAAGATTCTACAGACTGAGTGGTTTCAATAACAGGAATTCATCTTGTCAGTTCTGGGAGCCAGAAGTCCACGACTGAGCTGTTAGCAGGTTTGGTGGTTCTGAGGCTTGCAGATGGCTATGCCCTTGCTACATCTTCACAAAATCTTTCTTCTGTGCATCCCGGGTAGCTCTTCCTCTTCTTATAAGAATTAGAACCCTCACTCTAATTGCATTATTTTAAGTTAATCATTTCTCAAATATAGTTACCTTCAAGTATGGATTTTGGAGGGTCATAATTTAGCCCAAGCAGCCTTTCAACTATTCAATCTTTATCCCACCTACTCTCCAACCCCTGCTGGTAACTAACCTGTTTACCATCCCTTTAAGCTTTTTCAGAATGTCATATAAGAGGAATCTCTATTAGAAGCCTTTCAGACTAGCTACTTTCATTTAGCAATATGAATTACATTTTCATTAACTTAATTCAACTTTTCTAATTAATTCTCAGTAATCAAATTAACAAATTAATTTAATTGGCCTGGTTAATTAATTAATGTATTTATTTTTATTAATTTTAAGATCCATCCATGTCTTCGCACAGCATGATAGCTCATTATTTATATTACTGAATAGTATTACATTTATGGCTGCACCACAGTGTGTGAAGCCATTCATATCCTTATAATTTTTGGCAATTATAGGTAAAGCTACTATAAAATTTGTGTATAAGTATATATGAGGACCTACAATTTTAAATCCTTTTAGTAACTCCTAAGAGTGTGATTGCTGGGCTGTATATTAAAACTATATTTCAGCCCTAGCTGGTTTGGCTCAGTGGATAGAGTGTTGACCTGCGGACCAAAGAGTTCTGGTTTTGATTCTGGTCAAGGGCATATACCCCAGTTGTAGGCTTCTCCCTGGCCTGGGCCCTGGTCGGCGCTCATGCAGGAGGTAATCAATCAAGGTATTTCCCTCACATCCATATTTCTCTCTGCCTTTTCCTCTCTCTTCCATTCTCTCTAAAAACCAATGAGAAAATACCCTTGGCTGAGGATTAAAAAATATACCAAAAAACAAAACACACAAAACTATATTTCATGTTTAAGAAACTGTCAAACTTGTCTTATGAAGTGGCTATACCATTTTGTTTTTCTTCCAGCAACAAATGAGTGTTTCTGTTACTCCTCAATTTCACCAGTAATTGGTGTTGTTGATTTTTTGGATGTAAAGCATCTAACAGTAATGTAATGCTATCTCATTTTTTTAAAATTTGCATTTCCTTAAAGACATATGTTGAGCCAATTAAAACAACAAGGAGCATTCTTGTTTCTCCACGGTGACTGTTCCTGTTAGTTATGAGAATATTAGCTATTCTAATGTGGGTGGAGTGGTTTCCAACTGCCAGTGGCAAATATTGGTATATCTTCTTTGGTGAGGTATCTTCAGATCTTTAACACATTTCTAAAATTGGATTTGTTTTCCTAGTGTTGAGATTTAAGCATCCTTTCTATATTTTGGATAAAAGTATTTTAACAGATGCATATTTTACAAATATTTTCATCCAGATTTGATTGCTAAAATTTTTTGGATTTCAATAGAAAATGCATATATAACATATATATATATAATGCATATATAACATGAGATTCTTGGTATTTAAATTTTCAAAAGAATTGAAAATATAAATTCCCTAAAATAGAGAAGATGCTGGCTAGAGCCATTAGAATTAGAGAATTATCAAAAAAGGGATTTCATTTTATATCACTGACTAGCAAACTCTGTAGATTTGATTTTATCATCTTTTGCTATAATAAGGTTGGTAATTTTTGTCATTTCCCAGTTTAGGAAGCTGATCATTCACAACTAAAGAGGGATATAGGTAAGTTGCTTATGATCACACAACTGGTAAGCAGTGAAGCCCTGTTTTAAGTTCAGCTTTTCATGCCTTAGGATCCATGTATATCCTACCTCAACAATCTTGCTAAGGATAAGGAAGGTGGAAAATTGATACATTAAAAGTCATAAAATAAATAAGTAGTAAAGTTTCTAAACAAAATACTGTATATATGTTTTTGATATTTATACTAACCATCAGTCTAAGGTATGTAGTCAAGATTATGTATGTATGTATGTGCATGTATATATATATTTTCAATTCTCAGCATATAAAATATATAAATATGCATATAGTATATATGATACACACACACATACACACACACACACACTAGAGGCCTGGTGCATGAAATTCATGCACTGGTGGCAGGGGTGTCCCTCAGCCCAGCCTGCACCCTCTCCAATCTGGTATCCCTCAGGGTATGTCCAGCAGTCGGACATCTCTCTCACAATCCAGGACTGCTGGCTCCCAACCACTCACCTGCCGGCCACCCTGATTAGCCCCTAACCACTCCCCTGCCAGCCTGATCAATGCCTAACTACTCCCCTGCCAGCCAGATTGCCCCCAACTGCCCTCCCCTGCTGGCCAAATCTCCCCCAACTGCAATACCCTGCAGGTCTGGTCCCCCCAACTGCCCTCTTCTGCAGAGCTGGTCCTCCCAATTGCCTTCCCTTATAGGCCTGGTTTCCCCCAATTGTCCTCCCTTACAGGCCTAGTTGCCCCCAACTTCCCTCTTCTGTTGGCCCAGTTACACCTAATGCCCTCTCTGCAGGCCTGATTGCCCCCAACTACCCTCCCTTGCAGGCCTGGTCCCGCCCAAATGCCCTCCCCTGCTGGTCATCTTGTGGCAGCAATCTTGTGTCCACATGGGGGTGGCCATCTTTGACCACATGGGGGTGGCCATGTTGTGTGTTGGAGTGATGGTCAATTTGCATATTACCTCTTTATGATATAGGATAATATATACACATTTTACATGCTGAGTATTAAAAGATATACTATACACATACCTGTATATTATATTAACTTTTAATTTTATAAAATATATTATGTATAAACATTGAAAATAAATGTCCTATGATATACTTATTTACTATCAGAAACTGATATAGAGTCTATACAGCTCAAAATGATATTCCTTTTAAAACTATACAAAATTGGAATGTATAGTGTGTGTTGTTTTTTTAATAGGCCTCATCATATTTTTAAGTTAGTGCTATGAAAACAATATATGATATTCTTTTGATAAAAGAGAAAAAGGAGCAAAGAAAAATTAACCTTTCAATGGTCTTGGCATGGTTTATTTTTTATCAATTAATAATGCAAGATAGCAGTGAGTCAGTTATATTCCACTGAGTTTTATGAAAGGAACTGTTCATTTTATAAATATCCCTATAAACTAAAAGTTTCAGAATGTGTAAGATGTTGCCTGTGAGTTTATGAATATGAAATTTGCATAATTGAATATTATTTTAATATCGTGAGGTACTATGTTTATTATGTAGGCAAAGCTTATAAATTAACTGTGACATTTAATCTATCTATCCCTATATATATAAAAGCCTATGCAACACTTACAATCAAAGTACCAGAATGACTGGAATGACTGATCAACCAGTCGCTATGATGCACACTGACCACCAAGGGGCCGATGCTCAACATAGGCACTCCCCGCTGGTGATAGTGCATTCCCACAGCCAACCTCCCACAGCCTATTTCCCCTTCTTTCCCCCCGCCCCAGCTGGCTTCCCTCAGCCCCTACCTCCAGCCAGCCAACCTCCTGTGGCCCTGCCCCCAGCCAAACTCCTACAGTCCTGATCTGCCTGATCGCCAGGCATCTAGTATAACAATAAAGCTATTCATAATCTGAAAAAAAGACACACTTTATAAGAATTAATTAAATTACAAAAAATGCTAACTTACCTAGAGCAAGCTTCTTAGTATCTGTGTGCCTTACTTTCCTCATATCTGAGTGGGAATAGAAGTAATAACTATCTCATGCAGTTTTTATGAGGATTCAATGATGTAAGCCACATTTACCACCTAACTGGCATTTGGTAAATACTTTGTAGTAGGAATAGCCCTGGAAACTTCCAGTACAATGCATGTATTTTTTGTTATTCACATTCTTTCAACATTTACTTTTCTATATTTCTACCTGCATAAAAAAATGAAAGATGATTATTTGCTTTGTGTGATATAAATTTGAAAATACGTTGTGCATTTTCTAAGTAGAAAAATGCTTCATAAAATTCCAATTAACCAATAAACCTTTACAACCAAATAAAACTTAGGTTCCCACTCCCACCATGTTCCTTATTATCTGCTAAGCTGGAAAACATCAGAAAAGTGTAAACTCCTGAATGATGAAAAAATTGTGAACTCCTTGATTTCATTTACATTGGTAAAAGCAATTTCAAATCTTATATTTAATTGTATTTTATCTTCTTTCATAAGATGAAGCATCAGAACTCAAAAATGAATTCCATTGTAAAACAAGAAATGCTGGAAGAATTTTGTTTAATGGCAAGCCCCTTTAGGCCCTATCTGTATTTCAATGAGAGAAGAGGAGCCAGCAAAAACCATGAGGATGATTTATATTCAAAATCTTTTTGAGACTTGAGTGGTCAAGGAAGCCCCTTTGAAGGTCATCCTGACAATGTGTATGTGTATGTGGCAGGGTGGCCAGTGAATCCAATTAAATATTAAATATTAATTATCATTTTAAAATTTGGTGTATAGAGATTTATATTTTCAAGGAAATAATTCAGCAATGTCACATAAGGAAGTTGGGTCATTCCTGAGAGGCAAAAGACAGAAATCTTAAGCTCTCCTGAGATTCAGAGATACTAAAACCTGCTGAATGGACAGAGTAGCCTTGACCACATCTTGGAAACAGAAAAGGGTATCACTAGGTGTTAGAAAATGAAATGAATCAGTGGACTGGTCTCTCCATGTGGTCAGTGGTCCTAAAGTAAGCATGCATCAGACCGCAACAATCCTTATCAAGCCATCTTACACCAAAGGAAGATAAAACATGAAACACATAGATTGGCTTTAAGGTAAGATTTAGCAGTCTGTTATTATTTTAGTCAAGATCCCTTCAAGAAAAAAAAATTGTAAGTATTCAGAGGGGATTTCATACAGGGAATTGGTTATATGTATGTTGGATGAGTAGGAGAAGCAAAAAAAAAGAAAGGGGTGATAACCAAAGATCAAAAGTTTGCTGACACACTTCACTGGAGCCCAACAATCTACACCTGTCGATGACTGGCCAATGTTGTCACATCCTGTTCAGAATCCCAACAGCTGCCCTCATGGCCAGGTCTGGAACCAGAGCTCACACTGTGCTTCTACCAATGCTGTCACATGTGTCTGTGAGCAGCACTATTGCTCTGTCACTGCTGGTGCTGAGGCTGCCTCTGAAGACTGCTAGAGGAGAGAAGCAGGGTGGGAGGCACTCTCTCTTCCCATTTACAAATTCCTATCAAGTCTCCCATTAACAGAACTTGACAAGAAATCAGTTGGCAAGAGATCCTGGGAAATCTCATCTGCAGGCTTGAGACAACACATAGAAGAGTGTAGAAGGGGCTTCAAACATAAATGCCAATAACTGTCATGTTATCTACAAGACCTGCATTAAAATCAAAAGGATATGGAACTGTTTATCTATTCATTCATTCAACAAATATTTATGGCAGGCTTCTAAGTGCCAGCTCCTCTTCCAGGTGCAGTGAAGCAGCAGGGAGCAAAACAGACAAATTACCTGTTCAGCATATTTTTGAACTTTAAACTCAGGGAAGACAGACAAACCAAATAAATAGTGGAATCCTATAGTATAGTGGAAGAAGCTATATGCTGTGTGAAAAGTACAGCAGGGAGGAAAGGTAGATGATTACAATTTGTTAAAACATGGGCCTGGAAAAACCATGTTAAAAAAGGACACTTGAACAAAGATATGAAGAAGTGAAGATGGAAGTTGGAATAAAATTTGAAATACTTATTTTAATATACTCCAAGTAAGGATTAAGGGGTAAATATAATAAAAATAAAGAAGACTATTTCTTACTGACAAAAGGACTCTTTGATCAAGAAGATACAGGCATAACATACATAATTTGCAGAATATCAGTGTAGCCTCAAAACATGTACAGCAACAATGGTTACAATAATGAGAAATAAGTATATAAAATTATAGTTTAAATTGAGAGAATCTTGCAGACAAAAACTCTTAATAGAGATTTGGCTAACACAGTAAGAAAATATTAATTCTTTGCAAAAATGTATACTCAACAAAAAACATGGATTTTTTAATTTATTCATGGGCAACTGTATACAGGAATGCAACAAATGATGGGCTCTTTTATACCACTAGGGGTATTAAATCTGTGTGTCTCTGATATTAGGGAAATATTTTAAAGCTGAGAGATTGATTAGGACAGACTGTGGTGGCAGAGCCAACATTATATAACAATTTATTGAGTTTGAGGAGGCACTAGGGTGAATATGTGTTTCTCCAAGCTCCCTCATTCCAAGAGAAAGCCTGAAGAGTTGAGAGAGCCCCAGTGATGAAGTCTGTGTGGTGTCACAGCAGAAGATAATAGTTGAAGAAAGAGGCATAACTTGCTGGCCAGACAGAATGTCCCGTATTAGAAAACTATAGGTGATGGTGCCTCAGAAATGGATTCTTGGAAATGGGTCCTGAGTTGACCCCCTAAATAAGTGCTCCATAAAATCATCAATGTCAGTTATTAGCCACACTGTATAATTAGCCAGTTTTGCTAAGGAGTAAGGAAAATGTGAACTCTCATTTCTTATGACCAGAGTATAAATGAGACCAAAACTATCTACCATATTTGAAAATGTCCATAAGCTAGTATCAAAAAATTCAATTTTCAGGTGCAATTTATTATGAAAAGGGCCAAAGATTTAGAATTATACTTAAAGAAGCTTTTTATTAGATAATTTCTTTCTTTTCTTAAAAAATATATTTTATTGATTTTTTACAGAGAGGAAGGGAGAGGGATAGAAAGTTAGAAACATCCAGAGAGAAACCAAGATGTCAGTATAGGTGAACACCTAAGCTGCTGCCTCACACAAAATTTCAAAACTACAATTAAAAAAGACAGAACAGACACCATCCAGAACCACAGGAAAGCTGGCTGAGTGAAAATTCTACAACTAGAAGTAGAGAGAGGGACTCAAAAAGACTCAGAGGAGCTATAAAAAGCTGAGGTATGGAGACACGCTCATGGAGAGGTCTGGCGGAGGGGGGTCTGGCTGGCTTCTTCTAGTACAGTGGTTCTCAACCTTCCTAATGCCGGGACCCTTTAATACAGTTCCTCATGTTGTGGTGACCCCCAACCATAAAATTATTTTCTTTGCTACTTCCTAACAGTAATTTTGCTACTGTTATGAATCGTAATGTAAATATCTGTGTTTTCTGATGGTCTTAGGCGACCCCTGTGATGGAGTCGATGGACCCCCAGAGGGGTTGTGACCCACAGGTTGAGAACCGCTGTTCTAGTGAGAGGGAGACGGAAAATCCCAACTGCACTAAACCCCAGCTCCAGGCGAGACTCATACGAGGGAGTCACTCATATGGGTTCCTAGAGCGCTCAGAAACTCAGGGGAACTGAAAGGCAGAGATCTGGAAGCTCACGTGCAAAAGACAGAGGTCTGGGGGCAAGCTCTCATGCACAGACACAGCTGTTCCTCACAACCAATTGGCTTGGAGGTCAATTCCCCCCAGTGATACTAACAACAATAAGAATTAACTACAACAAGACTGTACACACAGTTCACAAAAGGGTGTACCAAGAGTGTCCACCTCAAGTAACTGGGGAGGCAGAGCTACTGGGCCACATAGGACATGTAGCACACAAAACTACTCTATGAACACAGGGAAGCAGCGAAATATGGGGAGACAAAAGGACAGATCATAAACAAAAGAAATGGAGGAAAACAAATGACTGGATATAGAGTTCAAAATCATGGTTATAAGGTTTTTTAAAAATTTCCTAGAAAAATGGATAAATTTAGCGAGACCCAAGAGGAGATGAAAGAGGACCAACTAGAAATTAAACATACAATGACTGAAATAATAAATATTATACAGAAACCCAAAGAAGACTAGAGGATCGCAAGAATCAAGTCAAAGATTTGAAATACAAAGAAGCAAAAAACACTCCAGTGGAAAAGCAAAAAGCAAAAAGAATAAAAAAATGTGAAGATAGTATAAGGAGCCTCTGAGACAACTTCAAGTGTACCAACATCAGAATTATGGGGGTGCCAGAAGAAGAGAGAGAGCAAGATAATGAAAACCTATTTGAAGAAATAATGGCTGAAAACTTCCCCCACCTGGTGAAAGAAATAAACTTACAAGTCCAGAAAGCACACAGAACCCCAAACAAAAGGAATCCAAAGAGGATCACACCAAGACACATCAAAATTAAAATACTAAGAGCAAAAGACAAAGAAAGAATAGTAAAAGCAGCAAGAGAAAAACAGTTAATCAACTATAGGAGAACATCCATAGGATTGTCAGCTGATTTCTCAACAGAAACTATGCAGGTCAGAAAGGAATGGCAAGAAATATTCAAAGTGATGAATAGCAAGAACCTACAACCATGATTACTCTACCCAGCAAAGCTATCATTCAGAATTGAAGGTCAGATAAAGAGCTTCACAGATAAGAAAAAACTAAAGGAGTTCATCCATATCAAACCAGTATTATATGAAATGCTGAAAGGTATTCTTTAAGAAAAAGAAGAAGAAAACAGTAAAGGTAAAAATTATGAACAACAAATACTTATCTATCAAGTAAATCTAAAAATCAAGTGAATTGAAAATCAGATGATCAGAATAAACTGGTGAATATAAAAGAATTAGGGGCCTAGAAAGGGAGTGGACTGATAATTCTTAGGTGGAAAGAGGTGAGGGGGGTGCAGGGAGAGACTGGACAAAAATCATACACCTATGGATGAGGACAATGTGGGGGAGATAAGGGCAGAGGGTGGAGTGCGAGCCAGGTGGAGGGGATATATAGGGGAAAAAAGAGAAACAATTGTAATAATCTAAGCAATAAAGATTTATTAAAATAAAAAAAAGAAAGTTAGAAACATCAATAAGAGAGAGACATCAATCAGCTTCCTCCTGCACGCTACCCACTGGAGATGTGCCCACAACCAAGGTATATGCCCTTGACCAGAATTGAACCAGGGACCCTTCAGTCCACAGATCAACATTCTATCTACTGAGCCAAACCGGTTTTGGCTTTTTAGATAATTTCAATGAAGTAAGGAGAATGTTTCTGAACTTGATCTGGAAATGACATGCCTAATTTTCTTAAACATCTTACATTCAAAACAAATTATAAACTCAAAAATCATCTGAATAAATTAAAGTTCTGTACTTTCCTATTCTCTATATACGCACATAGTTTAAAAATTTTTCTGGTGATCCATAGAGTTGGGAACTTATCTATACTAATAAAAGGGTAATATGCTAATTAGACCAGATAGACTGGATGTCTTCCAGACATTCTTCCGGACGTCCTTCTGGACAAAGCTGCAGTGGCAGTGAGGGCCCAGGGCAGCAGCAGTGGGGTGATGCGAGTGGCGCCTTCCCCTGATAGGTCTGGTTGCCTCCCGCAGAGGCCAGACTGTAGCTTAGAATATCCCCTAAGGGATCCTGGACTGTGAGAGGTGGCAGGACAGGCTGAGGGGACCCTTCACCCCGTGCACTGGGCTTCTAGTATACTCAAAAGGCACAAAATTTCAAAGAGAAAACTGATTACATATTTGTAAAGAGGTGAACCATATATACTTGTAAACAAGACAATTCACAGTATATATTCACGTAAAACATTGCAAGACTCTAATATTGCACATCTCTAAAGGGTTTAGAGGTGTTTGTTTAAGAGGATAAACATTAAATTCTAGCTATTTAACTGAAAAACTGGCGTGAGCTTCTTTGGATTGATGGGACTCATTTTGTTATTACATCATTGTAGTATTATATACAGGAAGACAAGAGCAATAGTCTTCAGTGAAACATTATTTGTAATAGTGATAAGAAAATAAATAGAAACAACCCCAAGTATCCATTTGTAGGTAAATAGAGAAATAAATTTGGAAGATTTATACAATGGAATATTACATAGCATGCAGAATAAACTAGAGCTAGAAAATAAAAACTCAAAGACCAGAGATGAATGAGTAGAAGTTATTTTCATTGTAATGAAGGGTCCAGTACAATACAGCATATAAACTTTGATGGATGAGTTCAAGGAAAAAACATGTGGTAGGGATTTTTAAAAAATATTAAACTTATTGCAGTGTCATTGGTTAATAAGGTCATCTAGGTTTCAAGTGTACATTTCTATTACACATGATCTCATGATCTGTAGATTGCATTGTGTGCTTTCCACACACAGTTAAATTGTCTTCTGTCACCATGTATTAGGATTCCTTTGCCATTTACTACCCTCCCCTCTTCCCTCTGGTAAACATCATACTGCGGTGTCTAGGATTTTTAAAGCTGAAAAATCTGAAATCCTTTCTGTCAGGGTGTAGCTGATGAACAGTGATATCTGCAATGGCTGGGTTAGGCCACACTGGCACATCTCATTTTGAACTCAGCTTGGGAATTTGGCTGTCTGGCTACCTTTGTTGTGTAGTTGAGTTTCTTGGTTTGGAGTTATGTGTCCCCTATTGTCTTTTAATAAAGTCAGGGCTGCTTCACTGTCAGCATGCTAGACAGCCAGGTCAGGCTAGGTATCAACATGGACCGATCTCAGAAGCACAATACTGAATGCAAAAAAAAGCATATTGTAGAACCATTAAGCAGTGGGACTCATTTATGTAAATTAACAACAATTAAAAAATGCAGCATATGGTGTTATTTCGAGCATATTTAGGAAGAATATTCCTGGGATTATTATTAGCTACTTGTAGAATATGCTTGCTTAATTCTTTTAGACAATGCAATTAGAAAAGGAAAATCAAAGCATATTTGGCTAACTGGGTTTAGTTGCCATTCCACCAAAACAAAAATAAATGAGTAGCTGCTTCTCTGATACAGCACTTACAAGCTAGAACCAACACGCACAAGCCTTTTGGTTGATTTTTAGAGTCAGGGGTTGAAATTTCAGGCTAGTACTATGGTGTGCTTACCTGCCTTACTCAGAGCTCAGCATTTTCGCATTCTTCTTTCAGTGCTGAAAACATAGACACAAAGCTCTAAGTGAGAGCCAGGAGGACTTCTCTGGAGGAGCCATTGCCTCCAGGGATTTCTGGGGAGAGCTCTAGGCATCAATATTTCCTTTGTATCCCGTGACAATAATTCAGGGGCCAAGGGAATCATTCAAATGTTTATAGGAGCGACCTGCTCTGCCACTGCCTAGGCTCTCATCAGACTTAAAGAAAGCCAGGGACCTTGTTGTCGAAGGCAGCAGGCACTTTCAAAAGACCAACAACACGTTGTCCCATGTATCTTCAATGCAAAAACAAATCTTCATATTTCTACTGAAGGTGTTGGTGTTGATGCAATAATGATTTGTTTTCTATCCAAAGAAATAAAAAAAGTTGAAATTTATTCTTCAATGTAAAATTATTTTTCCATTCCAGGAAAAATGACCCCAGGGGTTGACCAAGCTTCACATTAAATCCCTGTCTGAGTGTCCCCACGAATTAGTCTTTTCCAACTAGCATGCCACTGGAACAAGATCCTCTGATTGGCTTTTGCAGCTGTGAGAGCCTCCTGGGGTGGTCAGACCCCCGGCAGGCATTTTCCCTGCCCTACCCCCAAGGCTGAAAACCGGAGCAGCAATTCAACTGCAGAGAAGGTGCCCTTTGCTCTTTGGAAAGAATTGTCTGTAGTCTAATAAAGTAAGCTGCATTTCCCCATGTTACTTACTTTGTTTTAGATATAGTCAGGATTACTAAAGGTTTTTATATTCACAGCCAGACCTCATGTGCTCTGTGACAAGTTCCTGAATGGACCAGTTCAGCTTAGTCAACCTGCTTTCTTTTCTTATTTTCATCTCTCTGACTTTTAATAACTCAACCTATTTCCTTCTTTCAACTGCATTAGCAAGCGCTAATTCAGCATACTTCCAAACTGTTTGTCAGTAGGCATTTAAACTGGTTATTTTAAAATTTGCTTTTGTGCCAGGGTTTTACTGGAATGCAATAAGTATTCTTCCATCCTTGCAGCATTCTTTATCAGTTAAGTAAAGCAAGACTGTACAGAATGTTTAGTAGGGATATAATTATTTGTTGCCAGTAGCCAAACACCTGCTGCAAGCAACAGATTCCCCAAAGGTATGTTAATTTACTTAATAGATGTACTATATTCGAAAAAACATTAGATCTTTGGTTAATTCTGACTATATTTGTCTTTTTTTATTAATGTATTATATGTATACATATCTTCCCATTGCCCCCCCACTCCCATGCATACCTTAACCTCCCCCCCCCATGTCTTGTGTTCATTGGTTATGCTTATATGCATGCGTACAAGTCCTTTGGTTGTTCTCTTATCTACCCCACCTCTCCCTAACCTTCCTGCTGTAATTTGACAGTCTGATGCTTTACTGCCTCTGTATCTATCCTTTTGTTCTTCAGTTTATAATGTTCTTCATTATCCACAAATGAGTGAGATCATGTGGTGTTTCTCCTTCATTGACTGGCTTATTTCACTTAGCATAATGCTCTCCAGTTCCATCCAGGTTGCTGCAAATGGTGAGAATTCCTTCTTTTTATGGCAGCATAGAATTCCATTGTGTAGATGTACAACAGTTTTCTGATCCACTCATCTGCTGATGGGCACATAGGCTGTTTCCAAATTGTAGCTATTGTAAATTGTGGTGCTATGAACATAGGGGTGCACAAATCCTTTCTGATTGGTGTTTCTAATTCCTTAGGATATATTCCTAAGAGTGGGATTGCTGGGTCAAATGGGAGTTCCATTTTTAGTTTTTTGAGGAAACTCCACACTGTTCTCCACAGTTGCTGCACCAGTCCCCATTCCCACCAACAGTGCACAAAGGTTCCTTTTTCTCCGCATCCTGGCCAACACTTGTCATTTGTTGATTTGTTCATGATTGTCATTCTGACAGGTGTGAGATGGTAACACATTGTTGTTTTGATTTGCATCTCTCAGATAATTAGTGACTTTGAACATGTTTTCATGTGTCTCTTGGCCTTCCTTCTGTCATCTTTCGAAAAGGTTCTACGTATTTAGGTCCATTCCCCATTTTTTTATTGGGTCATTTATCTTCCTTTTATTAAGTTGTATAAGTTGGCTGTAGATGTTGGAGATTAAACCTTTATCAGTGATAACATTTGCAAATATGTTCTTTCATACAATGGGGTTTCTTTTTGTTTTGTTGATGGTTTCTTTTGCTGTGCCAAAAGCTTTTTATTTTGATGTAGTCCCACTTGTTTATTCTCTCTTTAGCTTCCATTGCCCTTGGAGCAGTATCAGTGAAGAAGTTCCTTCTGCATATGTCTGAAATAATGCTGCATGTGATTCCTCTAGTATTTTTATGGTTTCCCATCTTATGTTTAAGTTCTGTATCCATTTGGAGTTTATTTTTGTATATGGTGTAAGTTGGTGGTCCGTTTCATTTTTTGCATGAATTTGTCCAATTTTCCCAACACCATTTATTGAAGAGGCTGTCTTAATTCCATTGTATGTTCATGCCTCCTTTGTCAAATATTAATTGAGCATAGTGGTTTGGATGGATATCTGGATTCTCTATTCTATTCTATTGAACTATATGTCTGTTCTTGTGCCAGTACCAGGCTGTTTTGAGAACAGTTGCTTTGTAATATAGCTTGAAATCTGGTATTGAGAACCCACCTACTTTATTCTTCTTTCTCAGGATTGCTGTGGCTATGCAGGGTCTTTTTTGTTCCAGATGAATCTTTGGAGAGTTCTTTCTAGGTCTGTGAAATATGTTGTTGGCATTTTAATGGGTAAGCACATTGAATCTATAGATTGCTTTGGGTAGTATGGACATTTTAATGATGTTGATTCTCCCAATCCATGAGTGTGGTATGCTCTTCCATCTGTTTACGTCTTCCTCTGTCTTTTTTTTTCAGTGTAATTCTGACTATATTTGTATGTACCCAATATTGTTCAAAAGATTTCAAGTCAATGTAGGCAACATATTAGGTTAGTTTATGCAAAATTACCATACTGATAAGACTGCATATTTTGACTGAACAAATTGTCAAACTCATGCTGTGAAAACAATAGGCTGGTTTATCTTGTAGTGGTCCCCACCATTCCAATAGCTTCACACTTAACTAATTCTATGCAGCCAGATTCAGCCTTCCTCCAAGTTGACTCTAAGCAATGCAAACCCAGTCATTATACTGAATTCTAAATCCTGCTGTCATGTCACCATAGCCCACTTCATTCATAGAATTTCCTTCCTAGTGCCATAGTTTCTAAACCAGGTCCTCATCAATCTCCTGCAGAAGATTTAAGAACTTCAACCCTCATTAGGCCCTTCAGATTTTTTTCACAAACTAAAACCCTTTGTTGCTGTGATTAGATTTTCCTACTTCCAATACCCAGCTTCATCTTGATTTCTCCACTTAGCATTCTTTCCTCTTCCCTTTCATTCAATAACTTCAATTAGTTAGTTCAGGTACACTATTGACTGACATCATGTTCAACACATGTCAAACAAATGAAAAGGATAATTCTTATTCTGGAGGAGTTTATACCAAAGTGGGAGAGAAATCTCTAGTGCTCTGCTGTTTTGAAGCAGCATATAGCCTTTTGCAGCTCATCAAACATCTAATAGGAAATAAAAAGCTAGTCTTGCATTCTGGAAATTTTGCCCCAAATAAGAAGGACATTCTTATTGCCCTTCTTCCTTGGACTGGGAGAGGAGGATAGAGTGGAGAACAAACAGCAAGTCATTCTCTGCTCCTACACATTTCCTTCAAAGAATCTTCCCTCTTTCCCAATAAGTTATTTGACTTGTGATGGGATTCCTCAAATTTTTTTTTGTGGTTTTTGTCACCTCTTAACAATGCAACATCAGACTAACTGAAATAATTTCATGTTATGATAAAAAATATGTTTTTGCAAAAACTAAATTACTGTCAGCAACACAAATATGATACTGACTAGAGGCCCGTTGCATAAAATTTGTGCAAGGGGATCGGCCCTCACAGTCTCTCATAGCCTCGGCCAGTCCTTGCAGCACCTCGAAGCCTTGGCAGGCCCTTATAGACCCTTGAAGCCCCGGCTTCATCTGGAATGTGCTCTGGACAGTCATTCTGCTGTTCAGTCTAATTAGCATATTAGGTCTTTATTATATAGGATGATAAAACAGGAATTCTTTGATTTATCTTATACTGTGTAGCAACTTATTTCCTTTCCTTATTCAAACTGTTAGGCACCATACTGCTTCAGCTATTATATAGACTGGCACAGCTTTCTTATTGGCTTAAAATTATATTTTTTGACACAATGTGATTGTAAGTTGCAAATTAATACTCTCCAACTACATGGCACTTAATAAGGTACTCATTCAGGTGGTTAAGAATATCTTTGTTTGGGTCGATCCAAGATGGCGGCATAGGTAAACACCTACACTGCTGCCTCACACAACAATTTCAAAACTACAACTAAAAGACAGAACGGACATCATCCAGAACCACAGGAAAGCTGGCTGAGTGGAAGTTATACAGCTAGAAGGAAAGAGAGGGGCTCACGGAGACCCAGAGGAGCTGCAAAAAGCTGAGGTACTGAGACGCGCGCCCTGGGAGAGTGGGTGCCGGAGTACCTGGCTGGTTTTCTCTGGCGGGAGGGAAACGGAGACTCCCAATGGCATTGAACCCCTTATATTACGACACTAAACCCCAGATCCAGCGAAACTCATACGGGGGGAGTTTGGACTGTGAAAAGGGAGAGGTGCACGGAAATTTAGGGGAATTGCAGAAGATCAGGTCTGGTCTCGCACTCGCACGGTGCTGCGCGCAGGACAGATTGCTGATTGTGCTGCTGGCTTTCGCGAGTGGGCGGGAGACAGACCCTCCCAACTGTGCCACTTCTGACTCCACTAAGCCCCTGTTTCGGGCGAAACCCTGGGGATCTAGACTCATGTGGTCCTAGTGCGCAGGGGAGCTGGAAAGGCAGCGGTCTAGAAGCATTGCGGGCTCACGGGCACAAGGACCGCTCCAGCCATTACCCAGTCACGTGAGACTCAGGGGCCGTGGAGGGCGGGGCCGACTGGAAGGCAAGGCGGTCCCTTAAGCCCTGAGACTCCACCCCTCCCAAGCTCAACAGAGGCTTCTTCAGTTTTGCGTCTGGTATCATAAGGCTGAATCCAACACAGAAGTTTCCCCGGCATAGTGAAAATGTCGAAACAAGGGAAGGGATCACAAACAAAAGAAATGGAGGAAAAAAAACAACTGGATATAGAGTTCAAAACCACGCTTATAAGGTTTTTCAAGAATATGCTAGAAAAATTCGATAAATTTAGTGAGACCCAAGAGGAGGTGAAAAAGAACCAACTAGAAATGAAACATACACTGACTGAAATAAAAAATATTATACAGAGACCTAACAGCAGAGTAGAGAAAGGCAAGAATCAAGTAAAAAATTTGAAATATAAAGAAGCAGACAACATTCAACTGGAAAAGCAAGAAGAGAAAAGAATCCAAAAATGAGAACATTAACGTAAGGAGACTCTGGGACAGCTTTCAGCATACCAACATCAGAATTGTGGGGGTGCCAGAAGAAGAGAGAGAGCAAGATACTGAAAACCTGTTTAAAGAAATAATGACTGAAAACTTCCCACATCTGGTAAAAGAAATAGACTTACAAGTCCAGGAAGCACACAGAACCCCAAAGAAAAGGAATCCAAAGAGGACTACACCAAGACACATCATAATTAAAATGCCAAGAGCAAAAGAGAAAGAGAGAATATTAAAAGCAGCAAGAGAAAAACAGTTTATTACCTACAAGGGAGCACCCATACGACTGTCAGCTGATTTCTCAACAGAAATGATGCAGGGCAGACGGGAGTGGCAAGAAATATTCAACGTGATGAATAGCAAGAACCTACAACCAAGAATAATCTATCCAGCAAAGCTAACATTCAGAATTGAAGGGCAGATAAAAAGCTTCACAGATAAGAAAAAGCTAAAGGAGTTCATCAACTCCAAACCAGTATTATATGAAATGCTGAAAGGTACTCTTTTAGAAGAGGAAGAAGAAAAAGGTAAAAGCCAAAAAATTATGAACAACAAATACATATCTATCAACAAGTGAATCTAAAAATTAAGTAAATTAAAAATTTGATCAACAGAATAAACTGCTGAATATAATAGAATCAGGAGCACAGAAAGGGAGTGGAATGATAATTCTCAGGGGGGAAGGGGTGAGGGGTGTACAGGGAGAGTCTGGACAAAAATCATACACCTATGGATGAGATCAATGGGAAGGAGCTAAGGGCAGAGGGAGGGGTGGGAGCTGGGTGGAGGGGTGCTATGGAGGGGAAAAAAGAGAAACAAATGTAATAATCTGAATAATAAAGATTTAATTAAAAAAAAAGAATATCTTCTTAAAATTATCAATGAATTGCATATCTGCAATATGCAGATGAACTTAATTTGAAAAGCATTGACATGTAGCAAATCATGTTTTGTTCTCTTCCAAATATAGAATCTCTATGATTCTAATAGCATAAAACATTCCCTTGTAATTAGTCTTTTTTATGGTGGAGGATTCTCTGGTGTTGTCAAAATCAAATCTGGCATATAAAAATGCCTAACCCATTTTCTTTTCAGAAAAAGTCATCCCTTCTCAACATTTATTCTTTTTTTTTTTAAAAAAAAAAGAGATATAAAAAATTTGCCTGCAGACATTTAAGACATGAAATTTTTTTGTCTAATGAAGAAGTATGCAATATGAACTCCATAATCATGTTAGAGACAGAAGGTCAGTTTAGTTATCTTATCTCAATGTTCAAATGTGTGTGTGTGTGTGTGTGTGTGTGTGTGTGTGTGTGTGTGTGTGTATTTTAATTTTCTGAAATTGTTTTCTATTTTGTGACAACCATTAGGGTTCCTGCTACTTTGAGTGTATCTTTGTAACTCTCATGGCAAAGCATGGGGGAGGAAGAGGGGGAAAGAGAGTAAAAACCACTGCTGTGTCTCCTGGCTATAGCTCCCTTGTCAAATGCTTCAACTCTTGCTGAAGATTTTACTGAGCTCATCAAAATTCTAAGGACTGTATTTTCCATTTTACTATATTCCTTATGGTTTCACATGCTGATGTCTATGTAGAAGTCTCTCTCAATAGACTCATGATGTTCAGATAAATGCTGAATATGAATCAGCGAGCAGCTGAGATTTTCTGTGAAATCTGTTTTTTTTTTTATTTTTCTTAAATAAATAAAAGATTATTGTATGGCTTTAACTGCATTTTCCTGAGCCCACATGGAAGAAGTTTGTCCAGAATAGACATTTTAAGACCTACTCAAACCTAGAGAAAATCACAGCTTTCTCTCCCAGCAACATAACTCAGGGTGTAGTGTTTTCAGATTTTAGTCTCTTGGGCTCCTCTCCAAGATGTTGCTGCTTTTTATTTGTAGTCTGCATTCTTGATTTTGACAGTCTAGGATTTGCAATCATGCTGTGCAGGACACAATAACATTGTGTGCCTCTTATTCTCATAGTGGTTCAAATATTGAGAAAAATGATTATTTTTCAACAGAATGATCTAAAGAATTTTCAAATATTCTAATAATAATACTAACAGAAATATTTCCAGAAAATGCCTTTTATTTTTGCTGTCATGTATTTTCTCTTTTTCCTAGTTTAGAAATTAAGTAATAGGTTTTAACTGAAGTAGTGGCATAGACTTAATTTTTATTTTTATCTGTCTATTTCTTGTTAAAATTACAAGTACTGTTTACAATAAGAAATTGTTTTAAGTTATTTTATTAAGGTTATCATTTGCAAATTTCCTTTTAGTTATATTTGCACATAGAAATAATAACCCAGATATGATTAGTTACAGTTGGCAATAAAATAATTACATAATAGATGGGCCAATAAAACTCTAAATTAGTTTCCAAGATAACATTCATGCTAATTATACAAAAGGTGGGAATTGTGTTTGTTTTTAAAAATCCACATTTTGGATTTTAAACCTGGATTTTAAAATCCAGGTGGCTCAGTTGGTTGGAGTGCAGTTCTACAATCCGAAAGGTTGTGGATTCGATTCCCAGTCAGGACACATACCTAGGTTGCACGTTCACCCCTTGGACAAGGGTGTATAGGAGGCAACTTATCAATGTTTCTCTCTCTCTTCTTTTCTCTCACTCTCAACTGAAAACAGTTCCTTGGTGAGAGTTTAAAAATAAAATTAAACAAAATAAAATCTTCATTTTGATCAATAATAAGGCAGTTTTAAGAATGAACTGGTTTATAAAATAAGGCATTATTGTTTTACTAGAGGCCAGATGCATGAATTTGTGCACAGGTGGGGTCCAGCTGGTCTGGCTCAATGAGGCCCACTGGGTCTGGCCAGCCAAGGGGGCAGGGGCACTGATTGGGGCCCGAATCAGGCTGGTTGGCTGCCACAGTGCGTGTCATAGCCATTGGTCATTCTGGTCATTCTGACCATTCCACCTTTCTGATGGCTGGGCTTTTATATAGTTTTAGACAGTTTAAATTATCAGGTATAATTCAGTTATGCTAAGACAATTTTTGGCTGATTTGAGCTTGCTTATTTCACATATAAAATTAATATTCACTATTATATTGATTTTCCAAAATATACTCTCAAGTACATCTCATATACTATGTTTAAATCACCATCACCAAAAAGGAAAACATACATTCAATGAGAATTATGTAAGTGAAGGGAGCATCTTTCAGCCAATAGCTAAATATAACTGAGTCACATAAAGCCACTAATCAAAAATCTGAGGGGAAAACATTCTTAGCACCATTCTCATTTTCTCTTGGTAATTGGTTTTCTTTCTTCCTAGCTTTGGAATTAGAGAAGACTAACAGTGGAAGAAAAAGGGTTCAGAGAGAAAATGAGAACTTGACAGACCACAGATTAACAATGGCTTTCTCTTCAGATTTGTTGACAACAGACTTGCTCATAATGTCTCTAAATCTAAGAAATCTCATTCATGGTCAAGCCACTTTTAGTTTTTTTTGTATCTGTGAAAATCATGCACATTTGACTCATTTTTGTTCCTTGCATTTTCTTTTTGATATAGGTCTGAAATATTAGTGTTGGATGGGAAATTTTGAAATAAAAATTATTTCCTTGGATTAGTCTTTACACAATGGAATACTACTCAACATTAGGAATAAAATATTGCCATTTGCAACAACATGGATGGACCTTGAGAATATTATATTAAGTGAAATAAGTCTGTCAGAAAAAGCTAAGAACCATATGATTTGACTCATATGTGAGATATAAAACTGGTGGACACAAACAGCAGTGTGGCGATTGCCAGAGGAAAGGGAATGGGAAGGGAAGAGGTTTCTAATACTAGTATATGAAGATTTGTCTTAGAGTGGTGGACATAATTCAATATACAGGTCTGGTAACATAGAAACACCTATAAAACCTGTAACCAAGGCCACCCCAAAAATTTAATAAAAATAATTAAACATAAAAATAAATAAATAAAAAGTAAAAATAACAACAAAATAAACAACACTAGAGAATCTTTAAGTGAGGGTAGAGCTGTGTTCTTCCTTACCACACTGCTTTGTTACTTTTTTTCAATCAACTATGAACTAAGGATTTCATAACAGATGTCAGTAGTCTCCTTTAGAGATAACTTGCCACCAGAGGAAAGGTTCTCATCTCAGAGCAGTGGAGCAGAAATGTCTTCATACAAGAATCTGGTCAATTCCCTTGACTTTAATTTAAAACTACTTCTTACTCCTGAGAGCTAGCAGTCAACCCTTTACCAATGAGTCAACAGAAGAAAATCACAATTCTATCAAATATTATATTATTAATAGAGGCCCAGTGCACAGATTCGTGCACCAGTGGAATCCCTCAGCCTGGCCTGTGGGGATGGGGGCCAAAACCAGCTCTCCAACATCCCCAAGGGATCTTGAATTGCGAGAGGGTGCAGGCCAGGTTGAGGGACCCCACTGGTGCACAATCAAGGCTGGGGAAGGACCATGGTAGGGCTCCAGGGCGTGTCCAGTCTGACAGACCCCAGCAGCAAGCTAACGTACTGGTCAGAGCATCTGACCCCAGTGGTCAGTGCACATCATAGCAACTGGTCAAACAGTCAAATGGTTGGACACTTAAGATATTAGGCTTTTATTACATAGGATTTTCTCCCTATTTCACTTCTTTTTTTTTATATGTATGCATATATTTTTATTGATTTCAGAGAGGAAGGGAGAAGGAGAGAGAGATACAAACATCAATGATGAGAGAGAATCATTGATTGGCTTCCTCCTGCATGCATCATACTGGGGGTCAAGCCCATATCCCAGGCATGTGCCCTTGACTGGAATTAAACGTGGGACCCTTCCGTCCACCGGCTCACATTCAATCACTGAGCCAAACTGGCTAGGGCCCTATTTCACTTCTTGAATTTAATCCCTGATTATTAGTTTCTGTGCTGTTATCATACACCTGATATAAAGCCATGCACTTTCATTGGAGAAAATGTGAAAAGTAAAGAAAAATAGGGAAAGAACATAATGCTATCCAAATATGAGACAATGTTATAGTCATATCAATTGATGCAGAAAAAGCTTTAACAAAATCCAACACCCTTTATTGATAAAAACTCTCAGCAAGGTGGGAATAGAAGGTTCATACCTCAACATAATAAAAGCCATATATGATAAACCTATAGCTAACATCATATTCAATGGGCAAAAACTAAAACCATTTCCCCTAAGAACAGGAACAAGACAGGGATGCCCACTATCGCCACTCCTGTTTGACATAGTATTGGCAGTTATAGCCATTGCAATTAGACAAGAAGAAGAAATAAAAGGCATCCAAATTGAAAAAGAAGTAAAGTTATCCTTATTTGTAGATGACATGATACTGTACTTAAAAACCCGAAAGATTCCATCCAAGCTAATAGACTTAATAAATGAATTTGGCAATGTACCAGGAAACAAAATTAATGCCAAGAAATCTATGGAATTTCTATACACTAATAGTGAAATTACAGAAAGAGAGACTAAAAAAGCAATCCCATTTACCATCGCACCAAAACAATTAAGATACTTAGGAATAAACTTAACTAAGGAGGTAAAAGACCTATGCACAGAAAACTACAGGATACTGAAAAAAGAGATAGAGGAAGATGTAAACAGATGGAAGAGCATGCCATGCTCATGGATTGGGAGAATCAACATCATTAAAATGTCCATACTACCCAAAGCAATCTATAGATTCAATGCACTACTAAGTATAATGCCAACAACATATTTCACAGACCTAGAAAGAACTCTCCAAAGATTCATCTGGAACAAAAAAGACCCTGCATAGCCACAGCAATCCTGAGAAAGAAGAATAAAGTAGGTGGGTTCTCAATACCAGATTTCAAGCTATATTACAAAGCAACTGTTCTCAAAACAGCCTGGTACTGGCACAAGAACAGATTTATAGATCAATAGAATAGAATAGAGAATCCAGATATCCGTCTAAACCACTATGCTCAATTAATATTTGACAAAGGAGGCATGAACATACAATGGAATTAAGATATCCTCTTCAATAAATGGTATTGGGAAAATTGGACAGATACATGCAAAAAAAATGAAACTAGGCCACCAACTTATACCATACACAAAAATAAACTTGAAATGGATACAAGATTTAAACATACGACGGGAAACCGTAAAAATACTAGAGGAATCCACAGGCAGCACTATCTCAAACATATGCAGAAAGAACTTCTTCACTGATACTGCTCCAAGGGCAATGGAAGCTAAAGAGAAAATAAACAAATGGGACTATATCAAAATAAAAAGCTTTTGCACAGCAAAAGAAACCATCAATAACACAAAAAGAAAGCCCACTGTATGGAAGAAGATATTTGCAAATGTTATCACTGATAAAGGTTTAATCACCAACTTCTACAGCCAATTTATACAACTTAATAAAAGGAAGATAAATGATCCAATAAAAAAAATGGGCAAGAGATCTAAATAGAACCTTTTTGAAAGACGACAGAAGGAAGGCCAAGAGACATATAAAAACATGCTCAAAGTCACTAATTATCTGAGAGATGCAAATCAAAATGACCATGCGATACCATCTCACACCAATCAGAATGGTAATCATCAACAAATCAACAAATGACAAGTGTTGGCAAAGATGCTGAGAAAAAGGAACCCTCATGCACTGCTGGTGGGAATGCAGACTGGTGCAGCCACTGTGAAGAACAGAATGGAGTTTCCTCAAAGAACTAAAATGGAACTCCCATTTGACCCAGCAATCCCACTCATAGGAATATAACCTAAGAAACTAGAAACACCAATCAGAAAGGATTTATGCACCCCTATGTTCATAGCAGCACAATTTACAATAGCTGAAATTTGGAAACAACCTAGGGCCCTGTTAGCAGTTAAGTGGGTTAGAAAACTGTTGAAAATCTACGCAGTGGAATACTATGCTCCCATAAAAAGAAGGAATTCTTACCATTTGCAGCAACCTGGATGGAACTGGAGAGCATTATGCTAAGTGAAATAAGCCAGTCAATGAAAGAAAAATACCATATTATCTCACTCATTTATGGATAAGAAAGAACATTATAAACTGATGAACAAAAAGATAGATATAGAGGCAGTAAAGGATCAAACAGACTGTCCAATTACAGTAGGAAGGTTAGGTAGATAAGAGATCAATCAAAGGACTTTTGTGCATGCATATAAGCATAACCAATGAACACAAGACACTGGGGTGTTAACATATGCATGGGAGTGGGGAGGGCAATGGGAAGATACATATACATGTAATATATTAATAAAAAAACAAATATGAGATATTTCTTACATAGACTTCACAAGATTTATTTCTACTCAAAAACACACTTGGCACATCTACTAATTTCTGTGAAATTTGGATGTATTCTCTAGTTGCATATTTTATGATTACCAAATAGTACATTATTAACAATTTTTTCTTAAACATGATAGTTAATAATGTCCATAACTTGCCTGATCAGTTTTGTTAGACCTTTTGCTTGCTTTGTATTTTTATTCTAATATATAAAAAGCCAGTGGCTGTCACAACCAAAACAACTGGATGGATGACTGAACAGCAGGCTGCGTGAGACAATCAGGCCAGCAGGGAGTTACTGAGGGATGACCAAATGATTGAACAGCAGGCTGCATGGGATGACCAGGCCAGCGGGGGAGGCGGGGAGTTAGAGGTGATCAGGCCAACAGAGGGGGGCAGTTGGAGGAGACCAGACTGGTGGAGGCACAGTTGGGGGTGACCAGGCCAGCAGGGAGGGCAGTTGGGAGTGACCAGGTTGGCAGGGAGGCAGTTAGGGGCAATCAGGCCAGCAGGCAGAGGTGGTTAGGGGTGATCAGTCAGGCAGGCAGATGAATAGTTAGGAGCCAGCAGTTCCAGATTGTGAGATGGATGTTCTACCAGCTTAGGTCTGATCCCCAGCAGTCAGACATCCTCTGAGGGGTCCCGGATTGAAGAGGGTGCAGGCTATGTTAAAGGCCCCTCTCCATGTATGAATTTCATGCATCAGGCCTCTGGTTATAAATAATATTGCAAGAACTATCATTTTAGCTGCAATTTGTAGATGTCTCAAATTATTACTTTAAGTTAAGTTTCTAGAAAGTCAATTGTTATGCCAAATGGTATATATATCAATTTTGATGTACACTGCAAATTTGTCATTAAAACTTAGATATAGCCCTGGCTGGTTTGGCTCAGTGGATAGAGTGTCGGCCTGCGGACTGAGGGGTCCCAGGTTCAATTCCAACCAAGGGCACATGCTGGGTTGTTGGCTCAATTACCAGTAGGGGGTGTGCTAGAGGCAGCCAATCAATGATTCTCTCTCATCATTGATGTTTCTATCTCTCTATTCCTCTCCCTTCCTCTTTGAAATTAATAAAGAAATATATTTAAAAACTTGGATATACAATTTAGGATTTCAATAATAGAATGAGAGTATTTTTTTTCCCCTAGAACCTTTGTCCATGGTATTGAAACCCAAGATGTGGTGGTTAGTCCAAGCTCTTTGTCTCATAAAACCAAAAAATGGATTCATTGACAAAATGATGGGAAGAAAACAATATTTATTGGGGTGCGGGGCAGAGCTTAGAAGGGATATGTGGATTTCTCACCTCAAGAAGGCCGAAGGAAGGGGGCCCAAAATGGGTTACCACTTAAGCTTTTTGCCTAGGGATATTCATATACTGTGCTAGCTTCTGATTGGTCCCTTCAAGGAATTCTGGCAATATCTAATTATATCAAAGTTCAAGTTCCCTTCTGTGTGAGGATCTGACTGAGGACTGCCACTTCAGGTCTGAGGTGATAACACTGTTCACCTCTGGCAGGGTCAAAGGTCAAGTTTCCCTGCCCAGATGGGCTCCAGCCTACCTAGTTCTAGGTCCTTTGTTTGCCTCCATATCTGACTTCCCTTCCACCTTCCTCTAGTGGTCCCTGTCTCTGATTCCCTACCTAGTCCTGTTTTTCCTATCTCCTCAATATTTAGTGTTAATAAGTTTTAAAACTATCTTTCCCTGTATAATAGATACAATTTAATATTATTTTAACTTAATATAGTTGATAATTAATAAGGCTGAATATATCCCCGTTATTAATTCATATTTATTATTGACATATTTGATATTGCCAATCATTTTGATGTGTAAACATTTTTACATGTTTACCCTATTTGTCTCATATATTCAACAAATATTGTCTCCTGTGTAAATTTTGTGTATTAATTGTATAAATGGTATTTATGCGATACTTCCACTTCTTGTAGTCAACTATAACATTTTATCTTTGTGTTTTCTGTCATTGTTTTATATTTAGAGCTTTTTCATAACAAGAATATGCATCTTTATGTGAGTTGTAAATCACTTCCTTTTGTTATTTTTTTTCATTTCTGTAACATTTTACTTAATCGGGAATGAGTTCTTCCAAAGAAGTTTAAAATATTGGCCATTTGATCTGCTGTGTTATGACAATATTCATGCAGTTCAACTTCTGACAACTTTTTCAAAATTCCCCAGTGTTATTATTAGGATTGGAATTTACCTGTGTTCATTCAATTTTCTTTTCCAGAAATTTTATTTTATTTTATTGAAAATGTATAATTAATTTAAATATAATTGTGCCTAATATATTCTTTCTAATTTCCTTTGTTTGATAATTTTCTTTTTGTTTCTAAATTTGAGGGTTTTTTTATGTTCTCTTTTTAAAAAATTATGGTAGCTAGTGGTTTGTTTAATTTATAAAATTCTACAGAAAGTTTTTTATAATCTAATATGAGTTTCTTCATTCCTTATATTCTCTTGAGTGGCAAGATTTCAGATAACAGGAAACACATATCTGTATGCCCTTTTAAGTTTTACACATCTCACTTTCAAGTTGTAGAGCTGTGTAGTATGTGCTCAATAATTGCTTGTTGAATCGGCCATTGAAAAGTAGAGGTAGGTTGGAGGAAAGGAGTGGATCAAGGCACAGTAAATTATAAAAGGCATAGATATAAGAAAAATGATTGGAGAAGTGAGTAAATATATCCACAAGAATTCCTTCTCTGCCTTACATCCTAAAATATACAACTTTTAGCTTAGATATTACAGATATTCAATTCCAGATCTAATGCATAATTTCTGGCAATGCAGAAAAATGCAGTGGGCTATCTGTGCCAGAGGTTGTCTTATCATTTTTGTAGTGTGATCATTTGGGGGGCAAGATAACCGCTTTTCCTGAATGCAATATATACATATCGACATATTCTCCTCTTTTCCTGACCTTTAAGCATCTGAGTTAAAGGAGTTTTGGTTTGCTTCAAACAATTCTATTGCTTTGAGGAATAACAATATGATCTCTGGGGATAATTTTCAGACAGATATGATTGGGCTCAATCCAAAGCATGAAATATTTGAACAGAGGTTGACATTTGAGTAAGTTTTGTGAAGGAAAACTTTAAATCATTTAAAATGTTTTTAAACTTCCTTTAATGAGATTAATCTCATTTCATATTCTTCACTGATCCACATAAATTTCTTCTGCACATAAAAGGACCTTACCAGAAGCATTAGTAAATATGGTTCCTTTTTTTCTCCTGGCCATGTGTTTTCTTATCTTGCAGGTTGTTAGCTATATGCAGTGAATCAGGGAGAAAACAGAGGTGCATTCAATTAACTTCTTTACTCAAAGCCATCCATCTGAAGTTTCTTACATCCATTACATATGTTGGCAGTACTTTTTATGAAGACTGACACCTATTTCTGAGACAGCACAAATTTAATCCGAGTGCTTACACAGGTTTTCCTGATGACATAGTTGATTTCCAAGAGGATTCTATTTCAAACAAGGGCATGATTTTGAGAAATGGTAGAAGAGGTATTGTAGAACAAACTTATTTTAGGAACTCATTTAAAATCCATTTTTTCTAAAGTTTTTGTTACAAAGCAAGTGACACGTAAGTTTATATGATAGCAGAACTCTTGAAATATGGCAAAAAGCTTTGTGATTTTTAATAGATTTTTAGAGCAGTTTTATTATCACAGCTATATTGAGCATAATGTACAAAAATTACCCATATATCCCCTGCTTCTTCCATATGTTCATAGTCTACCCCCTTATCAATATTCTCCAGCTGAGTAGCACATTTGTTACAAGTACTGAATCTATATTGACGTATCATTATCACTCATTATTATCAACCAGAGGCCGGGTACATGAAATTTGTGTAGGAAGGGGGTTCCTCAGCCTGGCCTATGCCCTCTTGCAGTCCAGGAGCCTGTTGGGGAGCAGGCCTAAGCTGGAAGTCAGACATCCTTAGTGTTGTTGCAGAGGTGGAGGAGGCTCCTGCCACCGGCACTGTGTTCGCCAGCTGTGAGCTTGGCTTAGGGTTTTTGGCAGAGCTGTGCACCCCCTGTGGGAGTGTACTGACCACCAGGGGGCAGCTCCTACATTGAACATCTGCCCCCTGGTGGTCAGTGTAAGTCATAGCAACCAGTCATTCTGCCATTCAGTCAATTAGCATATTGGCCTTTTATTATCTCTACTAGAGGCCCAGTGCACAAAATTCATGCACAGCGGGCTGTGTCTCTCAGCCCAGCCTGCACCCTCTACAATCTGGGACATCCCTCTCAGAATCCAAGACTTCTGGCTCCCAACTGCTTGCCTGCTTGCCTTCATGATTGCCCCTAACTGGTTCTGCCTGACAGTCTAATCACCCCCTAACCAGTCTGACTGATGCTTAACTGCTCCCCTACCAGCCTGATTTCCCCCTTACTACCCTCCCCTGCAGGCCTGGTTACCCCTAACTGCCCTCCCCTGCAGGCCTGGTCAATCTTAACTGCCCTCCTCTGACGGTCTGATCGCCCACAACTGCCCTCCCTTGCAGACCTGGTCCCTCCCAACTGCCTTCCCCTGCTGGCCATCTTGTTGTGGACATCTTGTGTCCACATGGGAGCAGCTATCTTTGCCCACATGGGGGAAGCCATCTTATGTGTTGGAGTGATGGTCAATTTGCATATTACTCTTTTATTAGATAGGATAGAGGCCTGGTGCACAGGTGGGGGCCAGCTAGTTTGCCCTGAAGTGTGTCCTGGATCAGTGTGAGGGTCCCCTTGGGGTATGGGGCAGTCAGGACAAGGGGCCTGTGGTGGTTTGCAGGCCAGCCACACACCCCAGTGACCCAAGTGGAGGCCCTGGGATCTGGGATTTATTTAACTTCTATAATTAAAACTTTGTAGCCTTGAGTGGAGGCCTGGGCCAGCCAGGGTGTGCAGGAAGCTTTGCTTCCTCCATTGCCGGGGGAACCCAAGCCTCCTGCTTGCTCTGTGGCCACAGCCATCTTGGTTGGGTTAATCTGCATACTCACTCCTGATTGGATGTCGGATGTGGTTTGTGAGTGTAATGGAAGCATGGTCAATTTGCATATTATTCTTTTATTAAATAGGATGTATAAAAAAGTAATATGCTAATTGGTCCTAACAGTGTCACAGTAGTGATCAATTTGTATTTTGACAGACCAGCAGGAGGCTGCGTGCACAGCAGGAGCCGAGTTCCCAGTGCCTGACAGGAGGTTGGACTGCAAAGAAGGAAGTGGGAGTGGCCACATGGAGCTCTTCCAATCCGCCTGAACCCTACCCCAGTTCCTGTAACCCTGAGGGGATGCGGAGGCTGACTGGAGGGGAAGAAGACCCAGCCTCAGGGTTAGCTGCAGCCCGCACCTCTGACTTCAGATCTCCTCCCCTGCCAACCCTGCCAGGGATGCCCACAACAACAGCATGCCAGTGGCCACCTGTCAGTGCCCTCAAGACACCCAGGGCCTGTGACCTGGACTGCAGGTCCCCTCCACTGGTGCCAGGCACATCTCTCCTCCCTGCAACTCCAGACTGGGTGGAGACAGGCCTGAGCAGTCCCCCCCAGGGTCAGACCCTTCGCCCTGACAGCAGCAGCACCATCTCCACTGTGGAAGCACGCTGAACCTCGCTGGGGGTGAGGCTACACCCACCCTCCTAGCCCATCTGGCTCTACCCTGACCTGGCCCCCATCCCACTTCAGGAGACTGGAGCCCCACCCTGAGCAGATACAGCTGTGAAAAACAGCCACGTACAATTTAAAGAGAGGTACCAAGTGGGGAGGTTTGACAGTTACTCCCCCTTCAGCCTTGCTTCCCACCTAGAAGTCCCCTAACTCCCTGCCCCCCACCAGCTCCTCCAGGGACAACCACCACTACAGGGCTGCTGGCCAGAGCCTGCCCCTTCGAGGCCTGCGGAACCCTCTGCAAAGCTTCCATAGCTACAGTCCCAGGAAACAATCATGCCCTCCTCCCCTCATCAGCACCTGCTACCTGTGAGTGTACCTGTGGGCTTAAAAATAATCCTTTCCCTTAGACATAACTTAATTGATGAAACATTTCTAGGTTTATGAGCACAGAATCTCCTCATGACAATCCAGTGAGGTAGGCGAAGAAGAGATTACAGTTCCCATGGTATATGTGTATGTATTCAGAAATGAAGCTCGGAGAGGAAAAGTGTCAAGCCTAGTGGTTCCCAAGGTGCAGCATACACCCACAGAGGGGCAATTTGATATCAAGTGGGGACAATTCGAGAATGAGTTAACAGTGAATGTTTTTCATTACTATGGTTCTAAGGGTAGCTCTAGCATATCCTACATAATAAAAGACTAAAATGCAAATAATTGAATGGTGCGTCACTATGATGCACACTGACCACCAGGGGGAAGACACACAATGCAGGAGCTGACCCCTGGTGGTCAGTGTGCCCCCGCAGGGAAGCACCGCTCAGCCAGAAGCCGGGCTCATGACTGGCGAACACAGCAGCAGTGGTGGGAGCCTCTCCTGCCTCCATGGCAATGCTAAGGATGTCCAACTGATGGCTTCGACACACTACTATGAGAGGGCACGGGCCAGGTTGAGGGACCTCCCTGCCCCCAAGTGCATGAGTTTCGTGCACTGGGCCTCTACTATAGGATAGTTTACATTAGTGTTTACTCTAGGTATTGTGTATTTTTATGAGCTTGGACAAATTTATAATGACATAGAATTTTAAAAAATCATGATTAATTTAATACGTATTGTTGTTTACACAGTGCATGCCAGATACTAAACTAGATATTGAAGTTTCACAACAAAATGTGTGTGTTTGTTTTTGTTTGTTTGTTTTGTTTTGTTTGTTTGCCTTGGGGAAGAAGACTATAATAGTGTGGAGACTGATGTGAAATCTGTCTAACAAAATATGGTATATATATTTACATGTTGCAATGAACATGTGTATGAAGAGCAGTGAAAAGAGAATTAATGGAGGATATCTTAAATGTCATATTGTTTTGGAAGAAGAAAAAATAAACAATGACTAGAATTAGTGAGTTAGAAAACAACTGTGAAATGGAATAGGTGTCACCATTACACATTTAGCATTGAAAGGCATTTAGCATTCAATTTATAAAATGACTTCACACCTTCACAAAAATTATCTACTTTCACCCACCTCAGGCCACTTATATTTAAAAAAAGGAAAAAGTCCCCAGCAGTATGAAATTCATCAATATTATTAGGCTGTTTTCTATATTAACTGTTTTTATTTTATGATAAATATTCATATAGTTCACTACTCTTGATCCCTTAGGAATTGTTTTTGCTTGTTTTGTTTTTCATGAAGAGTCAAACTTTGCCTAAATTTGATACTGACTTCTGTAGGTTCAAATAGGACTTGTAGTCTTCCTGCCAGCATTTTTATAGGGAAGGAGGTTATAATTGAGGGGGTAAGCTAAAATTATTAGGATCTTATTGTAGAAGCGTCAACACATCAGGCCCAATTGCTCAGTCCTTGCATGTCTCCTAGGGCACCTAGAACCATGATTGACCCTTGGTCAACCACTGGGAATGAGACAATAGGGAAGTTCTTTATGTTAAAGATACATGCTTTTGTTATGTACACAGGAAGCAAATGGACTTTGATATACTAGCATGTTCATATTGCTCTGCTCAAACATCGCACCTGAGTTTATTGTTGGGGTCCAGTTGTCATGGCTAGTGACACAGCAAAATGTGTCTATGTGACAAACTTTTCATAAATACATATTGTTTTTGTTCTTGTGACTAAAAGAAGGCTTCCTTGAATACAGGCATTCTGCACATGTCTCTTTGATTTGATGTGAGAGAGAAAGCATGTCCTGTGTGGCTCTGGATGAGGAAGAAATTGGAAGCCTGTGCTGACCTCTCTGCTTTCTGCTTAATGAATATATTTTCCTGCTGTTTTTGCTCTATATCATTAATACATAATCTTTTGTTTATCTCTAATTTCATAGTACCTGTTTTTTTGTAAGTTTGTTGAAGTATAATATGCATATTAAAAGTGCATAAATTCTAAGTATATATTCAATTAATTTTCATAAAATGAACAAACCTGTTAACAAGCCCTTATATCAAGAAACAGAGTAGTACTAGAATTCCAAAAGCTCTTTTGAACCCCCTTCTAGTCACTCCTCCTTCCCAAACTAACCTCTATCCTGACTTCTACCAGGATAGCTTAGCCTATTCATAAGTGTTTTAGAAATAGATTCCTATTGTACATACACTTTTGTGTATGCATTCTTTTGATTATCATTATGTTAATCAACCACATTGCTGTGTATAGTTGTAGTTGATTCGTGATTATTACTCATAGTATCCTGTTGTGTAAATATATAGCACAATCTATTCATTTTATTGTAGAAAGACATCTAGGTTTTTCCTTCTTTTTGGCAATTACAAATAGTATATCTGTGAACATTCTTATGAATGCTGTTTGGTAAATATTTCTGTTGGAATGAGTACCTCAGTATCTGAGTAGGGACTGGTTCCAGGACCCTTGCAGATACCAAAATCTTCAATATAAAATTGCATAGTATTTGCAAATAACCTATATTTGCATATAGACTGCAACAGAGTAGATCTTCAGGTCACTTCACTTGAATGGAAAATTTATCTGCAATATATCCAATTTTTTAAAAATGTCCACATTGTTCATTGATATTTATTAAGTAAATTATCCTTTTTCCTTATGTCAAATTCAAGTTTGGCTTTTGAAAGTTCCTGGGACTTTTGTTTTCTGACTTTTTTTATCTATGGGTAATTGATTTGAAGGGCTAATTATATAACATGGAGTAAAATTGCAGAGTCATAAGGATTATATACATAGATGATTATTGCACAATATATACATATCAAGATATCATCATTCATCTTAAATGTACACAATTTTTGTTTGTCAATTATATATAAAAAGGATGAAAAAAGTCAAATGCACTGTGCATAATTTTACACGTTAAAATTTTTATGTTTGCCAAATATAACTTTCCATTTTTTAAAGCTGATTTCTTATTTCCTTCAAGCTCCACTTCTGCTAAAGTAGAAAAAGAGATTAAGCCTGCTTATTCAAATTAACTTAGCCTCAATCATTTTAAACATTTCAGGTCAATTCAAGGTTTAAATTTTTTTTCCAGGAATTTCTGAAATCTCATAATATCTCCTCTCCAGATGATGGTGTTTGGGTAGAAGAATGTTGCCTCAGGATAGCAGCAAATCTCCCTCCTAGCCTTGTCTCCTGGCCTGGCCAGTCCTCTTTTTTGCTGATCTCTTGTTGAGGAGTGGTTCACCTTACTTTGTATGAACCTCCACCACTTTTATAGCTTCATCCAGGATCAAGTGCCTCAGGCTGGTGTGACTGGGGGCTTGTTTTCTGTGTGAGCCAAAGCGAGGGATTTTCTTCTGTTCTTCCTTTCCCTCTCTCTTTCCCTCCCTCCCTCCTCTTCCTCCCTCCCTCCTCTTCCTCCCTCCCTCCCTTCCTCCCTCCCTCCTTTCCTTCTTTCCCTCCTTCCTTCCTTCCTTCCTTCCTTCCTTCCTTCCTTCCTTCCTTCCTTCCTTCCTTCCTTCCTTCCTTCCTTCCTTCCTCTTTATTCCATATTCCATCTGCAATATATGTGAAATTGTTTTGTTTTAAATGTCCACATTGCTCATTGATATTTATGAAGTAAATTACTCTTTTTTCTTCTGGCTCTGTAATTCCACATTGCATAATATTCCTAACAGTGAAAAAATTAACATATTCTACAAAGATATATGCAAGTGAAAGTTGAAACAACATAAGAATTAAAGTAAATGGTAGATTCATTTTGGTACATCCTTACAGAAAATATTATGTGTGAAGTAAAAATTATTTTTTTCCAAGAATATTTAAAACTTTGTTAAATATTCATGAAAAAACAGGTTAAAAAAGTTGAACACAAAGCTATGCATAATATGTTTGTACGTATACTATACACATACATACCTCAAATGATTTCCTTAAGTTTTCTCCTACATCTTTCAGTAGATCTTTTACAAACTTAATGCTGTTTGTATTCTTTTTCTTGAAAGTATATTTTTCCTTTATGTTTTATGTTACCTTCTTTCCCATAGAATATTGTAAGATTTGCTATAACTCAGATTGCTAAAATACACAGTGAATGAATCTTTGGTCTTGCTTCTACTCATAAATAGTGGTTAAATTTTTTTCTCAGATTGACATAGCACAGTCTATTTAATTCTTTCTTTCTAGTTCATATTACAAAATCTAGTAATCACTCACAGGTGCACCTCTGCTTTATTGCAGGTCTATCTTCCTTCAACTGTGTCTCCTGGTTATCTGCTCCTCTCAGCAGTCACTTCTCAATGAAAAACTGTACAAAATTCAATGTGCACACAGTTACCAGAGTTCCTCCTGAATCTGCTTCCATTGTAGTAATACTGTGTTCTGATTTGTATAGGACTTGAGTCTTTGAGTTAGAAGAGAGATGGAAGAGGATGTAAGAAACATATTGCAATAAGTTTAGGCTTTTTATTTTTCAAAGGCAGAATTAGGAAAGATGTGAAGTTTCTTCATTATCAAGCTCTGTTTCTTTAAAACACATTGCCAATTTGGAGAGGAGATGGGAAGAGATCACTTAAAGTGCTAAGGAATTCCTCATAGACTTGAGAGAATAGTGGGATTTAAGAAGTGGAGGACATTCTGTGCAGAGGAACAACTGAAAGTCTGACCACTGTGTTCAGGAGACAATTATTTGTTAGCATAGGGGTGGAGATGCAGGGAGAGGTCACTTTTAAATAAGTAATGAAAGAGAAATTTGGGGCCAGATTCTAGAAGACATTAAGTGTTTCTGTTTTATTTTTTATCTTAATTGAAGCTCTATCATATTTTACTACTACCATGATTAGAGAGGTTGAGTTTTATAAGAGACTAGTGACCTGGTGCATGAAATTTGTGCACATTAAAAGGGGGTTAATTAGAGGAAATATTTTAATATTGCTATTTGCCCTTTCTCTATAATAGAAGTGTCAGAGATGAAAGAAAATTAGTAAAATGTGTATAACAATTTTCCTCCTGTCAGAGTCTGGGATGCGCCACAGGATCCAGAGTCAAGTCTTCGTCCACCCATGACACCTCAAAAACATGTGAGATGCAGACCCAGTTGGCCCCACCCCTGTCAAGCCCCTCTGGGCAGGGGGCATAGCCTCAGGTCCCCCATCAAGCTCCACCAAATAGGGGTCACAGCCTCAGGGCTCCCGTCAAGCCCTGCCTGATAGGGGGCACAGCCTTGGGTCCCCCATCAAGCCTCACCAGTGAGGGGTGCATCTAGAGAACCCCCATCAAGCCCCTGCAGGTGGGGCCACAGCCTGAGGTCCCCTGTCAAGCCCCAGTGGGCAGGGGGTGTAGCCTGAGGTCCTCCAGCTTGGGGTGGGGGGCATGGCCTGAGGTTCCCTGGTTTGGGGGGGGAGGGGAGAGCAGACTGAGGTCCTCTGGCCAAGCACTAGGGCAAGGGGCACACCTTGAGGTCCCTCATCAAGCCCTGCCATGCAAAGGGCATAGCCTCAGGTCCCCTGTCAAGCCCTGCCAAGCAGGGGGTGGGGCTTCAGCTCCCCCAGCCTGGTACTGGGATGGGAGCATGGCCTCAGGTGTCCTGGCCTGGTGCCGGGGCAAGGGGTTTGGCCTGAGGTTCCCCAGCCTGGTGCCAAGGTTGGGGGGGATGCAGCCTGAGGTTCCCTTGCCTGATGCTGGGGTGGGGGGCATGGCCTGAAGTCCCCTGTCAAGCACCACCAGGTGGGGAGCACAGGCTCAAGACCTGTGCCCCAGCCCAGCACCATGCAACCTCAGGTCCTTGTTGATTGCTCCTTAAGGCTTGTTATGGGAACTTGTCCTCCGCTGTGGGTGTAGCCATCTGGTGTTATGGAAAACTTGCCTCTGCTGTGGGCGCCACCATCTTTGTGACAGTGTGATGATCAATTTGCATATTCCCTCTTTATTAGATAGGATGATCAGCATCTTTTTGTTGCATTTGAAATGGTTGTCAGAAATGCTACATGTTAAGATCGTTAGCTTGTCCTCCAATACATACCCAGATCTGACCACTTTTCACCTTCCCCACCTCAACCAGTTAGCTAAACCACTATCATTTCTCACTTAGATTGTTACCTTGGATCTGACTAGAGTTTAGGTTTCACATGAACCACTAGAAGACTTAAGAAGCCTGGGCCAGCCAAAACTGGTTTGGCTCAGTGGATAGAGCATTGGCCTGTGAAATGAAGGGTCCCGGGTTCGATTCCGGCCAAGGGCTTGTGCCTTGGTTGTGGGCACATCTCCAGTGGGGGGTGTGCAGGAGGCAGCTGATCGATGTCTCTCTCTCATTGGTGTTTCTAACTCTCTATCCCTCTCCCTTTCTCTCTGTGAAAAATCAATAAGTTATATTAAAAAAAAAAAAAGAAGAAGAAGAAGCCTGGGCCAGCCATCAGCAGGTGGTGAGTAGTAGTGACTCTGTAAATGGGGCTCATTCTATAACAGGCTCTCCAATAATGTTTCATTCAACGTCAATTTGTTATAACATTAATAAGAAAAAAATTTACTCCTGGCCAGGGCCACTGTCAGTGTGGAATTTGCATGTTCTCCCATGCCTCTGTTTTTTTTTCTTTTTTTTTTAATTAATTTTTTATACATATCTCCCCATTGCCCCCCCTCCCTCCCAGGCATGCCCCAACCCCCCAGTGTCTATGTTCATTGGTTTTGCTTATATGCATGCATACAAGTCCTTTGATTGATCTCTTATCTACCTCACCTAACTTTAATCTTCCTGCTGTAATTTCACAGTCTGTTTGAAGCTTTACTGTCTCTGTATCTATCCCTTTGTTCATCAGTGTATAATGTTCTTTATTATCTCCCAATGAGTGCGATCATGTGATGCTTCTCCTTCATTGACTGGCTTATTTCACTAAGCATAAGGCTCTCCAGTTCCAACCAGGTTGCTAAAAATGGTAATAATTCCTTCTTTTTAATGGCTGCATAGAATTCCATTGTGTAGATGTACCACAGTTTTCTGATCCATTCATCTGCTGACGGGCACCTAGGCTGTTTCCAAATTGTGGCTATTGTAAATTGTGCTGCTATGAACATAGGGGTACATAAATCCTTTCTGATTGGTGTTTGTGATTTCTTAGGATAAATTTCTAAGAGTGGGATTACAGGGTCAAATGGGAGATCCATTTTTAGTTTTTTAAGAAAACTCCATACTGTTCTCCACAGTGGCTGCACCAGTCTGCATTCCCACCAACAGTGCACAAGGGTCCCTTTTTCTCCGCATCCTCGCCAACACTTATCATTTGTTGATTTGTTGATGATTGCCATTCTGACCGGTGTAAGATGGTATCGCATTGACGTTTTGATTTGCATCTCTTGGATGATTAGTGACTTTGAACATGTTTTCATGTGTCTCTTGGCCTTCCTTCTGTTGTCTTTCAAAAAGGTTCTATTTAGGTCTGTTGCCCATTTTTTTATTGGATCGTTTATCTTCCTTTTATTAAGTTGTATAAGTTGGCTGTAGATTTTGGAGATTAAACCTTTATCAGTGATATCATTTGCAAATATGTTCTCCCATACAGTGATCTTTCTTGTTGTTTTGTTGATGGTTTCTTTTGCCGTGCAAAAGCTTTTTATTTTGATGTTGTCCCATTTGTTTATTTTTTCTTTAGCTTCCATTGCCTTTGGAGCAGTATCAGAGAAGAAGTTCTTTCGGCATATATCTGAGATTGTGCTGCCTGTGGATTCCTCTAGTATTTTTATGGTTTCCCTTCTAATGTTTAAGTCCTGTATCCATTTTGAGTTTACTTTTGTATTTGGTGTAAGTTGGTGGTTCAGTTTCAATTTTTTGCATGTATCTGTCCAATTTTCCCAACACCATTTATTGAAGAGGCTATCTTGGCTCCATTGAATGTTCATGCCTCCTTTGTCAAATATGGTTTGGGTGGATATCTGGGTTCTCTATTCTATTCCATTGGTCTATATGTCTGTTCTTGTGCCAGTACCAGGCTGTTTTGAGAACAGTTGCTTTGTAGTATAGCTTGAAGTCTGGTATTGAGATCCCACCTACTTATTCTCTTTTCTCAGAATTGCTCTAGCTATCTGTGGTCTTTTTTTTTGTTCCAGATGAATCTATGAAGAATTCTTTGTAGGTCTGTGAAATATGTCGTTGGTATTTTAATGGGTAGTGCGTTGAATCTGTAGATTGCTTTGGGTAGTATGGACATTTTAATGATGTTGATTCTCCCAATCCATGAGCATGGTATGCTCTTCCATCTGTTAACATCTTCCTCTATCTCTTTTTTCAGTGTCCTGTTGTTTTCTGCATAAAGGTCTTTTACCTCTTTAATTAGGCTTATTCCTAGGAATCTTAATTTTTTTGGTGTGATGGTAAATGGGATTGCTTTTTTAGTTTCTCTTTCTATAATTTCACTGTTAGTGTATGCCACAGACTTCTTAGCATTAATTTTGTATCCTGCTACATTGCCGAATTCATTTATTAAGTCAATTAGTTTTGGAATGGAGTCCTTTGGGTTTTTTATGTACAATATCATGTCATCTGCAAATAAGGACAGCTTTACTTCTTCTTTTCCAATTTGGATGCCTTTTATTTCTTCTTCTTGTCTAATTGCAATGGCTAATACTTCCAGTACTATGTCAAACAGGAGAGGTGAGAGTGGGCAACCCTGTCTTGTTCCTGTTCTTAGAGGAAATGGTTTTAGTTTTTGCCCATTGAGTATGATGTTAGCTGTGGGTTTATCATATATGGCTTTTATGATGTTGAGGTATGAACCTTCTATTCCCACTTTGCTGAGAGTTTTTATCAAGAAAGGGTGTTGGATTTTGTCAAATGCTTTTTCTGCATCAATTGATATGACTATGTGATTTTTATCTCTCAATTTGTTTATGTGATGTATCACATTTATTGATTTGCAGATATTGTACCATCCCTGCATTCCTGGGATGAATCCTGCTTGGTCATGGTGTATGATCTTTCTGATGTACTGCTGGATCCAGTTTGCTAGAATTTTGTTGAGGATTTTGGCATCTATGTTCATGAGAGATATTGGCCTATAATTCTCTTTCATTGTGTTGTCTTTATCTGGTTTTGGTATTAGGGTGATGCTGGCTTCATAGAAGGTGTTTGGAAGTGTTCCTTCTTCTAGAATGTTTTTGAATAGTCTGAGGAGGATAGGTTTTAATTCTTCCTTGAATGTTTGATAAAACTCTCTTGTGTAGCCATCTGGACCCGGGCTTTAATTGCTGGAAGCCTTTAGATGACTGCTTCAATTTCTTCCATAGTTATTGGACTATTGAGATGTTTGGCTTCCTCCTCATTGAGTTTTGGGAGGTTATATTTTTCTAGGAAAATGTCCATTTCTTGCAGGTTGTTCAATTTGTTGGAATAGAGTTGTTCATAATATTTTTTAACAATCCTTTGTATTTCCACAGGGTCTGTTGTTATTTCTCCTCTTTCATTTCTGATTTTGTTTATTTGGATCTTCTCTCTATGCTTCTTGGTGAGCCTGGCTAGGGGTCCATCAATCTTGTCTATCCTTTCAAAGAACCAGCTCTTTGTTTTGTTGATCTTTTGAATTGTTTCTTTGGTCTCCAAGTTGTTTATCTTTGCCCTGATCTTCACTATTTCCTTCCTTCTGAGTACACTGGGCTTTTCTTGTTGCTCTCGTTCTAGCTCTTTGAGTTGTAGGTTTAGGTAATTTATTACCATTGTTTCCTGTTTTTTGCAGTAGGCATGCAGGGCTATGAACTTCCCTCTCAAGACTGCTTTAACTGTGTCCCATAAATTTTGTATTGTTGTGTTGTCATTGTCATTTGTTGCTATGATGTTTTTTATTTCTTCCCTGATCTCTCTGTTTACCCAGTCGTTGTTTAATAGCATGCTGTTTAGTCTCCACGTGTTTGATTTCTTTCTATTGTTTTTATTATAGTTGATTTCCAGTTTTATGCCACTGTGGTCTGAGAAAATGCTTGATATGATTTCTATCTTCTTGAATTTGAAGAGACTTTTCTTATGACCCAACATATGATCTATCTTTGAAAATGACCCAGGTGCACTGGAGAAGAATGTATATTCTGTGGCTTTGGGGTGAAATGTTCTGAACATGTCAATTAATTCCATCTGGTCTAGTGAGTCATTTAGGATTGATGTTTCTTTGCTGATTTTTTGTTTGCAGGATTTGTCCAATGGTGACAGTGGGGTATTAAAGTCTCCTAC
>JAAGEH010000018.1:38319116-38383383 GCA_011751065.1 Lasiurus cinereus
CTCTCTCTCTCTCTCTCTCTCTCTCTCTCTCTCTCTCTCTCTCTCTCCTTCATCCTCTCTAAAAATCAATTGGAAAAAATATCTTTGGATGATATTTCTGGTCACAAAAACCCACATATTTCTGGTCACAAAAACACCACTAAACTTCTAAGTGAAGACCTAAAACACTTCTAATGTTAATCATTAAAAGAAATGTGAGTAAAGTACTATTGCTTGTCAGTTCTACATCCTCTGTTTGAGTCTACATTACACAATAGTTGTTTATGATTTATCTGTAATTAGTGCTTGCAACTGGGTTTTCTAGGACATTTCTGGCTTTACATAGGTGAAGGTACGGTCTTATTTATTTTAGAAAATACGAATTTCTTAAAATACATTCACTGTAAAAACCCAACAATAGTTTCTATTAGAGCCAGACTTCTAACAATATACTAGGACTTGACTTTCTCCCTGGGAATTCCTGACTTTCTGAGAGGATTCAGCAGAATTCACTCCTTGTACTGACTACCCACTTAACAAATAACCTTAAACACCCTCCCTCAGACCCAATGGTGGGACTCAAAGCCTGTCTTATCAGTTTGAGTTTTCATGTCAGGACCTATCTCTGCTATAGGAGATTGGTGTTTATTCAAGGGCTACCAAGGTACATGCCACTAGAAAACTTGTCTTTCCAAAATTAAATTTAAGTAAAATCCAAAGGCTATCAGGACATTTGCTCACAGGTAGAAATACATACATGCAAGGATTTTAAAAAGCAAAGTATAATGAGGACTCGAGTATCCATCACATAACTGAGTAAAAACTCCATTCACTTGAGATGTTGCAGTCAGTCCTTGTTCCATTTCCTTCACCTCCAGATATAACCCACCATCATGAATTTGGATTTATTATTTCCTTGTTTTCCTATGTAGTTTAATTTTATGTTTTTGTATCCCAAACAGTCTGTTGTTTAGATTAATGATTGTTTGAAGTTTTTTTGATCCTTTTGAATCATACTGTATATATTATTCTACAATTTTTCTTTGCCACTCAAAAATTATTTTCCTAAGATCCATATGTGGGGTTGTATTTAACTGCAATTCATTTATTTTCTTTGTTTGTATCAGAATCCATTTGCAACCATTTATTTATAGATTCTACGGTAGAGTAATGTACAGCATTTGACAAGGTCATTTTTTCTGTGACCACTTTCATACTGAGGACATTTTTTCATTATCATTTATTTCATTTTCACAAATACTAAGCTATTGAATTTTGAGCATTTTTCAATTGCTATTGAATTGCCTTTCTAATATTACACCCACCCTGGTTCCCTATGTCCTGAGCATCTTTTATTCCAGGCATACCTGTTCCGTCACATCAATGTATACTGCTGAGAGCAATGATAGATGAGAAGACTGAGGCTAAGGAACAGGATGATAGTCAGGAATTAGTTGGGAAATCTGTTTAATAATAAATAATAAGATTTATTTATTTCTTACCCTTTTCCCCTACTTTTATTTTTAGCTAGCTTGGCCTTAGTTTGACCTCAGGGTAAAATCCTCTGAACTAATATATTTAAAAAAAACCTAAAGAAAAAAACAAAACTGACCTTCATGCAGACTTATAATTTTAAAACTAATTATCAAAAGTCAGAGTCCTTTTATCCCAGGGGTCACTGAGTAAAGAATCATTTGTAAAGTTCTCTTTCAGCATGTTTCTATCATGTTCTTGAGGTGAAATATAGGAGTCAGGAAGGAAATTAGCATTTCCTTCAGGGACTATAGAGTATTCAGTTACTCAATTGAGGTCAGAGAGAGTGACAGTGAAGAAATTAACAGTATTCTTTCCTACCCAATTTTTCAACATTTCCAGAAGAAACTGAGAAGAACAAATTCCTGTCAATAAAAACAAAAGACACTGGAAATAGTAATTTCTTTTTGACTCCTGAGTTTAAACTTATATTGAACTTTTAAGTTTGGGCATAATATCTAAATGTGATTTTCATAAAAAGAAATTTTCAGGTAATACATTAAGAAGCATGAGCTGGAAGGAAAGGACCCACTAATCTCATTCCATAACAACTACTGATGTTCACTAAGAAAAAAGTGACTTATGCAGTAAAAGAGTAAAATTTTACCCTTATCAAAATATTCTGCTTCTTCAGTTTCAGCAAGTATTATTTTTAAATAAATCAAATGTCTTGGTGATAACCCATTTGAATTCATTTAGTCTGTTGCCCTTTTCATATATAAACACACAAAGCTGAGATGTTAACGTATAATTTACTGTATAGTCTCCCCTGGGTTCATTTGCCTGGCTGGGAGTATCTGAATTTTGTTCTTTGTATCACTTCTATGTAATGAGGAAAAATTGCTATTGCCACCAGAAGAGAAGGACAATCAGCAGCCTTTTCCTGCTCTATTTTCAATGATTTTCTGAGAAGGGAGTTAAGTCCCTGGGATGATAGTACTTTGTAAAATGTGTAAGAACGTATTGTGGATCAGGAAAAGGTAATGCTCTCTTGGGAACAAAGTAAAGGGCATTTATAAGAGATATAAAAAAAAGAGGGGGGGGGCTGAGATTTTAGCCAAACAACAGAAAAGTAATTAACCTCACAGGAGAGATAACATGGCTCATATCATAAGTCATCATTGGGAATTTATTATTTTTCTTTATTGGTTGATTAACTGCATTATATTTGGCAAAGATAAATGCAACGAAGCTTAATTTGAAAACATCTTACATTGCACACTGAGCAATTTAAGTGTACATTCACATGCTATTTATGTTTAGAATCTGTACCACTGTCCTCATGTACCATATGGGCTTCAGTTCTGCAGATATTCACATCTCCAAGAAGACAATGGACAAGGAAAGATTCTGATGATTTTCAGGAGAAACACCAGACTTCCTTCTCCAGCCACTTCTGATATCTGCCTATTACATTATGACTTTTGTTAAATTGTAACATGACAAGGAAAAGCAAGAGATTTTTTTTCCTGTCCTTTTTCGGTAACACATTGATAAGTGTCTCTTTTTGTGTAAATACATTTAGCATGTACTATTGGGAAAGTATAGACTTGAAAATATAGCTAATGCTTCAAGTTCTCATAAATGAAGGCCTTAAAATTAATGACTATACAGATTATAGTACAATCCATGTTTGTTAAGCTTGCACAAAAGTAGGTAACATGGCTTAGTCACCTTCTTAGGAGAGAGCTACTGGTGAAACAGGAACGGGACATTTATTATGGTTGAAATGCCTTTGGCTGGGCCAGCAGGCCGGAGTGAGAGAGCAGAGGGACAATATGGGTGCAAACTAGATTGATAGATATATGGCTGTGCAAAGGCCCTGGCTCTGCAGCTATGCAACTCTTAACTGCTGGGTGACATTGACCTTAGAGTAATAATAACATTTCCATTTCCATTTTCTCATCTGAATAATGCTGTAAGCTATACCTGACATATCTACTTCACGGGGTTATTATAATCACTGAATAGAAAAATATGTATGAAAGATTTATAAACTTTTAAATGTTAAATTCATTCTAAAAGATAATATTGTTTGTGTTTATTTTATCTTTACAACAGTAGAAAATATGGTCCAGATGTTTTTTAGATGCTAATGATGCACAGGAAGCCCATGATTTATCAAGTATCACATATAGTAACACTTTTAATGTATTTGCAATCTCATTCTAGTGTATTCCCTATGACCTCTATTTTAAAGATGTCTAAAAATAGAGGAAATCTTTTTTTGGGAGGGTGTTCATTGGTGATATATATATTAGGTGGAACTCTAATTTGGTTGCCAATGATAGAAACCGAAAACAGCTGAGCATAAAAAAATAAAAAAAGGAATGTAAAAATGTTTGTGTAATTGGGTATTCAGCCCTGAAGATAGCATCTATGATCCCCACCTTCTGGTAATTACTATGTAGTCCCCTCTCACATTATGTCAGAATTAGTCTGTGTGACCTATAGATGACAGTATGTAACTTCTGAGGGCACATTATATAGTGAGTTGCAGTTCTCTCTTGGATTGCTCATTCCAAGGGAAGCTATCAGCCATGCCATGAGGGTGCTCAAGCAGCTCTGTGGAGAAACCCATGTGATGAGGAGCTGACACCTCCTAACAAAACTCAGTGAGGAACTGAGGCCTCTAGCCAACAGCCATGTGAATGAATGAACCCCTTGGAAGGAATCCTGCCATCCCAGATAAATCTTCAGATAAGGATCACCCCACTGACATCTTACTTGCAACCTCATAAGAGATCCTATGTCAGACCACCCCTCATCTAATCTACTTCTGGATTCTTGACTCTCAGGAACTATGTAAGATCATATATATTTGTCATTTTAAGCTGCAATGTTTTAGGCTAATTTATTATAGAGAAATAAATTCTTTTTTAAATTTCTTTACATCAGCTTATGCTGTTCATTATATTCCATAAATGAGTGAGATTCTTAATAAAATAACTGACAAATCCAAAAGTAGAACTTGATGAGGTACATATGGATTCATATGTATTCAAAGCTCTGGTCAGAGCTATATTTCACTTTATCTCTTGGTTCTACATTTCTCATGTTCTTTTATTCTCAGATTTTCTCCCATGAGGGTAAAAATGATGACCACTGAGAGATTCTGGTTCACATTAAATTTACAGTTTTTTTAAATTTTAGATAAAGAGTCATATCATTTCTTTTCTATCCTGTTGGTAAATGAAATCTTATACAGTACTATAAATAACTAATGGTGCTATTTGGGACACATGTTACCCTTTAAACTACTTTGGACAGAGTGATGATACCATGCCTGGCCAGGCTTATGTCATAGGTCATATCCCCCAGCATTGAGGGAAAGAGGAATGTTACAACAGTCCTGCTGGAATCATCCTATATAATAAAGAAGTAATATGCAAACTGGCCATCAATTCAACACACAAGATGGTCAAAGATGACCACCCCCAGGTGGACACAAGATGGGCACCACAAGATGGCCAGCATGGGAGGGCAGTTGAGAGGGACCAGACCTGCAAAGGAGGGCAGTTGTGGGAGATTAGGCCAGTAGAGGAAGGCAGTTGGAAGGGGCCAGGCTAGCAGGGGACGGTAGTTAAGGACAACCAGGCCTGCAGAGGAAGACAGTTGTGGGGATACCCAGGCCTGCAGGATAGGGAAGTTGGAGAGGACCAGGCTGGCAAGGGAGGAAAGTTAGGGGTTACCAGGCCTGCAGGGGAGGGCAGTTGGGGGCGACCAGGCTGGTAGGAAAGGGCAGTTAGGAGGGACCAGGCTGGCAAGGGAGGGGCCAGTTAGGGACAATTATGCTGGCAGGGGAGCAGTTAGGCATCAATCAGGCTGGTAGGCAGAAGTGGTTAGGGGAAATCAAGCAGGCAGGCAGATGTGCAGTTGAGAGCCTGCAGTCCTGGATTGTGAGAGGGATGTCCAACTGCCCATTTAGTCAGACATCCCTTGAGGGGTCCCAGATTGGAGAGGGTGCAGGCTGGGCTGAGGGGCCCCCAATCCCCTCATGCATGAATTTCATGCGCCAGGCCTCTAGTACTGAATAAAGGTGGGGCAGTTCCCCAAACAAAGGGGTACGTACTGGATAGTCAAACAACATGCAGTCATCACAAGACAGGTGTCACTTCACTGGAAGAGAATAGTTATTCTGATATTCTTTATACTTCTGTTAGGATAAAGAAAATCTCAGACAGAATACTTATTTCTCAGATTGCAGAGAAGGAAGGACAGTATTATTTTCTTTAAAGGGTGGTGCTGCTGAAAAAGAAAAAAAAAACACTATTTTTTAAAATGAAGATATCTGCAATACTTTCTTTGATAACTTGTTAAAAACTAGTTCAGAAACAGAAGTTTTACAGGTTGGTGGACAATTGAATCAAATATACTCTGGACAAGCAATAGTTACCTAACTGCTTATGTCACTTCTCCAATTAGTAGCTGAGCTAGAGCAACCATGTAAATCAAATCATGTCACCTTCCTCATCAAAACCCTTCTATTGCTTTTTATTATGATCAGAACAAAATTCAAAGTCATTATCATGACCTACAAAGCCCTGCATGATCTGACCCTGCATTCCACTAATTCCTACTTCCTCACTCTGTCTAGCTGCAAATGCCTTCATGGTGTTTCCCAAACTCATGATGTTAAACAGTTTCAGCTCAAGTCCTTTGCACTTGCTGTTTTTCCTATTTCAAATGCTCTTTTCTTTGGATTGCACAGTTCTCAATGCCTTACTTAGGTTCCTTACTTATTCTGACAAGTGATATCTAGAAAAAGAGATTGCACGTCTATCATATTAAAAAATTAAAAATCAAAACACTTTTATTTCCTCTTTTTAATCTGTTAATCTGGTGAAGTAAATTCTTTGACTTCCCATCATTGATCTATTATTGGAATGAACAAACTTGTTACTTCGTAAATGTGTATTTGAAGTTGAGATTGCTTGAATTTTTACATCTACAGTCATGAGAAGTATTAACCTATAGTAGTTCTTTTTTATATTGTCTTTATTTGGTTTTGAAATCAAGATCATGCTTGCTTCTTGGAATGAGTCAGGGAGTATACCCACCAATGAGTCTCTTCATCAGATTTCATGTAAATTAGAATAAGCTTTTTAAAAAAAATTGCTAAAATTTGACTATAAAATTATTGAGCTATATTTTCTTTGTGGAGTTATTTTTAAATGATTAAATTTCTTACAAAGACAATTCAGGCTTTTTATATTTTTTCTTAGGACAATATTGTCAATTATATTTAAATTGAATTTTTTAACCTATATTTCAGATGTAGTGACTTAAAATTACTTATAGTACTCTTTTATTATGTTTTAATCTTCCTTTTTTTACCTATCAATAATAACTTTATTCCCCCATCTCTGTTCTTTTTTTAAATTAAATCTTTATTATTCATATTATTACATTTGTTTCTCTTTTTTCCCCTCCATAACTCCCCTCCACCTGGCTCCCACCCCTCCCTTTACCCTTACCTCTCCCCCATTGATCTTATCCATAGGTGTATGATTTTTGTCCAATCTCTCTCTGCACCCCCCTCACCCCTTTTCCCCAGAGAATTATCATTCCACTCTCTTTCTGTGCTCCTAATTCTATTATATTCACCAGTTTATTCTGTAGTTCAAATTTTTAATTCACATAATTTTTAGATTCACTTGTTGATAGATATGTATTTGTTGTTCATAATTATTTGTATCTTTTACCTTTTTCTTCTTCCTCTTCTTAAAGAGTACCTTTCAACAATTTATATAATACTGGTTTGCAATTGATGAACTCCTTTAGCTTTTTCTTATCTGTGAAGCTCTTTATCTGCCCTTCAATTCTGAATGATAGCTTTGCTGGATAGAGTAATCTTGGTTGTAGGTTCTTGCTATTCATCACCTTAAATATTTCTTGCCACTCCCATCTGGCCTGAATAGTTTCTGTGGAGAAATCAGCTGACAATCATATGGGTGCTCCCTTTTAGCTAATTAACTGTTTTTCTCTTGCTGCTTTTAATATTCTCTCTTTTTCTTTTGCTCTTGGTATTTTAATTATGATGTGTCTTGATATAGTCTTCTTTGGATTCCTTTTATATGGGGTTCTGTGTGCTTCCTGGACTTGTAAGTCTATTTCTTTCATCAGATGTGGGAAGTTTTCAGTCATTTCTTCAAATAGGTTTTCAGTATTTTGCTCTCTCTCTTCTTCTGGCACCCCCACAATTCTGATGTTGGTACACTAGAAGCTGTCCCAGAAGCTCCTTACATTATCTTCACATTTTTGGATTTTTTTCCTTTTTGCTTTTCCAGTTGAGTGTTTTCTGATTCTTTATATTTCAGATTTTTGACTTGATTCTTGCCTTCCTCCAGTCTGCTGTTAGTCTCTGTATAATATTTTTTATTTCAGTCAGTATATGTTTAATTTCTAGTTGGTCCTTTTTCATCTCCTCTTATGTCTCACTAAATTTATCCATCTTTTCTAGGATATTCTTGAAAAACCTTATAAGTGTGGTTTTGAAATCTATATCCAGTCGTTTGTTTTCCTCCATTTCTTTTGTTTGTGATCTCTTCCTTTGTCTCTGCATTTTCACTATGCAGAGAGAACTTCTGTGTTGAATTCAGTCTTATGATACAAGACTTGCAAAACTGCAAAAGCCTCTCTGTTGAGCTTGGGAGGGGTGGAGTCTCAGGGCTTAATGGACCCCCTTGCCTTCCAGTCGGCCCCGCCCTCAATGGCCCCTGGGTCTCACATTTCTCTGGGTAATCGTAGGAGTGGTCCCTGTGCGCGCATGTTGTGCCTCTAGACTGCTGTCTTTCCGGCTCCCCTGCACTCCAGGACCATATGAATCTGGGTACCCAGGGTCTTGCTCGAAACTGGGGTTTAGTGGAGTTAGAAGTGGTGCAGTTGGGAGGCTCTGTCTCCCGCCCACTCATGAAAGGCAGCGGCACAATCAGCAGTTGGTCTTCTGTGAGCAGTACTATGCACGCCACCAGAATTCTGCCCTTTCACGGCTCCCGTAAATTTCTGTGCACTTGTCCCTTTTCACAGTCCAAACTTCCTCCGTATGAGTTTTGGCTGGACCTGGGGTTCAGTGCCATAGGATAAGGGGTTCAGTGCAGTTGGGGGTATCCGTCTCCCTCCTACCAGAGAAAGCCAGCCAGGTATTCTGGCACCTGCTCTCTCCACGCGTGTGTCTCCGTACCTTAGTTTTTTGTAGCTCTTCTGGGTCTCCATGAGCCTCTCTCTTTCCTTCTAGTTGTAGAGTTTTCACTCAGCCAGCTTTCCTGTGATTCTGGATGATGTCTGTTCTGTCTTTTAGTTGTAGTTTTGAAATTGTTGTGCGAGGCAACAGTGTAGGTGTTTACCTATGCTGTCATCTTGGATTCTCTCATGTTTTAATCTTTCTTTAATTTGAAATCATGTTGCCCTTTTAAATTTTAATGAATATCTGGTGCTTTTCCCTTTTATTTCTTGATCAATATTGGAAGAGCTTTGGCAATTTTGCTAGTTTTACCAAAAGCCAAATTTATCATTATCATCTCTAATATAATTTTAACATGTTCTTTTTTTATATGTATTAATTATATCTTTTCTCTTTTGCTTTTCAATTTTCTTGTGTGTCTCATTATTATTCTTAAGTTTTGTTTCTTTTCCAAAATTAATATAAAGGATAGATTTTTCTTAAGTACTAATTTGGCTATATCCCAATAGATAAAAGAAAATATTTTTATCATTGTATAGTTACAATTATTTTCTTACTTTTATTATAGTTTCTTCTTTCACTCATGAATTATTAAGAAATTTATTTAAAACAAATATAATAGTAGAGGAAGAAAGAAGTTCCATGAAAGTATGTGGAGGACAAAATAATTCTGAATAGGACATCTGGGAAACTCTCTAACATGCTCTATTTTTATACTGGACCTTGAGGAATTAAGGCTTTCAGAAATGACAATGGGATGAAAGATTTTTTTTTAGCAAAAGCACTAATCTAAAGACTGGAAGGCCTGTTGGAGGGTCCCCAGAGGGATTCAAACAATGTGTTTGAGCTTGACCATGATCTCAACATGCCCATGCTGTGTTTTAGAAGACATTTGCACAAACACAAGATTTCTGACAAGGAATCTTAAACGAGTATAGGATATGGGTATTGAATGAACACTTTTATTTTACTTTTAGGCTATACTGAAAATCACTATAAAATGAGCCATGTTCTCTAATCAAACTTCTATGTATTGCAAAGAGAAATGAATTTATCTCAGCAGTACACAGTTACACAGCCTCATTTGGAAGCATTTGATGCTATATTCATCCTATTGACACAATTGCTTTGTATGTGTTTAGGTTTCTAATCTGCAGCAATTTAAAAGAACCTGTCAGCAAAACTGCATTCCTAGAGATGAAGGTGATTACAATAAATCCTTTCAAAGGTGTGTATTGGAATTTAGAATGAAAAAGCGGGGGGAGGGCAGCAAGGATGGATGTTTTTGTTGTAATTCTCATTCAATCGTTATTTTGGGTCACTGGTAATTTTTTTTTTAATATTTTCACTTTCTGTTGATTCACTTATCCTTTGGCTCCTGTCATTTTGAGAGGTTTTCTTGACGCAGCTATATCACGAAGCAGTTCCTAATTAGCAGCCAAGTTGATGGTCATGGTGTGTTTTCTGAAGCAATCCTCCTAGCAGGCCATCCCCAGGCAGTGGGATGTGGTGAAAGTGCTGGCTTTGCTGTGAAGCACACCAGAATCCAACTCAGCCTTCCTGCTTTCTGGCTCTGTGCCTAGATAGTCATGTAATTTTCCTTTGCATATGGATAAGATGAGGCTAATAATTCATCCTTCTACACACAGCTTTGAGAGTTCATCATGCAGGTTGCTGTGAGCAATCTGAGTTCTGACTCACGTACAGGCTCATTTCCTTCCCACTGCTATGTCCTCTCTACCTGTACAAGAGGTGCTTTCGGCCAGCCTCACTTTACTGCAGTCTTGGTCATGGAGCCTTTCTGGTTTTTGAAAATGCTTTTTAAATCCCCTGACACCTATCTTCTAGTAATTCTACTTTTTCTTCCTGGTACTTGTCACAGTTGGAAATTTCTATTTATTGATGTGATTATGGCTTTATAATCTCTATGAGAGTAAAAATCAGATCTGTTTTTCTCTCCATTGCATCATCAGTCTCTGCACATTATCTGGCATGTAGGAGTCTCAGAGAATACTTGTTGAATCTCTAGCTGAATAAAGTGGAGAGGCAGAGCTCTTAAATTCTAATTTAAGACACGTCCACACCCTTGGGGAGGCCATCTCAGCTGGATAGTTAAAATACTGGGGTCAGAGAAAGCTGAGTTCTGCTCCTTCAGTTCATTAGCCAAGTTATCTTTAGACAGTTTCACCTCTTCGAAAATCAGTTTCTACATCTGAAAAGTGGGGCAAACACACTCATCATAGAGTGCTGTTTTTTGTATTAAGTAGTATAATGTAAATGAAAGGCTTGACATAGAGTGTCATATGGTATGAATACCATAAATAAGAAGTTTTTAATATAGGCAATAATAATAGTAGTAGTAGTATTGGTAATAATACCATCCTTAACAAATATTCTAGACTGAATAAAATAAGCTCCATTTTATTTAAAGTTAATGAAATATACTGACAATTACTAAAATTTAATATAAGGCAATTATATTTTTATCTGACTAATTCAAGAAAATGCAGTCCAGAAGTATGTTTTAAAGAAAGTTACCAGTAGAACCAATAGTCTAAATAGTCAAAATGCTTTGATAGCTGACAGAATATGATATGTTAAACATTTTGAGGTAAAGTGTATTTGAAGAACAGAACTGAATTATTAATTTTTGCTGAAAGACACAACTATTCTACCAAACATGCCGCTGAGGAATGGCAAGTCAAATTGCAAATATGTTTGAGAACTGAAGACAGACCAGCTCATTCTCTATATGACCCTGATTTTTTGCAGGTTTATGAAGCTTCATGTGCTTCAAAAGGATTAATTTACAGCATACCTTTGTTTCTATATTGGAAGCTCTTGGACAAGAAGGAACCATTGATTGATTTTCTTCTTCTGCCAACTTCTATTATTACCTCTGTCAAGTGGACTGCTGTGGCTGACAAAGAAGCCTTTGGACATGGCTTAAGACCATGAGAATTTTCAATAACAGAAAGGCTTGCAAATTGGCCAAAATGTTACTAGCAGAAGGCATGAATATTTGGTCATGCTGTGGCTTTGGGTTACCCATGCAAGAGGGAGAATGTTCAAGTAACTTGAATTAGTTACTAACTCCATAATGAGAAAATTAAATATATTTATTGCAGAAAATCTGCAGAACAGAGAGAACTTTCATACAACTTGGTACACCGCATGCCTTACAGTCTTCCAATAATAGAGGAGTGCTTTACAATTTATTGTATACATTAATTTGATTGCATAGTGATATATTGGTTAGACAAATTACCACGGATCTAATTAAAAAGCAGTCTTAAAGCCACCTGATTACTGATATACATTACATTTATTTGATTCCAATGTATTTATAGAGATAAATTAGATGTAATTTCTAGGTAATAAAACCTAAGTGGTGTAAAGTATCAAGGTTACTAGATCAAAAATGAATGGATAAACTCAACCACATACTGGATACTGTGAGCCATTGAATGAGGTGTTGTGTACAAGTTCAGAAGCAAGATAGGATAGTCAAGAGTCAAACAATGTATTGGTAGTCAATTTTTTGTTGTTTCTATTTTATGAAGTCCACATGTATCTTCAGTTACTGGCCCCAGTTTTTTCACCTGAAAGTGAGTTTTTCAGATTTACTCTTCAGGATTGCTTTTATAAAAGTGAATACCAGAAAAGTGCTCTGCATTTCTATTGAGATGTTATGACAACTTCTAATGAAGTTGTATATGCTACCCGTGGTCAGCAAACTGTGGTTCACAAGCCACATGCAGCTCTTTGGCCCCTTGAGTGTGGCTCTTTCACAAAATACCATGGCCTGGGCGAGTCTATTTTGAAGAGGTAGTGTTAGAAGAAGTTTAAGTTTAAAAATTTGGCTCTCAAAAGAAATTTCAATCCCTGTGGTGTTGATATTTGGCTCTGTTGACTAATGAGTTTTCTGACCATTGCCCTAAGTTATCCTGAGGCTGAGAAGCTTTAGGTACCATATTCTAGAAAAATCCCTGATTGTGGAATGCCTGTGCATCCGGCTTATTTATTCTGTTGCCCGCATTGGAAGACAGTCTGTACATACATCAATTTTAATTTATTGTAATATCAATGAACATCTGGCTAAAAATATGTATATTTCATATTAATTTTAAGCTCATAAATAAATTAACTTTGTAAAAGTGACTATTTATGTATCTGAAAACATATTATTTTCCAGTAATCTTTGAATTATGATCTTACTTTTTTTTAAAGTTAGAAAGAGGACTGGCAATCTAATGGACACTTGTCAGTTTTACTATTAATCCTTTATTTTGACTCATTAATTAAGTTTACTGCTTCATTAAAAAAATTTGTGACTAATAGATTTAAATTAATCTATCTGAGCATAGGCAAACCTTCAGAATCTTAAACTAGTTGATGTGAGGATAAAACTGAAATGAAATGAGGAAGGGAACTGGGTTAGAAGATGAATGGTGACTGTTGGGAGCTCTAGTAACAAGAAGTCATTTTAGGCAACTGCCTTCTATTCTTAGGAAAAACAATATATGCACATCTGTTGAGCTATCCTATCTCCCTTGTTTGTTTAAAAGTTAAGGCATTTGTACTAGTTTTTTTTTTTTTCCTCATCTTGTCCTACCTGTGGTGCTGGGAATCCTTGGTCTATGACAAACCCCATGATTACTGATTTTGCCACTTGGATAAAATGTGACTTTCCTTTTCATTTATTACAGATGTCTTTTTATCCTCATTTCTCTGCCCCACTAGAACCTCAGGGCTAATTACATGCATGAAAGAAGATTCTCTCTCTGTCTATGGTTACATTTTTCTTTGCTCCTTGTTTCTAGTAAATTATGCTCCTTGAGTTTCTCTTTAATATATTGTAACAACCTGCCTTCATAATATATTTATTCCTTTAAAAAACCTGGCACTTTTCTGTTTTATACATCAAGCTTCCTCTTGAAAGAATTATTTCCACTTATCTTTTTTATTTTCACTCCTTGTTTTATTTCAATCACCATTCTTGTTCTTTCTTCTAGGATGAGACCCAGCTGTGACACATATTAGCAAGTTTGGTAAATGCAGCTTAAGGTGGGAAGGGGAGATAAGCTTCACTGTGAGTGTCTAAGATCCTCTTTTATTTATTATACTTTCTAACATTAGATTAAAGTGTTTTCCTTTTGAAAGCATGATCAGTAAAGTCATTCGGAGTGCATAGTTACGTGGTTATCAACTGGAAAACCCAATCCCTCGGCTCTAAATTTTCAGATACATATGTTAAAATATAGTGAACAATCTCTGGAACAAATAAGTAAGAACCAAGGATTCTATTTCTGATCCTGCTATAATGGCCCTACAGCTGTGAATAACCTCTGGGTCTTGGATTGTTCATTAATGAATTAAGGTGCTGCAACTCAATCCCCAATGCCTCTTCTGCCTCCAAAAGAAAATATAATTGGATTAATGTTCAGAATTTATCAGTTTTTTTTTACAGATACTTTTGTAGTGAAGAATTAAATGAATATTTTCTAATTAAATAAGATTATAATTTTTCCCATACTTTCATATATAATATAAATAAAAGACCTAATGCTAATTACTAACCAAAGCATGGAAAGTGAATAAATTAATTAGTTGTTTTGATGAAAATAGCAAGCATTTAAAAGTAATCACTTAAGGTCTAATTCTTTCATCATAATTACATTCATATGGGAATTTGGGCTAAATTGGGTTTGAAATAAAAGCATAATAATAGTTAATATGTAAGATATGACAGATGTTTACTTCTTATGAATATGACTGATTTCCTAACCAATGAAAAAGAAATAAAATCCCTTTGGTTTACAGGTAGCGTTTGACCTTGAGCATGGTATGTATACTTCATAGCATGCTACATTTAGTGCCTCCTCTTATCTGACATGACATAAAAGCATAGTAGAGAATATGAACAGCCACATTAGAATTTAAGAGACCAGTATTTATTACATCAACCAACAATATGTAATCTTGAGAAAGTCACTCAACTTCTCTGAACTCAAACTTATTTGTAAAATAAGAAATTGGATTAAATGGTTTATTCCTGGCTTTATGAAGCAGAGTATCTATTTCTGTTTTAATGTGACCCTTTGTTCTTTTCTATTATTTGTTAATTTTTCTCTTTATTTGAATGCTTGTTTCTAGATAACTTGAAGATTAGTTTGTGAAATATAGATGAGTGGCCAGATTATTATAATCTCTGAATGCATAATAATCTGGCCACTCAGTGTGTGTGTGTGTGTGTGTGTGTGTGTGTGTTTGTGTGTGTGTGTGTGTGTATTAGAAGCCTGGTGCAAGAATTTGTGCATAGGTGAGGTCCAGCCAGCCTGGCCTGGGAGGGGACATAGGCAGTTGGCTGGCCTGCCTGCTTGTGGAACTCTTGATCGAGAGGACAATTTGCATATTAGCCTTTTATTATATAGGATATACACTCAGTGGTCAGATTATTATGCATGCAGAGATCATAATAATCTGGCCATTCAGTGTATTTGGCATCAGAGTATTCCATAAATATGTCAAGATTCTCCTTACATTCCATTTGGGGGAAATATTTTATTTTTTACTCTAAATTGGAAATCATCAATGTTTTCTAGGTTCTTTGTATTCTTCAGTTAGGGTCTCAGTTTGTTTCACAATAATGTGTGAATGATAACTTTGCATCACACATTAGTCAATAAACATTATGGTTGATAAGAGTTTAGAATCTATACATTCTCTCAAAAGTCATCTTCTTCCTAATACTAGAACCAGGTGTTTTTGTTTAACTTTAGATTTTCAACAAAGACAAATTTAGTAATCTTGATAACTAAAACTTGAATTTCATGATGCAATGTAAAAACAATACATATCAATATCATAGTGTTTAAAAGACTTAGTTAACAAATAAAATAAAATAAAATAAAAGGCCTAGTTAGCTCTGACACATTTACCAATAAATCCCTCTTTTATCTACAGAAATTAATGGTAATGATAAATATTTTACGTTGTTAAATACACATATTTTCATTTCATTTTCACAGTGATCTTATTAGGCAAGTGATAAATATTTCAAAATGTTAAAATGGGCAGATTTAATACATTTGCATGAAGTCAACAAAAAAGTATCCATGGACTTATAATGAATGTACTGTGGGGTTGCAGGTTGAGATGATAACCTATTAGAATAGTTCAAGAGATTTGAATGTGTATGTTTTGTAGTGCAAATTAGGTTATAGGAGATTGGCAAATAAGGACATAATATCAATATAAAATGGGTAAGTGCAGTTAGTTTCTGAGTGATTTTTCATAGTGTATAAACATGTTTGAAGCATGCAATAACAAGCAGTTAAAAAGTTTAGCACTATACAAAGTTAGTAGGCAATTGAGTGGTTTCCAGAAGCACAAAGTTATTTGGTGAAGTTGCTGTGAATGAATGAAGAAACTGTGAAGAGGTTTTCCTCAAGGTCAAAGAAACAGAGACAGAGACTGAAGAGAAATGAAAAAGAAGCAGCAGCTTGAGATCTATTTTTACTGTTGGTCAAACAAGATTCTGTTGAAAGCAAATACATCAAAGAATCTGCATCTCTAAGCAGGATCAATTGATCAAGATGATGGATGTGCCCTGGCCAGTGTTGTCAGCGGTGAGAGGATTGGCCCATGCACCAAAAGGTATGGGTCTCAATTCCCAGTCAAGTGCACCTACCTGGGTTGCAGGTTCTATCCCCAGCCCCAGTCAGGACTCATGTGGGAGGCAACCAATCAATGTGTCTCTATCACATCTCTCTCTCCCTCCCTCTGTCTCTGTCTCTCTCTCTCCTCTCTCTTCCTTCCCTCCCTTCCTTCCACACTCTCTAAAAATCAATGGAAAAAATATCCTTGGGTGAGGATTAACCAAAAAGATGCTGGATGCAAATCTCTGTGGGTATTGAACTGTGCAAAGATTTTTTTTTAAATATTGTATTATTACTTTTGCTACTTTTTTCATAAGCTTTATTATTTCTTGTGCACAGTGAAAAATGCAACCATCACAGTAGAAACTTTCTCAGTCACAGTTTCTATAACATTCATATTCATGGACACTTAGCTCAGCTGATAAATATGTTAATGAGATTATCTTTTACTTCAGGGCTTCACACTGTTCTATGGCTGTAGTCTGTAATACATCAGATCCCTGATGAAATTAGGAGACAAAAGCATATTAATGAATTAATGCAAATTATATATCATTTATAGAAATCTATTTCAAATAATTAATAATTTTAAAGAGAGAAAACCTATGTTGTAAGACGCAAATCAAGTGGGATACCCTTTTTTCTATTAAAACAAATGTAATAGAAACATTAAGCCAAAACTGGTTTGGCTCAGTGGATAGAGCGTCAGTATACAGACTGAAGAGTCCCAGGTTCGATTCTGGTCAAGGGAACATCCCCAGTAGGGGGCGTGCAGGATGCGATGATCAATGTTTCTCTCATCGATGTTTCTGACTCTATTCCTCTCCCTTCCTCTCTGTAAAAAATTAATAAAATATATTTAAAAAAAATTTTTCAGTCATCATTATTGTCCTTACCATAACAAAATTATTTTTAGTTTTACATATTAATTCCAAGCTTTATTGTTAATCTCATTCATGAATATAGATTTGAAAATAATTGCAATTATAATACATCTAATATTAACATCTGTGTTTGCACTTGTTCAGTCATTTACTTTTTTCTTTTTTTACTTACAAGAAGTTTCATGATGTATCAACAACATGATTTAGAAAACCTTGTGTACTGTTTAACATTAGAATTGTCTTTTTTTTTCCTATTACACATAATGAAGAAAACATCTTGGTGCAGGTAGCTCTCTCCCAATCCTATCTAATAAAAGAGAAACATGCAAATTTACCATATCTGTGCTACACCCACAAGCCATGCCCACCAGACTATCAGGATCAAGTATGCAAATTAACCCAACCAAGATGGAGGCTAATTTGCATATCCACATGCAGAGCAAAGACTGAAGACAGCATAGAAGGAAGTCAAGAGTTGCAGAAGGGAGTGAAGCAAGCAGGGAGGCAGCAAACGGAGGGAAGCAGGCAGGGCATCAGAGAAGGCTGCAGGAAGCTCTATTCATGCAGGAATCTTCCTGCAATGGGCCTCTAGTGGTTACATCATTTCCTTAGAACAGTGGTTGGCAAGCCAAGGCTTGTGAGCCACATGCAGCTCTTTGGCCCCTTGAATGTGGCTCTTCCACAAAATACCATACCTTAGGCAAGTCTGTTTTGAAGAAGAGGCATAAGAAGAAGCTTAAGTTTAAAAAATTTGGCTCTCAAAAGAAATTTCAATTGTTCTACTGTTGATATTTGGCTGTGTTGACTAATGAGTTTGCCGATCACTGCCTTAGAACATTTGATAAAAATAAAGGATATTGGGTAAATGAATTAAACTATTTATGGCAGCTGCTACATTTTACATTGTTTTTCATAATGGGTGAAAAGTTTAGAACTCCACCAGCATATAAATATAGTTATTTCACACTTTCAAGTCAGCATTCACTTGATCTTTTTATTTTCAAAATTGGTGAGAAATACAAAGCAATATTTCAATATTGTTTATTTGCATTTCTTACAAGATGCTGAACATTTTTCTATGGAAATTATCTATTGCCTATTTATGGGGAACATAAAATTTAAACCTTTTAAAAATAGACTTGTGAGTTAAATTGATATGTAATAAACTGCATTTATTTACAGTGTAATTTTTTTTAAGTTTTGACATATGCATACACATTACTGCAATAACAAAAAAGAACATCTTCAATTTTTGAACTAATTTCTATAGAATGGATATTATATCATCATTAAATGTTTGGTAAAATATGCCAATATACCATCAGGTTCAAGAGATTATTTGTGGAAAGGTTTTTCAATTTCCAAAAATGGATACTGTATTCCTCAATTTATTTCTTTTTGAATGAACTTTGATAGTTGGTATTATTCAAAAAATTGTATATTTCATTTAAATTGTCAAATGTGTTAGTATAGAATTCTTCATTGAATTCCCTTATTAGCCTTTAATGCCTATAGAATCTATAATCATGTTATTTCTCTCATTTCTAATATTGGTAATTTATGTCTTCTTTGTTGTTGTTTTTTTCCATAATCATCCAGCCAGTCATTTTTCAATTTTATTAATTACCTTTAAGAACTAGTTTTTTTTCTTTCATTGATTTTTCTCTATTAATTTTCTATTTTTTTTATTTTTACTATTATTTTATCATTTACTTTCTTCTACTTAATTTGAATTTAACTTTTGTTCAATGTCAGACATTATGTAGTTTATTATGTTTGATAACAAATATTTTTATTCTTACTAATATTCTTGAGCTTTGTTTTAGACACAGTTAAGTTACTTGGAAATAGTTTGATTCTGTTATGGCTTGCTTTTAGCTGTTAGGCAGAATTAGAGCAGCCTTTAATTTAGTACTATTTTTTCCTCCATTTGAGGCAGTACATTCTGTGGATTTCAACCTTTTCTTTTCTCTTTGGTGGAAGCACAACCTAGTCCCAGCCTTATATTATTTCCAAGGATTGTGCCCTCTAATCCTCTGGCCTTGGGTAATTCCTTCACTTCCATGTTTTGATCTGCATTCAGCTAAATACCTACCAGGACACCTCTGGATGTTTATTTCTTCTGTCTCCTTCTCTCCCTAACCCTCTCCTTCTTTCTTACCTCTATTTGGTACAGTGCTTATAAAATATGGCTGCCCTTACCTCTCCAGACTACCAATTCTGTCCCTCCATGTCAACTCAGGGGTCTTTTGTATCTGGTTTTGTTGTCTTTTCAGAAGTGGTTTTGCTTGTTTTCATCCATGATTAGTCTACTCATTTGCTTATTTTTGTATAATAAACATTGTATAAGAAAAATTACCTATAGAAATAATTGACAACTTAGGATGATTTATCTTCCTCTAAAAATGATTTCCATTGCTGCTGGGTCTCTGGGGTCAATATATATACTAAGAAAAGGGTAATATGCTAATTAGACTGGGAGACCTTCCAGGAAATCTTCTAGACATCCTTCCAGACAAAGCCATGGTGGTGGGATTGAGGCAGAGGCAGTTAGGGGCAATCAGGCTAGGAGGGGAAGGCAGATGGGGATGATCAGGCCAGCAGGGGTGGGTTGGAGAGGCGGGGGAAGGAGGACAGTTAGAGGTGATCAGGCTGGGAGGGGGGAGTTGGGGGTGATCAGGCCAGCAAGGGAGGGGGCAGTTGAGGATGAGAAGTCCAGTGGGGGAGGCAGTTGGGGGCTAGCAGGCTGGCAGGCAGAATGGTTAGAGGTGATCAGGCAGGTAGGCAGATGATCAGTTAGGAGCCAGCAGTCCTAGATTGTGAGAGGGATGTCCAGCTGCCAGTTTAGGCCTGATCCCTGTGGACAGTCAGACATCCCTGAGGAATGCCAGATTGGAAAGGGTGCACACTGGGCTGAGGACATCCTCCCCCCACCTTGTCCCCTTGTACTAATTTCATGCACTGGGCCACAGGTTAGTCTATAACTTAACACTGAGATTTGGGTTTGAAGTTTTCTGGACTCTCCAGATGACTGGCTGCCATCTATGTGAGACTGGTTCCTTTTTTCCTTTTAATCTTGGGATGTGACTCTTTGGATCCCAATGCAAAGCTGACAATGAAGTTTATATTTAGCAGGATTAAACTTCATAGATCTCAGAGGCTGCTTTTGTCTTCTAAGACTTGTGATGATATTAAAAATGTATAAAATAAAAAGTATCTGAGCTTTTGGTGGAGACCAATTTATATTTGGGAAATGCCCCAGGAAACATTTTCCCAACTGCTATGTTAAAATCTCTGGAGTCACATCTTTTTTAGTGTCTTCGCATTTTGATTTCTTACTACCCAGCTATTTGATGATTTTTGGAAGATAATCTTTATATTTCATTCATCCTTTTTAGTTATGTCCAACAGAAGAGTTTTCTGAAATATTTAGTCCACTGATTTTGGAAATGAGAGACATGATATTTTCCCTTTAAATGTCAATAAGCAGAGTGCTACAGCTATATCCCTATTTTAAATGTTAAATGTGGTATAACTTTAAACCCTTTAAGCTATTACAATATTAAATACAAAATTTAAATAATTATGACAACCAAAAATGTCTTCCTGGGAGCAAAACTGCTCTTGGTTGAGAGCCACTGATGAGATCTCACTGCAGCCCATGCTCATAACCATCAGACTGCCTTCTCTACTGGGAAGTTCTGCACAGAACCAGGTTTTGGCTTTGTTTCCATTAACCCTGTATGTATCATGCTTATTCCTCCCTTCACAGACACAAGAATAAGATTAACTGGAATTATTTATTTCTTCTCTGTACTTGCCTTCTCTGTTCTGAGGTCATTATAATGCCTAATAGAAAAATGTAGTAAATAGTATAGATTATTTAGCTTTTGATAAATGCTTTTCTGCAGGTCTATTATATGGCTATCTGGGTAAAAATATATCTTCAGTAGAGTGAATTCTTCTCTAGGAGTAAACAATGAAGAACACTGCATTTCTTTGAGAAACAGACTCTCTGAAGAGAGCTGATGACAATAGTTCTCAAAACCACTCCATCATTTGCCTCTAGCTTTGCCAAAATAAATTCCTGGTCTATAAATGTCTTTACAGGCAGGAAATGTGAATTATCTGACCAGATCACTAAGCTATGAGATGTTAGGGAATTATGAGTTCCTGATCTTTTCTTTCTTTTCTTTTTTTTTAAAAATATATTTTATTGATTTTTCACAGAGAGGAAGGGAGAGGGATAGAAAGTCAGAAACATCGATGAGAGAGAGACATCGATCAGCCACCTCCTGCACATCCCACACTGGAGATGTGCCCTCAAGCAAGGTACATGCCTCTGACCGGAATCGAACCTGGGACCTTTCAGTCCGCAGGCCAACGCTCTATCCACTGAGCCAAACCGGTCTTGGCACTGATCTTTTCTTATATAGTAAGTTCTAGAACATCATCTGTAAGCTCAGAGATTGTCCAAATTAAGGTCAGATCACTTAAAAAAACTCTGTTAGACACTCTAAGATATAGCCTAAGGTGATCTCACCTTTGGTTTCCATTCTGATCACTAAGTGTCTGAGTCTTCCTTTGGTCCATATCCTCCTGAGTCCCTGATGTCATGTAAGTCCTGGTCTCCAAAGAACCCAAGTGTGCTTTGCAGTGTCTTCCCTCACTCTCTTCTTCCAGCCTTCTGTGTTCTTGCCTTCTGGTCCATGTTTGGGTTTCTGTTTCACATATAGGCATGTACTTACTTCTCCTTCTTCCCTATTCTAATCATTTGTTGTCAGTTGCCTTACTCTGTGGATATCACATATTGCTGTACTTGCTGGAATAAACTCACCTTTATTATCTGAAACTTTGGTTTACCTCTTAGTACTTGCTCTGTGTCAGTTGGCAGCACTATTTCCAGGTCTCAGGTTCTCCCAGTTTGTTCTTTCTTAGTGTACTTAACAAGACCATATCTGAAGGATATTTGAGCCTGGAAGTGATTTAAGTGGGGGGTGGGAGTAGGGCAGTATTAAGGCCTTTGCTTAATATAACTCATTGTCAGTGTGTGCTTTGTAGTGATTTCAGGATTAGTGTATTCAGGATTTTTTTCCTCTCAAACTTTACAAATTCCAAGATAGAAGATGAGCTTTTATCTGGGGAGGGGGTAGGGTAGGGTCACTTAACAAATGTACTAGGGATCATTTCGTTAGGTAGTCTAATGAAGAATTTGGATAGGCTCAGGTGTTTTGGCAAATTGCTAATAGAATGATTGGACATTTCTTCTAGGGAGAACTTGAGATTTCTGGGATGAGCATGGAATGTGATGCAGAGCCACTCCAGTTTGTTGGGTTGAGGGCAGACAAAGGTCCAAAACAATCCATTAGTAAAAGCAGACAAAGGTGCAACACAATGCAGGGCTGCTCAGACTCTACTGAACCCAGGATGCATTAGAGCAAAAAACAACTGGCCTTTGAGCAGTAGTTTTCACTCTATCACTATTTTTATGGAATGTAATTGGCATTACAGGAAAACAGAATTTCTGCAATAAAATATATTTTAGAAATGCTGAGTTAAATAAAAGTAAACATACTCCTTTATTAAAGGTTGTCTCAGGGACTTTTATATATAAAAGTACAGTATAAACCTCCGAAAAGGAATATTTTACAAAGCATTTTTCAAATGTTCTTGATGTCTGGCCCATTTTTTATTCAGTGAGTATCGCAAAGAATAAGTGTTTGATACTAGTCTAATTTGGGACATAGATTGAAGGGCCCCATTTGATGCAGTGTTCAGAGGCAGAGTGATCATTTGCAAACATGGTCATTTACAAAATAAATAACACATGCCAACAAATTTAATGAATGACCAAATGGTCGTGCAAATGTTTTCTTGTGTTTCTAAACTCATAATCTCTAAAAATAGTGATTTTACTGAAGTAATTATGGTTTGCATAATTAAAATTCTGAGCTTTAAGGGTGGCTATAGCTTTTGTACTCAATATTTAATATTATATACAATCTGACAATCCCAGAGGGATATTGAACTTTCAAGAATAATCCATTTGCTCTTCTTTTTACATTAATGGTGTGTTCTGGGGGAATCATATCCCTGCTGGCTTCTGGGAATTGAGTTTATTTTTCTGCTGCTTATGGCAACATAAAGTTAAAGGTATTCTAAAATGTTTAAGAAATCTGAGCTACCACATCACCAGCTTACCATAGATATGGTAATTTCCAAAAACAGAGTCTGGCTGGTCTACATGGAATTTTTTTGTTTTAGAGTCTCTGACTACTTATAGTAAATTATCAAAAATCCAATTTGCTTCTAGTATACACATCCAGTCATGTTTTCCTAACTCTTCTCTAGTGATAAACACCACTTTCTCTGTCTATTCAACAACAAAAGGAGTAATTTGGAGATCTAAAGTTTTAACAAAGGCAATATATTTTTAGGATAAAATGGCTTAATAGATACTGGAGGGACTGAAGAAAAGATGTTTAGGAAAATGTTTGTGTTACTTTTAAAGTAATAGCTAAGAGTTATTGAGTGCTTACTATTTCAAGTGCTACTATAAATCTTTCATGTGCATTGTGTCATTTAATCTTCACAATCTTATGAGTAAGGTGTTATTATCCTTGTATTTTATGGCTGAAAACTGAGGTGATTCAAGGTGAAATAACCTCTCCAAGGCCACAGAGCTGGCAGTGAGAGATCTGATAGTTGAATGTGAGCAGTTTTGCCCCAGATCCGACATTGCAAACATCGAATCACAAGATATCTCTTCAGCTAAAGTAAAAGACATTGGAATTAGACATGAAGATGGGTAAGATGTGATGATGCTAGTTTCCATTTTTTTTAATTATTTAGTTTTAGAGAGGCATATATTGTGGCTTTGCTCATGTTGTACATCTGTTTACAAATTTTCAATGACTTTCCATCATGCTTCAGTATAAATCATTTCAAATCAATCAGCCTAGACTACATTTATTGGTTTGAGTGTGTCAAGCTCTCCATATTCTAATCTTTTTATTTTCAACACCCTAATGCCTTATTTAACGTTATTATTAATTATTATACTATTAAAGTCACCCATGTTTATTCAGTGTATTCTGCCCCTAAGACTTTATTTATTGAAAGATCTATCCACATAGCTTCTCATCTTGCCTACCTAAATTATTTCTTCAAGAACTTCTTCCATGAAAATACCAATCACCTTACCTGATATCTTGACCTTTGAACCCTCTGAAATCTATTTGACATATAAACTATATTTTGTATCATAATGGATGTGACTCTTGAGTGTAATCTTAAGGATGCCAAAAGTTCACTGGGCAAAGAAACAGCCTGGGTTCTGGATGGATGTGGGGCTATCATAGAAGTGCAAATGTGATGAAATATTACAAGGGAGCAAATAAGACCTTAGAAATATTGGTAGAAGCCAATTTTAAGAAATGTATATGACTTGCTACTAAATGAGGAAATAACCTTTACAAAGTTATTGCTGTAGCCCAGGTAAAAAATGGTGGAGGCCTCGTTGATAAAAGAGGCAATGGCAGTATGCTGGAAGAAAGGGGACATATATGAGAGATATTTCATGGTCAAGTAGATGTGCAGAAAAAGAAGAGAAATAATTAAGAATGATTTCTAAGCTTTTAGGCAACATAATTTGTAACAGGTAAATAAAAAAAAAAAAGAGGAGAATATGGTGCTGATCCAAGGCAAGGAGTCTACAGGAAATTAGATGACAATAAAATTCAAGGCTTGTGGCCATAGAAGGATGTTCATAATAGAGACATACACAATGAGACCTTACTCTGCTGAAAATCATGGAATCTATCGCCCTGAATAAAAACAATTAGGAGAGTATGTCGAGAAGTAAATTGAGAGCGCACCATGAGGCATCATTTAAGCTAGATCAAGGCTGAATGAAGAAAATTGGATAGATACTCCTATTCCTCCCTGCCACACATACAAATTGAAATCATTAATAGATCTAAGCAGGTTCAAGTCCATTACAATAATACAAGATTAAGAAAACAAAGTAGTGTAGGATAGTTAATATATGTTTACTGTTATCTTTTAATTTGGTATTTGTACTAAATGTGTAATATATAAAATACAATTATTTTTTTAAATTTCAATTTAGTATATATAGGGAATCTAGATTTTCATGTAACTGAAAATGAATCTTTTTGAGTAATTTTTAATGTAAGCATTACAAATAACCAGCACTATTTTGCACATTGAAATTGAATTCTTTTATTTTAAATATTCACAGTACAGAAATTCATTCGGCCTGAACAGAACATCATTATTTATACATTCAAGGAATAATTCCAGTGGTAAATCACTGGAGTACTTATATTAAATATAGGAAATATGATTGGAGAGATTTCTTCTTACAGATATAGGCTCAAATCCTTTACACATTTATTTCTGCCTTGGGATCTTAGCACAGATGCTGAAATCACCAATAATTATTGAACAAAAATGTCACAAAATTATAACTATAATAATCATACCATATATTTACTTATAGTTCCAGAAAGACATCAATGGACAAAAGCCTACATTTTAATATTTTTAAGGGAAGAAAATTTCAAATAACATCTGTAGCATACTTTGTGGAGAACACAAGTTACCCAAATAGCTAAATTTATAGATTCCCTATGGCATTTTGCCTTTCATGGCTTATTAAAATATTGGCTTAGCTGACATGATGTTTTATGTTATTTACAGGTTGAATTTATGAAGGAACAACAATATGATAGCAAATTAAGAGCCAAGATAAGTTTTGTTGTATGTCAAATACATACAACATCGTGTTGATGATGATGGGCTGATTACTCATCATTTGGATTAATGCTTTACTCCAGGATGTAGGGAAATTCTGTTGCATGATTTTTACTTGGGGTAGTAGCTAGAGTCAACTTTTATTATCATTATATTAACTTCACTGAAGCTGTTAAAATTGAACTCGAATGAACCAAACTTCTGTAAATAAATAAATAAATGTATAAATAGGATCCCAACTGCTTTAATAACATAGCAATGAAATTACCTTCCGGCAGTGTAAATGTTTACATTGGTGTTTTAAGTCACCAAATTCTAGACATAACATAAATGATGAATGACTTATTTCATTGGGGTGGTGATCATTGGTTGATAATATTATCCATTTGGAATTAAGCCCTTTCAAAAACACAGGTATATTTTTTGAAGAAGAAAACAAAACAAAGACCAAAAGGAAACTTCACTGAATAATTCCTATTTCCAAAGACTACTGCAAATTGTTAGCATGTGGAGGTTTGGTCTCTGCAGCCAAAATTCATATTTTCTACGCAATTTTTTTTCTTAATTAACTAAGTTACTGAGAAAAAGATTGAGTTTACCTTTTCCCTCTTCTACCAGTTATAGATTGGCTGTCCACATTACCTGAATGTCCTACGTTATTACTCAAATTAGTGTTGTGCAGACCTGACCTGAAGTTACTCCCACCCTGGCAGTAGTACTGATTTTGGCAGTGTAAAAAAAAAAAGACATACAATTTTTGATTGTAGAAAAAGCTGCCAGAATATTACGTTCATAGATTTGAACTATTAATATGATTTTTCCCACATCTTCATGCTTATTATAGTAAGTTGCTATACAGTAAATTATATCATTTGCCAATAAATGATTTTATTTGTTGTATTTTATTGCCAACTAGAAAATCCAAAAAGAAAATTTGGAGAAGGAGCAAATTTACCACAATATGCTGTGACATTAGAAAAAAAGCAAAGAAACCTTGTCTATTGGCACATTAGCACTAAGAATACCATTTTCACTTTATTAAAGTTTAAAAAGGATTTTTGAAAGGACATAAATCATGCACATGGACTGAGACATGCCCGCGTGTGAGTTGGCAGTGTAAATTCCCCCAAAATTGCATGATTCATCAATAGCATGCATTCCCTCCTCCCCCAATATAGCACAACCTTAATATCGTATAATTTCTAACACATTTTATTTCAAACATGCACTGGCTACTAAAATAAGATTTAAAGAAAAGCTGATGTTTGATATAAAATAATCATGTTTTTTTTTTCAAGTGTGGAAAAATACTCTACAAAAAAATAAGTAGAAAAGTGATTTCTGATCAATGGGTGATTTGATCTATAAAAATCCAGATGATCAATTAGTGTGCTTACACCAACCTTATGGTTTTGAATCACAGTAATAATACATACAGAACGTTAATAGCATTAAACAACTGTTAGCACAATGCAATTAAATCCTTATCAGAAATAACATGAACCTATAAACTGTACATTTGGCATTTAGGTTTCAGGGTATTTTAAAGATTCTACTTAAATACAATAATATAGTAGTGCAAAATCACATTACATTAATGAAACATACAATTACCACCCAAATAGTTTATGGATTACTGACCCTTATATTCACAGATTGGCTAGAATTGGCACATTTTGTTTCATCATAATAGTTTTGAGCTTCCTGACTTAAGTACATTGTTTTATTCAGTCATACTTAAACTACATAAAAAAGTATAGGCATATGTTTGTCTATATGTGTGTTCTTGAAGAAATGAGATAAGAGGAAACATGTAAAGTCCCCATTTTTCATTTGCAAAAACCCCATTGCAGCTTTCTTCTTTGGCAGCTCTTCATTTAAAGCTCCTAAAGAAATTGCATGGTAGCTTCTTTCTCTCCCTTCTTACAGCTTCCAGAGGAGTGACATAGCCACAAAGAGAGAAGGAAGAAAAGAAAAAAAAATCTGGAATATATGGCAGTCATGCTTGGTGCCAGGCTAATTAATCTCGAATGTCTAACTAATCAGTTAAAATTCATTAAGAGCTTCTTGGAGGATTTTTTAAAACATATTTTATTGACCTTTTATAGAGAGGAAGGGAGAGGGATAGAGAGTTAGAAACATCAATCAGCTGTCTCCTGCATACCTCCTACTGGGGATGTGCCCACAACCAAGGTACATGCCCTTGACTAGAATTGAACCTGGGACCTATCAGTCCGAAGGCCAACACTAGCCAAACCGGTTCTGGCACTTCTTGGAGGATTTTAATGTGAAGTTCACCACATTCCATTGACAGGTGAGAAATCAGTTACTCAGAAAAGCTAGTGAATTTTACAATAGATTGTGCAAACTAGAACGTGGGTTCTGATCTTTAGTTTACTGTTCCTTTTCTTGTTTCTCGGCATCACTTTTCTCCTTCCTGCCACTTTGTGTACTTGAATCTACCTTTAGACTTTTTGCCCTTTAAAACCTCTATGATTCATATGTGTTCTGCAGTTTCAGAATAAACCCTATTATTCCAGTGAAGATGATTAAGCTCAATAATTTCATCCAAATATTTTTGACCACTTGCATTTCCTCCAATAAACATTCCTGCTTACTTTTGTCTGAGACCTGATATATAAAAATGTTATTTTTATATTGTCACAATTACTTCACTAAGCTCGACTCCTACCAAACCCAACCCTTTAAACAAAAGAAAATGAGAAAGAAAAAACCCAGATGGATATAAATATTGTTTTTGAAGGTTGACATCATGCTGATAGCTCTAGAGATTTACATTTTTATTTGAGAGTGAAAAAGATACCATTATTTTTACTACTCTTTTTCTATCTCCACTTCCAATGCCTCATAGCCTGTCAGACTTTAGGGTGAAGCTCTCATTGATTTTAATGTATAACATCTATATGCTGAAAGGTTTTTCTTTTGTTAGTAAACTCCTGATTTCAATTATTGTATACTTTGTCCTCTGATTCATTATTTTAAAGTAACATATAAAATATTTGAGATAGGTCATCTGTGTTCTAAGAAAGTGAACTGCTCTTAGTTTTACATAGACAATCAGATATGCTTGATTTGTTCAAGGGTTCTCAAAAAGAAAACCAGTGTGTGAAAGGCCTGATCTAATTACAGTCTCTGGAGACACATATCCTGCCCTAAATGGTAGTGAACTCTGCTCTGGCAATCTCGCCTTAGATTAGGATGACATCTTCAGGATTGTCTCATCCAAAGGACTGAAGATAGTTAATGAAGCTAAACAGAAATCTGGGGATGCACTCTGATTGCTGGTACATATTTCTGGTATAATGAGTAGTACCAGGTTGTTCATTTACTTTGGGTACCGTTTATGCCTCGTCTGCTTTTCTATCTCCTACCCTCTCATTAATGAAAATTAAATGCAGCCAAGTGTCTAAAGAATCACTGTAGTTAACATACTTTTTTGTAGAAGTCACTCAAAAATTTTCAGAAAAATCTTTCATTTATTTTTCACAATGAAAGTTCAACAAGCTCTAATTTAACATACTTTACATTTATACTAGCACAACTACTTTCAACAATCCGGTTGTCAGAGAACTCAGAAAAATAATTCAATTTTTGAAGTTTTCTAATGTATCTGAAATAAACATTCCTAATATTCTTTAAAGTAAGAGCTAACTTAAAAAATACTATTTTGAATATCATTGAATTTTGTACACATCAATAGAAAACATTTTTAAGCTTGCTTTTTTTGTTTTATTACAGTACTGTTTAGAACTTGTGCACATGAATAGTTGAGATTATTTATGTAAAAATTCTATTTATTATGCAATTAACAATTAGAATAGTCTTAATCACAGTCTGGCTAAGAATTATTTTATTTCTGCACCACTAAGCTAATATATCTGTTTATTGAATTTACATACTATCACTTAAAAACTAACTTTTAGCATTCTTTTAACTATAGGAAAAGTAGATGAAGACTTGATTCTGTATTCTAACTTATTAGTTCATTAGTCTGGGGTTAAACTAGTGGACCAGTTGAAGTGATAGATTAAGTCAAGTTATTGAACATTTCTAGACCTCTTTCCTTAACAGATAACAATTTCTGAGAATCTTCCTTTCTATTGAATTCTGTGACTTGAACTATACTACAGATCATGCCCTACATTGACTGTTAGATTAATGATTCATTGTAACAGTGAGGAAAAATTAGGTCTGTTTGGGTTCCAATTATTTTAAGAAATGGTGTATTTGCTTAGTAATGTTTATGCACAATCACTCACTGCCAGCTCCTGAAACCCCTTTAATTACTTAGTAATTACAAAATATGTAAATGCACACATTTCTGCACTATTTTTGTTTCCTTTCTCCTGAATTTTATTCCTTTGGTTTATTTAACTTTGCAATGATACTTATAAGCTCTCTGCTTAACAATTTGTTTTAGAACTGAAATTTTGGAACTAGATTTTGATTCCTCACAATGAATTTTATTATAGTAAATGATACTAATTGAACATGTTATCTAGTCACTTAAGTGTCATTTCATCTGTACTCACACATACACACACACACGAAAAAAACAACCATTAAGAAGATGCTACCTCCACATTACAGATGCAAAATCTGAGGCTAAGAGAAGTCAAGTAACTGACTTACAGTGCTATGTCATGTTGCTATATTCCAATTGCAAATTACTTTTCCACCCATCAAGCCAGGACTCTGGGGCATGGTAAAAAGGTCTCTTAAACACACACGGAGGAGAAGCAGATCACAGAGCATCGAAGTTTATGGCTGTAAAAGATTCTGGTAATTGGATAGTCCAGTCTTTTATGTTACAAAATACAAACATAAAGTTGGAGCCTAAAAAGACAATGAGATATATTCTTTCAAGTTATATAATCTTTTCTGTTCCTAATAATTTCTCCGGGTCAAAAATTATACAAGTCTTTTGTGCGGACTGGTGATTCCCAGAGGCAGTCTCCCATTCATATCATCTATAGAGCTTTTACAACCTGCTCAGCACTGGGGCTTATCTCAAACCACTTGGGGTTTGGAAATCAACAATTTTAAACCCTCTCTAGTTGATTCAGATGTTCATCCAAGCTTGAGATGTACCGCACATATACACCACTCAAATTTAAAAGAACTGGAGACTATAAATAACCTGATCCACATCAAGAGATTAATCAGTACCATGCTTGGGCATGAAATCATTAGGTGTAGAGAAATGTCTAGGGCTCTTGAGTAGGGAAATATTTAGTGACATATTCAGAAAGAGTACACATGAAACAAAGAAAGGCCATAGCTCAAATCAATTGAGAAATAGAATAATTTCCATTAATTGATAGCTAAGATGCAAACCTCAAGGCTGACAGCACATCAGACCTATTGGGAGATTTTTAAAATACAGATTCCAACTCAGATTTCAGACCCAGAGAATTAGAAGCTGTGTACTATTAAATACTCTCAAATGATTCTTCTGCAGCTGATTCAGTCCCAAAGACTTATGCGTGTTTGAGAATGGGTCATAAACTGTAGCATGTGGCAAGACAACAATAGCAAAAAACACACAAAAAAGGACATACTAGGAAATGTATTAAAACATGTTTTGTATTTTTAAAAATCATTTGAAGATATTCCATGAACAGGGCCATAAATCAGTATTGTGCATAAGCACCTTTGGTGATTGTAGGAACCAGGTTTTCTGGAACAGTAACAAAAGGCAGCTGATGTTGAGAATTTCTTTCAAAAAATGTTTTCAAACTAAGTCAAATGAGTAAATCTATTAATCACAAGTTTAAAAATAACTAAATTGTTTAGATGCTTTCAATTAGGTTTAAATCATGTTACCTATTTTGTTGTCATCTGGAGTTTGACTATCTGCCTTTACTGGCTCCCAGACATTTTTTATCAATAATTTTTTTTGAATTATTATAATAAAAATTTGGATAGTAGAGAAAAATCTAAAATATTTTAAAACAATGCCAAATATATGGTTGGTTTTCTGCAGAAAATTAAAGCCTCAGTAAGTAGTGAGTGCATGAATTTTAAAGGACTTAGGTAGAGAAATAAGGGGAAGAAGGTGTTAAAGGAGGAAGATTAGCTAATTGATCACTTGCTATAGTCCAAGCACTGGACTAGGTTCTTTCCACATAGTAGTTTACCTGATCAGTTTCATACTTTAAATATCTATTCAGAGAAATAAAAATAAAGTCAGCTTAGAGTAGTTATTTCCAAAAATTATTCTGAGGTGGTCATTGAGATTTCACTTGCAAATATATGAATTTATTAGTTTAGATTTCAGATGAGAGAAGTAGTGCCAGATGGAACCTTAAAAACAGAAAAGTCCAAAGAGGTTCATTGGCTTTCTCAAAATTACAATCTGTTGAACCAATAACCCAGCCTAGGTTATTATTTATGTTCTGTTAACTGCTCTACATAATGCTTATGAATATGGATGTATTCAATATGAATTACTGAGAGGGAGAGCACTTCTGATAGTAGTAGAGCTTATATTTGCAAAATGCTACAAAGTCTCTAGATGAGAGATATACAGAAAAAAACCACACACACACACACACACACACACACACACACCAAAAAACGTCTTAACCAATGTTTACAATACAAAGGACTGCGGTTAGGGAGAAAATAAACTATTTTCTGGTATAGAGTCTGGTAATACATAATGTGCCCTTCACAGTGCTTGCACTTTAAATTTGCCTTAAATACTAATTGTCTTTCCTATTCGAAACAGTTGGTATGTTGACATTTGAATAGAGTGTTTACATGTTGCAAATCCTTGATAACCTTTCTGAAATGTTACTTCTTTTGGGGTTTTGGAATACTGCAAAACTGAGAGGACAAAAAAAATGCCTTCCTTTGCATCCAGCAACACATTGACTGTGAAAAATGAAAAATACCATCTCTACCTGACATCAATAAGCTGGAACTGTTACCACATTAACAACATTGTTCATGAATACAATGTTTTTATTCCTTTGACAGTATTTGTTGAAATCTTCCTCTATGTTAGGCACTGTCTTATCTTTTAGATTCTGAAGTTTATTATATTTAGCAGCTTGATTATAATTAATTTGTCAAGAAGTTTATCTAAATGATGTAGTGTCCAAGGGAATTCAAAGACATATTTAAGCACAAAGCCATAATGTAAGAATCTAAACTTGTTTTAGTAATAGTAACTCATACAAAGACATTTTCTAGGAAGATTATCTTAAGACTTATGGAATCTAATTTGAAAATAGGCTAAGCAAAAAGATTTCAATAATATTGTTTCCTATTCTTTCCATATTTAACTTCCAGTTGGAGGCAGGACTTTAAAGGCTCAGCAAATATTTCCTACATAGTCTTGTCACTTTAAACCTCAAATACTCTTGAGCTTTCTAAGCCCTCACAATAGAAAACATTTTGGGACATTCTAGGACTATCAGGATTTATTTGGTAAATATATAAAGATTGTAAGCTGATATTGATTTTCCAGTAAGATGATATTTACCAGTTTCTACTTCATATTTTCAAATTTATGGCTGTCATAAAATATGATTGCCATGTCTTTTTGTTCAGAGTGTAATACTGTTTGATATAGAGAATTCATTATATGTTCTTACTAATAAGGCCTATAAAATTAATATATGCTTTTACTAGTAAGGCCTACAATAATTAATAATTAAATAATCATAGCATTGAAGATAGATTTTTTATATTTTGAAATACAATTTTTAAAATGGTAGATTCTTTTCTTTTATGTCCACAATTTATCCTCTGGCATAATTGCTTTCATAATCATCATCTGCAAGCCAATTTGATCAAATCCATTTCATTTACCATGAGATAGCCTTAAACAGAATTTTGCAGTCTTCAGGATTTACAAAGCAGAGGCTGAGGAACATATATTACCTTAAGGATTGCATTTCACTTAAAATGTAATGACAGCCAAGTCTTTTTGCTGAAGCTCAACTCCTAAAATATTTAAACCAGAAAGAATGCTAACAAGTTCAATGTTTTATTTACTTACACTTTTTCAAAAGTCAAAGTGCTTGCACTTAGAATGTATCATTCTATAGGCCCTAATGATACCATGTAGCCATTCACATTTTTTAGGAATTGAGACATACTTTAATGATAAAGTGAAAATAATATGAATAGGAGCATAGGATTAAGAAATACAGGCTCTTCAAATTCTAACCATGGCTATGTCACTATCTGTGGTGAGTGTGTGCGTTTTTTAAATAATATATTTTTTATTGAAGGGAGAGGGAGAGAAAGATAGAAACATCAATAATGAGAAAGAATCACTGATCAGCTTCCTCTTGCATGCCCCACAATGGGACCTGGAAATCGAGCCTACAACCTGAGCATCTGCCCCAACTTTGGAAATAGAACCATGACCACCTAGCTCATAGGTTGAAGCTCAACCATTGAGCCACACCTGCTGGGCATGTGTATGCAGATGTCTTGAATAAATATTATCTCTGTATCTAGTTCACACATAAGTAGAATAAGAGTTACTTTGTAAACATTGTTATAATTCCTTCCAGCCCTGAAACTCCAGATCAATGGATCCAGAACTGAAGGGTCCAACTGTCTCATTTATTTTGGCACTTCTAATTCAGAAAACTTGTTCTCTGACTTGGCAATGGGTTTTCAAAATAGAGATGTTTTAGTTAACCAATTAGTATGATTGCCTTGGCTTGGGTCATATTATCAGCATATGATTATAGTCACAGTCTAAGAATGAATCCAAATTCAGAGTTGACAATATAGAAAATGTGCGCAGGTTTCTCACTTTATTAAATTTTATTAATGGGCATCTACCACAGCAAATGTGGCTTGTCATGATTTTTCAGCTTTTGAAGAAAATAGGTACTTTCTAAACTTGCTTGTAATAAATTCTCTTTCTGTCCCTATACTTTTCATAAGTCAAAAAGACAATAAAGTAAATGTAAATGAGTGAACACGACTGTTTTAACATGACAAAATAAATGTGGGTGAAAATCTTTCCTTATTTAGGAAGGCAACCATACAGACACATGATTTCTTGAGCCAGTGTGGTTAGAAGAGATTCTGTGGAGGAAATCTCCATTGGGTCACAAATCTGCAGCTCAGAAACAATTGGGGAAATTTGCTTTCCTATTTTCATTAAATCAACAGCAATCCAGGTAAACTCCATTGAGCATCTGAGGAAGGTTTTCTGTCTCTCTCCACTTAATTATAAGCTACTTAAAGACAATGATAGTTCCTTGTTCCTCTTTATCCCTGCTTGTGGCATTGCCTGACACAGCATGCCTGTTCAATCAGGGGTAAAGAAATTATTCTGAGGATCAAACAATCCTCCATCAACATAGGACTCTTCCTCTGCTCAAATACTTCCAGTGCTCTAGAGAGCTCCTTCCCTCCCATGGCAGTCCTATTAGAAACAGTTGGCGCCTCCTTCTTACTGAATTGAAATTTGCCTCTTTCTCTTTAATTAGATGTAGAAGATTGTGGATTTGACAGTTCTGAGGCCACATGTAGTAGGTCTGTTAGAATTAGTCACAAATAGAATCAAACAGATCTCATCAGAACATTCTACGTCTTTTGAGTTTTTGCCATGAATGGAATAAAGTTCTTTTGGGAACTACTTTTCTTGAAGAATCCTTAGCATCCCAGCTTTTCTCACCTGCTGTTCTATTTTTATATCTAGCAAGCCCTTAATCTAAGGGTGGAGAAATGCTGGGTGACAGCAACTAGGTTCACGGGTGAATTCTCCAAAAAAAAACTTAGTGTAATGACAAACTTATTTTGGTTTGGAAAGCCCCGAGGGCCTTGCCATGTGCTGTGTGCTATAGTGTAAACAATAACTAAAGAGAAATGTACAACATCACCACCAAGGAGTGCCTCTAGGCTAGAACTGTCACTTAATTGAAACTAATAAAATTTTCCCAAGATGTTCAATGCCATTTATTTATTCATTCAGGAAATATGCATTGAGATCTTACAAAACCTCATTATGTTTCACATCTTATATTTAACTCCTTGACCTTAATTTTATTTAGGTTCTTTTAAATGAAAGGGCAAAAGTTTGTCAAATGTTATGTTTATTTGTCTATATGCCAAAATAAACTTTTAAATAGTGGGTCTAGAGAAAAATATTTTAAATTGGTATGTTATTCAAATTGTACATCTATGTGCCATTTAGAAATGTAATGCAATCAATACATATCATTTTGTTATTTGAAGAAATTATTTTTATTATAATAATGTGTTATCAGAATAAAAAAGAAAACTGTTTTAGATTTTCTTAAGTGTTACTAGGATTATTTTCTAGATACTAAAAATCCCCCAAAATACATATTTAAAAATACTTCAGTAATTTAACTTAAGATCATGAGAATAGTAGCTGCATTTGCAAATCAGCTTTATGAAAGTATATGGGAAATCTAATAGTTTTCTGACAGTTATGCGTCACTATGTTTCTTCACTATATGAATATTTTTGCCTTCACAAACATGGTAAACAGGTAAAAATAGATCAAATAGAGACAGTTACACACTTTGTTCATTTCCAAAGTCAGAGAGGTTAGAATCCAATTACAAATAGTTTTCATTTGTTATATTATGCAAACTTGGAACTAGAGATTATAATATTTAGTGAAAATATTTCATGTTTTAAGATGTGCATTTTCATTTTCCAAATAGGTTAGACAGATGATCAATATACAAACAGTAATTGTACTACAAACTTACATTACCGACAACTACAAAAAATATGAAAAACAATGTTTATAAATGATAGTGAAGAATAAATTACTTCTCAATGCACATAATTAGATATATACAGGATAATTTAAATCCCAATGAAGTGATTGCTAATGCTGAATTCCTAAAAATCTTCATCCAAATATATGTTACCCGAGAGTGATCAAAATAAACTGTGACAGAAAGGCGGAATGTCTCATCTCTCCTTTCATTCTCTAAACTTCTAAGATATTCATTGAAAGAATTTGCCAAGTGTACTAATGTTGGAAATCTCTAATGCCAAAACCATTTCTCTAAATTACCAACAGACTTATATTCTTGATGCCTTTTCACGTGATCACAAGCCAAGCAGGCGTGTGATTCCCAAAACCGTGGAAGATTTACTGTGAAATCTTTCCTCCAGTTAAAGTAACTAAGGTACAACTTATTGTTTTTGTCAACCTCCTTCAGATACTTTGCTAGCTCACTCGGAGAGTTATAATCTTCCACATGAATGAATGAATCTGCTGGAATATAATTTTCATAGTTTTCCCTAGATGGGCCCAGAACAATAGGTACTGAGCCAGCCAGAAGAGCATTGTAGAGCTTTTCTGTGATGTAATCTTTGTGGATTGAGTTTTCGAAGGAAAGATAAAATTTACAAGTAGATATGGTAGGAATCAAATTTTTATTATTCACATACTCTCCAAATGCTTGCCCATAGGTATGGATTTCAATGCTTTTGCTTAGCTCATTGTAATACTTGACCCTGGCGTGCTCAGGGTTCCAGTTACTTACAACCCAGCACACTAACTTCTCTTTGCTTGGCACTTCAAACACGAAGGGGTTTGTGCTCACCGTCAATACGCCATAAGGCACTTGGATATCTGAGTCGCGGCGGTAGGTCAGAGTGAGATTGAAGAGGTGCTCAATGCCATTCTTCTGGGGCGTGTGCGTTGGTGATTCCAAATTCATCCAAATCCATTTCTGGAAAGGTGGCCTAGCTTGCTGAGGTAAATTCGTCAGATCCCAACTGATGTCTCGGTGGTGGATCAGAACCGCGTGAGATTTGTTGTAAAGAGAGCGGTCTGTTGTGAGATGGCATCCTTGGATGTTGAACATTGCTTGGCAGGAGGTAAGGTCAAAGGTCTGCCCAAACGGCCACACCCAAATCAGAATAGTAGTTTCATTAAAATCATCAGTTTTGGTCGTGAAGAAATTTTTCATTTTCAGCACTGAGCTGGTTGACTCCATGGGACTGAAGATCCAGCTGTTGGTGGGCTTGATGTAAATGAAAAGACATGCCATAAAGAAGCCCAGAATAAAGCAGACAATCAAAAATGGGCGGAGAATTCCTTTGGATGTTGATGTCATAATTTTTTCTGTGAAGCAGAAAGAGAAAGAGGGGTAGGTAGGAGTAGGGAATGAAGAATTAATCATAAACATAACTTGACATAGACATGTTGCAAATCCTAAAATACATTTAGTCACAGAATATACATACTGAATTTCCCTTTTCAGTGTTATTAAACCACTGAGAGAGAGCTTTCATTTTAGAAAAACAAAACAAAACTGCTTTTAAAAGGAAGTTTCCCCTAAGTGTTACAAATGAGTCAGAATTTGACAGACATGTACCAGGTATCTTCAAGCCAGTTAGTTTATTTTTTCAATGTCATCCTTACCTGCTATATTATATTTTTATTTGCTTGCTGAACACTGCACGGCAGACTGTCATCTCGAAAGCTATGGCTAAAAGTTTTAATATTTGGAAACCAGACCAGACTTGTGATAATTTCCCAGGTGATATAATCATTTATTTGCTAGGGTACTTTTTGAGATTGCAATACAACTTTGCAGTTCAGATGAAATTCAGTAAAAACAAAACATAACAAAACAAAAAAATATTTAAAAGGAAAAAGTTATGTTTTTGTATTTTTTGGTATAAGTTTATATGTACTGTTAAAAATGTAACAGGATAGTCATTCTATAGAAAATGGCAACTCTTAACCTGATATCTGTTTTTGTTTGTTTTTATTTTGTTTTTTAGTAAGTGCTCTAATGCAAAAATTGGGTAAATAAAAACACCTCATTATTTAACTTAAAAAATTTGTTCTTACCCTTTTTATTGTTTACATTTCACAATTTCTTCTATACCCAACATCTCCGAGGATGTGATAATCAAATGCCCTATTGGCATTAGAACAACATTCCCACTTATGCAGTATGGGCCACTCAAAATAGTTTTTTGTAGCATTAAAATAATATTAAGGAAGGGCCTAGGCAAAATAAGCCAGTCAGAGAAAGATAAGTGTCACATAATATCGCTTATATGTGGAATCTAACAAACAAAATAAATTGATGAACAAAAAAGACCCAGAGACATTGAGGCAAACAACAGACTGATGTAATTCAGAGGGAATATGGGGGCAAGGAAGAGATTAACCAGTGAACTTATGTGCATATATGCATAGCCTATGCACAGACAACAGTGCAGGGAAGGCATGGGAGGCTGTGAGAGGAGAGTGAAAGGGGTCTATGAGGGGTGGGGGGCCCCAGGAGAGGACATCTGTAATACTTTCAACAATAAAAGTAAATTTAAAAATAATAAATGAATTATTAAAAGGAAAGAATTAAATTTCATGGAGAACAGTATTGATCTTATGAATTTTAGCAGGATTTTAATTTTTTAAATAGAATTATGGTCAAGGTTTTTCTTCTTTGCCATTGATGGCTCCTTATGATTATAAACACAAAGATAAAATATGTTTACAATACTGTCTCTGAAACTCATTATTCTTCTCAACAATATGATAAGGTTTTTCAATTTAAAATTCTTTAAAATATTTTAAAATCTTGATAAAAACTAGTGTAGAAACATTAGTTGTTTACTTAAAGAAAAAGGAAGAAATTATTCTTATTTTAATACCTAAATTTATGTGAACATTTTAAAAAAATCCTATGTTTTATTATATAGTTTTCTTAAAACCTATGATATTTCCTATATGGCAATGCTTGCTTTTGTGAGTCCAAAGATTCTGGATATTTTATCCTAGACATATTACTAGAAGAGAATTATTGGAATCAGAGACTGAGACTTACTATCAGAATTAGCTTCATACCTATGAAGTCATTAACAAAGGAAAACAAAAGAGTATATTCTAAATATGTCAGTAACTATTAATTCACCATCAGGTGACAGAGAAAATCAGAATGAATATGAAGGAAATCTCAACTCTTTAGAACTAAATGACATTGATGGTACTACTTGTCAAGTTTTATAATATGTAGTTAAAACAGTATTTATAAGGATATGTATAGATTTGCACAGTTTTTAGGAAATTAATTAACAAATTGGTCACTCAACAAGCTGTACTCAATGATGGTACACAGAAATAAGAAATAAAGAATTAAGGTGTGTATAGAAATCATTGAAATTGAGAGCAGAGTTTTGAGAGAGTTAATATCACATATAACTATGTGAGATGATGAATGTTAACTAAACTTATTGTGGTAATAATTTCACAATATATACATATTTTAAGAAGTTATTTGTTATATAACTTAAACTAATACTATTTTATAAGTCAATTATAATTTCATAAAACTTGAAAAATATTAAGGTAAGCTTTAGGTAAGTATAATAATCAAAAAGAGAAAAATAAAATTAAATCTCTAAAAAGAGTAAATAATATTGGTTTATCATAAATAAACTAAAAATGACTATTTGAAGTAATTTTATGGCAGTAAATTTGAAAACCTGATGAAATAATTGGTTGTGTTTCTGCACAAATAGAAAAATGCCATTCTAATCAGAAACTATGATTAAATAAATAACAGTTAAAGAAATGGAATTCATAAATGCTAACTAAAAACAAGTACTAGAGCTAGATCATTTTGCCTGAGTGATATCAACAATTCAATGAGTAGAGAATATTGCTGTCACTTAAAAAATTATTCTAGAAAACAGAAAAATAAGAAGCTTAACTCATTATATGAAGCCAATTCTTATCTTGTTGACAAAAGAAGATATGAAAAGCTACAAAAAAGAGTTGTTTTTCACTTAATGAACACAGATGCAAAAATACAAAAATGTAGCAATAAAGAATATTGAAAATCTATCATGATGCAATTCATGAACAAGTTTACGGCAATTTAATTACATCTGACACTACTGGGATCTTCTGACTGAGAAGATTTATTAGGACGACCCCCTTTTAAGGGAGTAATATTAACCTTTGGTATACACGATTTGATTAAGTACTGCACTGTTGTTGTTTTTCTCTATGTGACCAAAATTTAAGGATTTCTAGAAGTGATCTAATGGAAAATTTCCATAAGTCCTTTTTGAGTTGAAACGCTGTGACAGAAACTATCTAAATATATTATGTCAATTTAAAATAAGCAAGTTAAACTTTAATAGCCACCAGCCACTGTTTAACAAATGTTCACTCTCCGCCAGGCCTGTGCCAAGCACTTTGTACACATCATTTCTCTTAATTCTCATACAGCCTTTATCATGGAAATCTTTTATCACCTCTTCTTCACAGCTGAGAAAACTGAGGGCCAGAGATGTATCACTAGCTTACCCATTGAGTTTACTCTCCCTTGCTTTCTTTAAACAAATAATACAAACACCAATAATCCATGGAGGTACTAATGTCAAGTTTTATTGTCTAGACATTCCTGGTCTGTGCCATTTTCTCTATAATAAAGGACTCTTCACCCAAAAATTAAATTTAGATCAATTTCCCTAAATAAGAAAAAGACCTGAAACTTATATGGTGCTTATTAGAGCCAAACATTGATCTGAGCATTTGCATTAATATATATACATTAACATATGTACATATATATGTGAACACATAAAGTATCTTATTATATTCCAGTTTTATTGATGAAGATTCTGAGGCCCAGAATGGTTAAAAAACTTGCCCATGTACATTGGTTGCGGGCACATCCCCATTGGGGAGTGTGCAGGAGGCAGCTGATCGATGTCTCTCTCATCGATGCTTCTAACTCTCTATCCCTCTCTCTCCTTTCATCTCTGTAAAAAAATAATAAAATATATTAAAAAAAAGAAACTTGCCCAGCTTCACACAGTTAGTAAATGGCAGAGCACATTCAAACACAGGCCATCTGGCTCCAGAGTCTGGGAATTTGACAACCATACTTTATATTACTGATTTGTCGGGTTGCAGCCAGAGAATGCAACCATCCTGGAGATACCAGAAGGTAAGCTTCGTGAGGGGCTTTGTTTCTTCACTGTTGTATCTATAGCAGGTGCTTAATAAATGCTGTGTATGTTACCTGCATGACTGATGAATCCCCAACTATGTGCAAGTTAAAATGCTTGGTAACTAGATAAACCAAAATAGCCAAGTATGAATGAATGATTTATCAGTACATTTAACATGTACTGTATTTCTCAACAGAATAATTACCATTAAAATTGACATACAGGTATTCCTATCACTAGATGAGAAAAATCTCCCAGTTTTGCCTCTCTGTCATGCCTCAAAGTTGGCATCTATCTAGCACATTTTAGTCCCATCTCCCTCGTGCACTGTTGGTGAGAATGCAGACTATTGCAGCCACTGTGTGAAACAGTATGGGGTTTCCTCAAAAAACTACAAATGGAACTCCCATTTGACCCAGTAATCCAACTGCTAGGAATGTATCCCAAGAAATCCAAAACACCAATCAGAAAGGATATATGCACCCCTATGTTCATAGCAGCACCATTTACTACAGCTAAGATCTGGAAACAGCCCAAGTGACAATCAGTAGATGAGTGGATAAAAATGCTGTGATACATTTATACCATGGAATACTATGCAGCTATAAAAAAGAAGGATCTCTTGAATAGAGAATCCAAGATGGTGGCATAGGTAAACACCTACACTGCTGCCTCACACAACAATTTCAAAACTACAACTAAAAGACAGAATGGACATCATCCAGAACCACAGGAAAGCTGGCTGAGTGGAAATTCTACAGCTAGAAGGAAAGAGAGGGGCTCACGGAGACCCAAAGGAGCTGCAAAAAGCTGAGGTGCAGAGACACGCACTTGGAGAGAGCGGGTGCCAGAGTACCTGGTTGGCTTTCTCTGGCGGGAGGGAGACGGAGACTCTCAATGTCATTGAACCCCTTATCCTACGACACTAAACCCCAGATCCAGCCGAAACTCATACGAGGGGAGTTTGGACTGTGAAAAGGGAGAAGTGCACGGAAATTTAGTGGAGTCGCAAAAGATCAGAAGTCTGGTGACAAAAATCATACATCTATGGATGAGGTCAACAGGAGGGAGGTTAGGGTAGAGGGAAGGGTGGGAGCCGGGTGGAGGAGAGCTATGGAGGGAAAAAAAGCGAAACAAATGTAATAAGCTGAATAATAAAGATTTAATTAAAAAAAAAAGGCAGCATGGAGGGATGAGGAGAGTATTACTGGTATGCTAAGTGAAATAAGTCAGATAGAGAAAGACAAGTATCACATGATCTCACTCATATGTGGAATTTATTGAATAAAATAAACTGATGAACAAAATAGATCCCAAAACACAGAAGCATGGAACAGATTGATGAATTTCAGAGGGAAAGTGGGGGCAGGGTTAATGGGTGGGTAGGGAGAGATTAACCAAAGAACTTATATGAAAATATGCATAGCCCATGAACACAGACAATAGTGTGATAAAAGTCCTGGGGGAGGGGGTGTGTAGGGTGGAGGGCATCAATGGTAAAAAAAAGGGGACAGCTGTAATACTTTCAACAATAGACATACATTAATAAAAATAAATTAATTAAAAATAGAGTATACTATACTATAGAACAGACCCAATACTTGCCTTAAACTGTAAGCTAGAATAGGACAGAGGGCATGTAACTTGCCACTTAGGACTTTATAGGTTGCACCCACCACCTACTTCTTCAACCCTCCTGTCTGTCTCACACTAGCAAGCATGTGGGGGTGGAAGAAATTTTTCCTCTGCTCTTAGAAGTTCTTATGTCTATGTGTTTGGCAATCATTGTGAGGTACATATATTTTCTACTGATGGTGTGGGTGCACAATCAAACTACTCCTTAATAACGTGAGACATTTTATCCATGGTAAAAATGTCTAAAGATCATAGAGAATTTGAACAGAACTTTGGATCCACTTGTGGGTCTTTCGATCCACTCAGACCAACCAGAAAGACCAGAAATAAATCATTGACAAATTATTAGGTGGACTAGTTATAAATAATTAAAAAATACCACATATAGTCACATTGTGACTTTTCCCCTGTTAATTAAAATATGTGAAGTGCTTCTGATAGTGCCACACAGAATGCATTCTGTGTTTGTGATTATGTTATTATTCCCTACTAATTCTCTGACAAGAATCAGAGCTCTCAACTGAAACTCTCTTGAAATAATAGATCCTTTTTGATTTCTATGCAAATCATTACCACTTCTAACAGTGCACAATCATTTCAACATTCAAAACATAACTCATTATTAATAATCTCTGGATAAAATATATAATACAAAATTCCGATGAATATAAGGATTAGTGTCTTTCTTTTTTTTAATTAATTTTTATTAATTTTTTATACATATCTCCCCATTGCCCCCCCTCCCTCCCAGGCGTACCCCGACCCCCCAGTGTCTGTGATCATTGGTTATGTTTATAAGCATGCATACAAGTCCTTTGATTGATCACTTATTTACCTCACCTAACTTTAATCTTTCTGCTATAATTTCACAGTCTGTTTGATGCTTTATGATTTTTGTCCTCCTGAGAATTATCAGTCTACTCCCTTTCTGTGCTCCTGATTCTATTATATTCACCAGTTTATTCTGTTGATCAGATTTTTAATTCACTTAATTTTTAGATTCACTTGTTGACAGATGTGTATTTGTTGTTCATAATTTTTTGTCTTTTACCTTTTTCTTCTTCCTCTTCTAAAAGGGTACCTTTCAGCATTTCATATAATACTGGTTTGGAGTTGATGAACTCCTTTAGCTTTTTCTTCTCTGTGAAGGTCTTTATCTGCCCTTCAATTCTGAATGATAGCTTTGCTGGATAGATTATTCTTGGTTGTAGGTTCTTGTTGTTCATCACGTTGAATATTTCTTGCCACTCCCGTCTGGCCTGCATCGTTTCTGTTGAGAAATCAGCTGACAGTCGTATGGGTGCTCCCTTGTAGGTAATAAACTGTTTTTCTCTTGCTGCTTTTAATATTCTCTCTTTCTCTTTTGCTCTTGGCATTTTAATTATGATGTGTCTTGGTGTAGTCCTCTTTGGGTTCCTTTTCTGTGGGGTTCTGTGTGCTTCCTCGACTTGTAAGTCTATTTCTTTTACCAGATGTGGGAAGTTTTCAGTCATTATTTCTTTAAACAGGTTTTCAGTATCTTGCTCTCTCTCTTCTTCTGGCACCCCCACAATTCTGATGTTGGTACGCTTGAAGCTGTCCCAGAGGCTCCTTATATTATCTTCACATTTTTGGATTCTTTTCTCTTCTTGCTTTTCCAGTTGAATGTTTTCTGCTTCTTTATATTTCAAATTTTTGACTTGATCCCTGCCTTTCTCTAGTCTGCTGTTAGTACTCTGCATAATAGTTTTCATTTCAGTCAGTGTATTTATTATCTTCTCTTGGGTCTCACTAAATTTATCCATCTTTTCTAGCATATTCTTGCAAAACCTTATAAGCGTGGTTTTGAACTCTATATCCAGTCGTTTTTTTTCCTCCATTTCTTTTGCTTGTAATCCCTTCCCTTGTCTCGGCATTTTCACTGTGCCGGGGAAACTTCTGTGCTGGATTCAGCCGCAGAAGCCTCTGCTGAGCTTGGGAGGGGTGGAGTCTCAGGGCTTAAGGGACCGCCTTGCCTTCCAGTCGGCCCCGCCCTCCACGGCCCCTGAGTCTCACGTGATTGGGTAATGGCTGGAGCGGTCCTTGTGCATGCGCACCCGCAGCGCCTCCAACCGCTGCCTTTCAGGCTCCCCTGCGAACCAGGACCACACGAGTCTAGGTCCCCAGGGTTTCGCCCAAAACAGGGGCCCAGTGGACTCAGAAGTGGCGCAGTTGGGAGGGTCTGTCTCCCGCCCACTCGCGAAAGCCAGCGGCACAATCAGCAATCCGTCCTCCGCGTGGTGCCGTGCGCGACCAGACCTCCGATCCTTTGCAACTCCCCTAAATTTCCGTGCACTTCTCCCTTTTCACAGTCCAAACTCCCCCCGTATGAGTTTCGGCTGGATCTGGGGTTTAGTGTCGTAAGAGAAGGGGTTCAATGCCGTTGGGAGTCTCCGTTTCCCTCCCGCCAGAGAAAGCCAGCCAGGTACTCCGGCACCGCTCTCTCAGCGTGCTCGTCTCTGTACCTCAGCTTTTTGCAGCTCCTTTGGGTCTCCGTGAGCCCCTCTCTTTCCCTCTAGTTGTAGAACTTCCACTCAGCCAGCTTTCCTGTGGTTCTGGATGATGTCCGTTCTGTCTTTTAGTTGTAGTTTTGAAATTGTTGTGCGAGGCAGCAGTGTAGGTGTTTACCTATGCCGCCATCTTGGATTCTCTGGATTAGTGTCTTTCAGTTGTTCATGGAATCAGTGTTTTTGTAAAAAGTTACTCTATAAGCAAATTGTACTTAAAGGATTCTATAGCAGATAGTTGCTGATTTTTACTGCCTGGCAATTACTGTCTCTTTTTCTGATAATAGCACCCCAGTTTCCTGCTGGAACACTACCTCTCCTCTCCTGTAGAGAGGTCTGGCCCAAAGGGATCGAAATCTTTGGGACTGCAGAGAATGCTGTCTCCCCCTCCCCTAAGCAGTGCTGAGCAGGGAGCCAGGTCATTCATTCTCTCTCTCTGGGACTTTGCATTTGGAATTGCAGAGCTATGAGGGGGAAAAGTTGGGCCTAATTAATCACAGTGGGATTCCCTGAGAAGGTAATTTAGTGAACTCTGCTACTTGGGTCCAAGGAGCTCCCCAGGATCCTGCCTTCAGGTATTGTTTTTTCAGGAATTTCTTCAGTTCCAAGAACTACTACTCCATGAGGACTGCAATTATTTATGTTTTGTTTACATTAGTTATAACTGTTTTATTGCTTGAAAAACACATAAAATCCTTAATTAAGTAAAATAATAATAATGTTAATAAAAACCCCTTAACTCTCCTCTTGTTTCACTTTCTGCAATATGAGAGATGTATAATTGATTATTTCAAAATATGCCCATGAGTATTTGGATTAAAAATAAACTATACAAAAACTCTCAAAACAGAAAACAACTCTCTTCAAATTATGTTAAGTCATAAACTCCATCCAGAGTTTACATATTGGGTGGTACATGGTGTCTAACTGAACAGCTAGTACTCTATTTAGGCAGTCTCAGAGACCAATTTGTCCCCATGTCCTCATATAGTGTTTAGTATCATGAGATCGGTATGGGATTCTGCTTCATTTATTTGGTGGGGGAGGAGGAGGAGGAGGTTGTTTGTCTTGTTATTGTTTTGTTTTTACTTCTCCCTACAATGTTTATGCTAAGATCCTTTACATTGTATAAAACTATAACCCTTATACATTGTGTACTACCAAAATATACTTGGTCTCAAAGTACTGCAAAATTATATGTATTCGTTGCTTCACTCTCAAAGATTCCCTTGACACTTCACATTCCATGGAACCTTTCTCCTGGGTCTTCCTACTCTGAGTTCCCACAGTTCTTTCATTGGATCCTGAGCCAAATGTCGCCTGCCATTGGGAGAGATGTTCACTCTTTGGCAAGAAGACACTGGGTTGATCTCTGGAATGCTATCAAATGTGTGTTTGCCAACCTCCCTTAAAGACCTCTGGATATGTGTCTGGTATTCCAGAGGGAAGCCTCTGCTTTACTTGATCCAAACACTGGAGAAGCTGCACCAACAATGTCGGTCTTAGTCACCTAGCCTTTTCCTCATTATTCCTCAGAACTTTCTCCGGCATATCCTAGAATCCCTGGACTTATTTCTGCATTGTTTTCATCTTTAAGGATATTATAAACATCTCTCTGTTCCCCGCCATTCCCCTCCCCTTTTTTCATTTTTGTCTCAGACATTTGTGTCCTGTGGTGAGCGAGCCGCCAGCTACAGTTTCCCTGTGCTGTGAACTTCTTCATCTCGGGCACTTTGATTTTCACGGTTTTTGAAATTTCCTTTTCAATTTAGGGATTAACCTTTTTTTCAGGTTGATCTTTTATCTTCTCACTCTCATCTCCTAATCACCAAGTCTTAATTGCTGTCTTTATTTAAATTAGAAGCTCTGTTTGTGGGCTTCAGCTGAGGCTGGAACAATCAGACCTGATGCTGAGCCCAGGAGTAACTTGGCCTGTGTGCTGCCTGCCCATAGAGAATACCACAAATGGAGCCTGGGATGCTTTTTTTGGCATTTGCCCAGAACAAGCTTTCTGGCTTTCCTGGAGGCTAGCACTCTTTCGTCATTTGGCTTTCAGCACCTGTGCTTTCTAGGATTATTGCCACATTTTAGCCCATAGTAACTAGGTAGGGAAAGTCAATGAAAGCCTTTTTAAAAATGGCCTTTCATTTTGGCCTGATACCCTACTATGAGAGGCCTGGTGCATGGATTCGTGCACTGGTGGTGTCCCTCTGCCTGGCCTGCACCCTCTTGCAATCCAGGACACCTGGGAGATTGTCAGACTGCCGGTTTTGGCCCAATTCCCTGGGGTCAGGCTGAGGGACCCCACCGGTGCACAAATCCATGCACGGGGCCTTTAGTAGAGACAGGAAGAGAAACATCAATGATGAGAATCACTGATTAGCTGCCTCCTGCATGACCCTGCAACACAGGCATGTGCCTGATCAGGAATTGAACTATGACCTCCTGGTTCATAGGTGGATGCACAACCACTGAGCTAGACCACCCGAGGGAGGTGAGCGAGGTACGTTAAATTTTAAAGCTGATGCAGCAAAGCAGCATATAAGGAATTCATATGAAACAGTGTAGATATCTGGAGCAGAGCTAGCATAGAGGCCTGGCCCAAGGGGATCGAAACTGCAGTCCAACATCCCCCGAGGGATGTAGTAGTACACAAAGTGCCAGGCAGCTGGGCACCGCACTGCTCTCGCTCATCTGGGCCCTATTGCACCTGCACGCTGCCATAGAGGAGAGAGAGGCTTGCACTTCTGCAGCTGTGCTCACCAGCAGTGAGCCTGGTGTCTGGTGCCTGTTAGTCAGCTGAGCAGTGCTCCCACTATGGGAGCACACTGACCACGAGGGAGCAGCTCCTGCATTGAGCCCCTTCTCTCTGGTGGTCAGTATGCATCACAGGGAGCAGTTGGCCAGTGGTTTGGTTGGTCAGCTGCTTAGGCTTTTATATATATAGATGTATTCCTGTCTCTGAAGATAAGACTTCCATCCTTTCATATACAAAACAGAGCAATTAACCTAGTGGATTCTCCTTCATTTGACCCTGCCCTTCAAATATCACCTGACCCAGCACCAAATCCTTGCAATTTTGCCTCCTAAATATTCCTTAGATTAGTTGATTTCTCTGGGTCAAACATCTATCTTTTGTATAGATGGCTGACAGTACTTTTAAGTGGTCTAGCTGGCATTCACTTTTGATGCTTTCAATTCCTTCACAACACAGTAGACCAGTGGTTCTCAAAGTGTGGTCCTCAGACCTATAGCATCAGCTTCAGCATCAACAGGGAAATCTTGTTATGAATGCAAATTCTCCCACCCAACTCCAGATAAGTGGAAACAGAAGCTCTAGGATGGGGCAATCAGTTTAAAGAGTTCTCCAAGTGATTCTGACCTGCACTACATTTTGAGAATCCCTGCAGAAGAGTGATCTTTTCAAATCACAGATCACACCTTATGCTTCTGTTCAAGGCCCTTCAATGAATTCCAATTGCTTATGTTTTGCATTAAATAGCCCTGTCCCTAGCCTGAGTGCATGGCAAGTTCCCTGTTGCATTGCCCTCATCACCTCTTTCATGGTCACTGCATCAGCTCTTCCCTCTCTGTTCCCTGAAACAGTTCCCCTCCTCTCTATGTTGATTTGCTCCTTTTCACTTTTCAGATCTCGGATCCATGGACAATTGTTTATCAAGGGATTCCTGACAACCTCCCATCACTGCTCCCCCACTAACTCAAAGACCCCAAGTACATGTCTCATTGCACCATGTGTCATTTTTGCATAGCACTTACCACACTAGCAAGTTCACCTATACTTGTGTGATTATTTGATTAATAGTGTTGCCTCTGTTTGACTGTAACTAGGCTCATATGGGAGACATTGGGCAGTCTTCCTCAGGATTTAGTCTTTAAGTGCCCAGTCAGGCTTGGCATATCATTACGATAAACAAATGCTTTTTAGTGACCCTGTAGCTAACAATTATTGAGCATTTGCTCAATATGCACCAGGTTAAGACTTTTAGGTATATTTTATCACTTGATCTTCAGGAAAAAAAATTCTTTTGTTTTTTTGTTCACTTATTTACCAAATAAGTATGTATCACTTTCTATGTGCCAAACATGGTTGTATGCACTCAACACATATCAACTTCTTTAGAACCCATAATGACCAATTAAAATATATATTACAGTTACATACATTTTTACAAATAAGGAAATTGATGTGCATCTATTTGTTCCACGTCACATAGTAAGTGGTCAATTAAGATGAGGACATGACCCCAAAAGGTGTTGCTTTAAAAATACATTTTAAAAATATAGATTCCAGCTTACAATTGCAAATAATTTTAAGAATGAAAATTTATTTTATAACTCTATTACTCTGGAGTTGTTGTTCATTAGAACAAACTGGATTCACCAATACTCCCTCCCTACTCTTATTCTGGACACCAGTGGCTAGGAACAATGGATCAAGAAAACTAGAAGTTTTAGATAATTCTCTTCAAGTCCTCAGAGACTATGGAGGGATGAATGAGAAGAATTCTGGCTTTGTTTTATTATTGGGTTATCTATAATGCAAATCAAGAAATATCACAGATTATTGACACAATAGAGGCTCAGCGCACAAAATTCATGCACAGGGGGTGTTCTTCAGCCCACCCGTCTCCCTCTCAAATCTGGGACCCCTAGAAGAATTTCTGATTATCCATTTAGGACCGATCCAGGTAGGGATTGGGCCTAAACAGGCAGTCGGACATCCCTCTCACAATCCAGAACTGCTGGCTCCCAACTGCTCACCTGCCTGCCAGCCTGATTGCCCTCAACTGCTTCTGCCTGCCAGCCTGATAACCCCCTAACCACTCCCCTTCCAGCCTGATTGATGCCTAACTGCTCCCCTGCTAGCCTGTTTGCTCCTAACTGCTCTCCCCTGTGGGCAAGGTCACTCCCAACTTCCCTCCTCTGCCAGCCTGGTCACCCCTAACTGCCCTCCCCTGCAGGCTTAATCACCTCCAACTGTCCTCCCTTGCAGGCCTGGTCCCTGCCAACTACCCTCTCCTGCTGGCCATCTTGTGGTGGCCATCTTGTGTCCACATGGGGGCAGGATCTTTTGACCAGATGGAGTCAGTCATCTTGTGTGTTGGAGTGATGGTCAATCTGTATATTACTCTTTTATTAGATAATATAGAGGCCTGGTACATAGGTGGGGGCCAGCTGGTTTGCCCTGAAGGGTGTCCTGAATCAGGGTGGGTGTTCCCTTGGAATGTGGGGTGGCTGGGTGAGGGGCCTGTGGTGGTTTGCAGGCCAGCCACACCCCCAGTGACCCAAGTGGAGGCCCTGGTATCTGGGATTTATTTATCTTCTACAATTAAAACTTTGTAGCTCGGAGCAGAGCTAAGTCTTCTGCTCCTACAGCCATTGAAACTTTGTTGCCTTAAGCAGAGGCCTCAGCTGGCCAGGCTTTGACAAAAGCTTGGCTTCCTCCATTGCCAGGGGTAACCCAAGTCTCCCTCCTGCTCTCTCTGTGGCTATAGCCTTCTTGTTTGGGTTAATTTGTATACTCGCTCTGATTGGCTGGTGGGCGTGGCTTGTGAGTATAGCAGAGGTATGGTCAATTTGCATATCACTATTTTGTTAGATAGGATTTGCAATTGCTGAATCAAGGCCTCTGTGATAGATCTGCTCTGGATATCCACACTGTTTCAGATGAATTCCTTATATGGTGCTTTGGTGCATCAGCTTTAAAATTTAACATACCTCGCTTGGGTCGTCTGGCTCAGTGGTTGAGCATCTATGAACCAGGAGTTCACAGTTCAATTCCTGGTCAGGGCACATGCCTGGATTACAGGCTCAACCCCAAGGGTCATGCAAGAGGCAGCCAATCAGTGATTCTCTTTCTCTTTCTCTCTCTCTCTCTCTCTCTCTCTCTCTCTCTCTCTCTCTCTTTCTCTCTCTCTCTCTCTCTCTCTCTCTCTCTCTCCCTCTCTCTCTCTCTCTTCCTTCCTCTCTAAAATCAATAAAAATATATTTTAAAAAATTAACCTACCTCATTGGGCCTAGTTGCCCAAAACAATATAGAGAAAATTATTAATTTAATTAAAATTTCAGTTATATCTTAGAATGTGTTCACATAATGTCATCAGTTAACATTTCTAAAGAATTTACAAGTTTTTATTCTGTTTCTTAAAACAGAATAAAAAATTCCTTTTCTATAACTTTTATATGGAAAATTCCCTGGAACTCACCCAACTACTAAAGTCCTATGCTTTTAATGACCATATTAAAATAGTTTTATCTCCATTGGTCTGGAATCTTTTCTGCCAGGAGTCCCTCCATTGCATGCATAAAAGGGGATGGGAGTTTCACCTGTCGGGCAGCAGCAGTTGCCATCCACTCCCTCATCCTTTGGCTACCACAAGTCTGGGAACCACTTGATGCAGCTTCATCTCTTATCCTACCCATCAAGCATGTGGGCCTTGTATACCAAATCCAGCTTTCCCTGACCTCTAACCTCAGGGTGTCACAGATTTGTGGGTTCACATTTCAGTGGAAAATTGGCTGTATGAACCAATCTTTCTGTCTCCAGTAGCTCTGACTGTGGTGAGATAATACATCTCTGCTAGAACATTTCCCTTAATTTCTGGTCCTCTAACTGCTGACCATGGTAGCTTTAGTCCTGTTTGCAGGCCAAGACAGTGAATCCATAGGAAATGAACTGCTCTACCTTCCTTGGCTCTTTCCTTCAACCTTTTCCTCAACATAAAATTCTGCTCTTAGAGATTTGAAAACAGAAACAGAATAACATCATGCATAACAAATGATGTTAACTAAGAAGAAGCTTGAAGGGATAGAAGAAAGAATGCCTATCTAAGGAGGTAATCACTGTAGTAGATGGGGCATTGCCATGACAACAGTTTCTGAATCACACCAAATTTTTCAGGCTGATCATCTTTTGAACTCATGTAACATTAATTAGCATCAGCGTTACAAGGTTTAAATAAAAACACATTACTGTAGTTAACGAGAAGATTCTGAAACTTCAATTAAATCTACAATCAGAGAATAGGCCAGTAAGAGCTAACATAGAAAGTATGAGCAAAAAAGACTCAATAGAGATAATATGATAAAAAGTGGCTAAAGATTGTAGGAAAGAAGCAAGTTTAATCAACTTGCTTCTGAATAATCTGAACATGAACTGATTAACATAATTAACAGAAGATGATATTAGAGGAAAGGTGGTAAAGAGGCATTTAGAAGTAAAGAATTCGCTAGTGAGAAACCCTCAATTTAAGAGATACAAATACATCAATCTATGGAGGGGAGAATGTCCGTTGGATTATACAATTAAACTGGCCGCATTGACATCTTTCTCCCTAGCCTCAATGACCAAAAAAGTAATAAGTACTTTTTTTGAATATTTAGCTTACCGAGTAGTTGAATGCTCAAATGAAAGTGCCATACTTGGCAAATAGAGAAAATGAAGGCTGTCAAAAGAGATTATATTTGCCCGGCCAGTGTGCCTCAGTGGTTAAGTGTCGACGTCAGGGAGTCACATGCCTGGATTGCAGGCTCAGTCCCCAGTAGGGGGCATGCAGGTGGCAGACCAATGATTCTCTCTCATCTTTGATGTTTCTATCTCTCTCCCTCTCCCTTCTCTGAAATCAATTTAAAAATATATATTTGAAAAAAGAGACTAGATTAAAACAGGACACATGTGTTTCTTCCTCCCCTACCACAGTGGAAAAGACAACTGTCTTCCTAATGAAGACTGTTCCCTCCTCATAATTCTGGAATCTAAATAAATAAAGGAACCTCATTGCACTTATTAATCCTGATTTTTTTCTAAATGTTCAGTTTCTGTGTTTCTAATTGTTGTTTTCCCATTAGAGTTTAAACATAATCATAGTTCCCAAATCTTCACTCTCCCAAACACGACTCCTGTTTTCCCTCTCTCTGCAAATACTAGTGGCCATATCACCCATAATTGAAAGTAAGCCTCTAATGGACAATCATTGTTTATGCCTTTCACTCCCTTAACCTGACATCTAATCCATTACTACATTTAGTCAGTTATTTATACATAAATTTTAAAAAAATAGCTGCCTTTTAAATTTGTGCATGTGAAATGAATTGCTATATGTAAGTTACCCAGAACAGGTCCTGGCACATAGCAAGCACTCAGTAACTGTGAACTGTAATATTTGCTACACATTCATATATCTGACTTAAGACATATTTTTTTATTACTGATTATAAAATTTCCACACATAGCAGTAATAATAATAAACTTGGTACTGCCTTTGAGGGACAGGGTTGTAGGAGATTTTACATGGAGTAACCTTTTCACTTAACCACTGAGCCATCAGTCAAGAAGTAAGTGGTATTTTGCAGCATGAATTGTGTCACTGCTTGTCATTGGCCACAATACAAAAGGCAATTTGCTTCATTTTAATTTTGATTTTGTTCCATCTTTTAGAGTAATTACTGGACAATTATTTTGTCATAAGCTATATGCTCATTAGGCAAATCTGGCTCCATGAGATTAAGAAACTCATTTTCTCTGATGTGCTTTGCCCCTCTGTGACCTTCAGTTTCTGAAAACATATTTTTTCAGGTGTTCTCTTTTGGAGTAAGTGATTTTCACTCATTTTCATTTTAATTTCCATTGTGCCTGTGTACTGAAATTCCATTTTTTCTTACAGTTGGCAAACTAACTGATGATATAAAGCTTTGCATGTAACAAATGCTCATTGAATATTTTTAAGTTCCTTTGTTTATGTGGCACAATGTTATAAACAGCCCTTCCCACAAATACAATTAAGTTTCCTTAACGAACTCATAAAAAAAAAAAAACATGTGATAAAGTAAGGTACAAATCCTGCTGAATAATATATGCTTTAAAATATTTTATGTTCGAAAAGCCGTCCCTCCTTTGTGCTCCTCTAGGTGCTGTGCACATTTCTGATATACTTGCATTATAATGAGGCCATAGTGAATTTGCCTGTGTTTCTCCCTTATTACACCCCGAGCTTCATAGAGGCATTAACCAAATTTATTTTGACTTTCTATTCTAGCTACCTATGATAGTTTCTGGTACATAGCAGGCATAAATATCTACTAATTGAGTGGGTGAAAAAGTAAATGAATGAATGAAAGTTCAAGCAAACATTCTCTCTTTACTTGGTTTTTCTTTCTTTCTTTCTCTGTATAGAGTGGAGAGAGACACAATGTCTATCTTCATATACAATACTAGAGGTCAGGTGTGTGAAAATTCAATTCATGCACTGGAGGGGGCGGGCCCTCAGCTCGGCTTGCCCCCTCTCAAAGAGAGGGAGCCCAGAGGGATGGGAGGCGACTTGGCAATCTGGAAAAGGCAACACCCCATCACACCTCTGCTGCTGCCACTGCTGGCAGTGCAAGCCTCTGCTGGCCCTAGCTACCTGAGCCTCAGGCAGCCCTGGGCAGCTAGGCGGCCACCATTCAAAGTTTGCCTGCACCTCAGGCCAGCCCTCGGAGGCTGGGGGTGGGGGGGCTGAGGAGACTGGGGGACTCCAGAGTCAGGAGCATGCTTGCCACCCTGGTGGGGCTGAGGAGACTGAGCGCTATCATCTTGTGGCTGTGGGCACCATCATCTTTGAGGGTGGGCAGTCAATTAGTATATTCCCTCCTTATTGGCTCTGGGCACTGCCATCTTTGTGATACTGTGAGGGTCAATTAGCACACTCCTCTTTACATAGGATGGAATAGCAATGCCCAAATACCCAATACCTGGAAATTTCCAAGCAATAAGGTCAATGCTCTGAGAGAGTGGGGATTCTGCTTCTTGTGATATGAAGTAAGACTCGAATCCTTCAGAAATCCCAAAGCTAGGGAAAGTGCAAAGTAATTTTTATTTGTTTGTTTGTTTATATATGACAGTTCTGTGAAATCCAAACATAAATGAGATCCGAAGGCAAAGAAATATAGTCTTTTTTTCAACCCATGATTTTATGAATTCCTAACAGTAGATGCCTATGTAAAACAAATATAGATTAAGTTCAAAAGCTGACTCTCATTCAGTGATGAGAAGGGAGAGAGATTTTAACCATGTTTAGTATATTAAATAATTAGCATATCGATAGGACTAGGGAACATTTACATTTTGTAATTCATATTCCTTCCATTTATATTTTTGTTAAATAGTAAATCAATGAGAAATTAAGATTCATTAGTAATTATTTCTAAAAATAATGATATTATTCAAAGCCTGAAGTTAGAGTTCCTTTAATTAATGATTGTCAAGTGGTTGACAATGGAAATATTTGCAAGTCTTATATATACTAAAGATAAAGAGATTTTTAGCATTTTCATTGATGATAATAGAAACTAATTAAGACAAATTTTAGCTGCAAAGTATCTTTGTGATCATCTAATCAGACAGTCTCATTTTATAGCCTGATATAATTATGAAATTAATATATAAAGCTAAATTACTACTAATACCACACACTTAATGATACAGTAGGAACAGCAGAAACTTCAAATCATGTATTTTGGCCTCTGGTCCAAGACGTTTTCCATAGTACAATATCTCTTCTCCTCAAGACCTAGGCAAGTATAGTTGTGATACTAAGAATTCAAAATGAAGAAAGTCTAAATGCAATGTATTAAGTGGAATAGGATTAAAAGAACTCAAATGAAAAAATAACTTGAAAACAGAAAAGTCTTGCTGAGATACTGAATTGGCCCAATAGCTTGTTTTGACCATCCTGGTACACATCCTTTTACTTCTTCCTTTTTCTTCATATCACTGTCACTATGTCCCAAGCCCTGCAGCCTTAGAGGCAATGGGAGCTGAGCAAAATGGCAGTGTAGGTGGATGTCAATTTTGGTCTGACACTCTTAATCCCTTTAAAAATGGTAGGTCCTGCCCAGCCAGATAGCTCAGTTGGTTAGAGCATTGTTTGGAACAACCAAATCCCTAGTCAGGGAATGTACAGGAGGTAACTGATCCATATTTCTCTCTCCCTTACTCTCTCTCTCTCTCAAATCAATATCCTTGGGTAAGGATTAAAAAAAACGGGGAGGTACCTTACCTCCATAGTATAAGCAAACAGCCTGACTACCAACAAGTGTTTCCGGGAGAAACCAAGATGACAGCATATATAAACACCGGAACGTGTTGCTCACACAACCACTTAAAAAAACTACAACTAAAAGATAAGATGGATGTCATCTAGAACCATGGGAAGGCTGGCTGAGTGGAAATTTTACAACTAGAAGGAAAGAGAAAAGCACACTAATACTCAAAGGAGGTGTGGAGGTGTAGAAGTGAAGTGTGGAGGTACAGAGGCGTGTGCCCAGAAAGGGGCTGGCAACTGAGTATGCTGTTGTCTTTTTCAATTGATAAGGAGACACAAGCTCCCAACTGCTCGAAACTCCAGTTGTGGGTGAGATTCTGGGGACCCAGACTCATACAGGGAGAAACAGGACTGTCTGGCATCGGGCTGGAATATGAGGGTGGCTTTCTCTCAGAGGTGTTTGCAGCGATCATTGTTCCTGCATGGTGCCACAGGACACAGAGACCCAGGGCCTCTTTGGGGCAGGGCTGACAGTCAGCCATTACTGTTTGCTCTGCCCTGGTGATCCCTGAGACCCTGCCCTTCCAATTTACAACCACACCCAAGATGTTCACAGAGACTTTTGCATATGAATGGCCTGGCCTTTTGCAATCTAAACTTACCCAACAAACTGCAGCTGGGTCAGAGAGACCCAGAACTTCCAAAAGGCCTACGGCTTCACAGGAGCTTGCATTACTTCACAGGTGGGCCTCATCTGGGAACCTCCAAACCCCAAACAAAGAAGAAATCTGTAGATGTCTCTGTAGCTCCTGCTGGGTGGCCTCAAGCAGTGGCTAACTTTGCACCTCCTTGTAGATCCAAGAGCCAGTGTACCCATGCATCACAGTGAGACCATCCAGATTACAACTCTTCAGGTCCATAAGAGACACACTCAGGGGGCAGACTCAGGGAATGCCAAAGCCCCAATGAAGCAAGTTTTGCCCCATAAAAGTGTCTCCAGCACAGAAGTTCTCCCATCATAGACACAACTGATCCTCACAACCAACTGGCCTGGAGGTCAATACCAACAACAATCAAGGCTTAACTATAACAAGACTGTGCACACAGCCTATGAAGGGATGCACCAAGAGTGTCCACTTTAGGTAATTGGGGAGGCTGAGCCTCTGGGCCCTATAGAAACCTAGAACATAAAGCCTCTCTATCAACATTTTGGAAGCAGCCAAAATGCAGAGACAAAGAAACAGGTTATAAATGATAGAAATGGAGGAAAGCAAACTACTGGATATAGAGTTCAAAATCATGGTTGTAGGTTACTCAAGAATCTTGTAGAAATCTCCAAGAAATGTAGGGAGACCCTCAAGGATATGAAAAAGGACCAACTAGAAATTAAGCATACAATGACTGAAATAAAGAATAATATACAGAGATCTAACAACAGACTAGAGGATCGCAAGAATCAAGTCAAAGATTTAAAATATGAAGAAGCAAAAAACACTCAACTGAAAAAGCAAAAAGAATAAAGAATCCAAAAATAGGAAGATAGTGTAAGGAGCCTCTGGGACAACTTCAAGCATACCAGCATCAGAATTATGGGGGTGCCAGAAGAAGAGAGAGAGCAAGATACTGAAAACCTATTTGAAGAAATAATGACTGAATACTTCCCCTACCTGGTGAAAGAAATAGACTTACAAGTCCAGGAAGCACACAGAACCCCAAACAAAAGGAATCCAAAGAGGACCACACCAAGACACATCATAATTAAAATAGCAAGAGCAAAAGACAAAGAGAGAAGATTAAAAGCAGCAAGAGAAAAAGAGTATGTTACCTAAAAGGGAGTATCCATATGATTGTCAGCTGATTTCTCAATAGAAACTATGGAGGCCAGAAGGGAGTGGCAAGAAATATGCAAAGATGAATATCAAGAACCTACAACCAAGATTACTCTACCCAGCAAAGCTATCATTCAGAATTAAAGTTCAGATAAAGAGCTTCACAGATAAGAAAAAGCTAAGGGAGTTTATCACTGCCAAACCAGTATTATATGAAATGCTAAAGGATATTCTCAAAAAAGAGGAAGCAGAAAAAGTAAAGATAAAAATTATGAACAACAAAGTGACAACAAATACATATCTATCAACAAGTGAATCTAAAAATCAAGTGAATTAAAAATCTGATGAAAGAATTAATGGTGAATAATAGAACCAGGGGCATAGGAAGGGAGTGACAATTCTCAGGGAGAAAGAGGTGTTGGGGCTGTGGGAAGAGACTATACAAAAATTGTATATCTATAGATGAGGCCAGTGGGGAGGGGGACAAGGGCAGAAGGTTGGGGAAGGGAGGAAATCGGGTGGAGGGGAGCTATGGAATGAAAAAAGAGGAACAACTGTAATAATCTAAACAATAAAGATTTCTTTAAGAAAAAATAAAGAAAAGACCCCCCCCCCCAAAAAAAAAAGCAAACAAAAATACAAAACAAAACAAAAATCATTGAATTGTTTCTGCTTTGGGGAAACAGGTGTTTGTAGAAATGTTTTTGGTAGGTATGATTCTAACAGAAAAAGATCGATAAAGTAGAGAATTAATATTATTTCACATTTACTATGTGACAGATTTTATGCTGATGATTTTGTTTTTGTGTCCACAGATGTGAATAATTTCAATCCTTACCTCATATGATTATTTCAACAATTAAATGAGCTAAATAAAAAGTGTTTTAGAAACGGCCTGGCACATAGACATATCTTTCTTGATAAAAATTAGCTGTTACAACTGTTACCTCATTTAATCCCAATGACCCTATGCAAAGGTTGAGAATTCACTAATTGGTCAGAACTACTACAGGTGTCTTTGGGGCCAGAACTGAGAACCATGCCCTTCCTGCATCTTTCAGATACTTCAGATGAATGAGAAGTGGGAGTAGAGTAGACACTGAGGTGTGCTTCCTGTTCCTTACATAGTAGCAAGCTTTAGCATGTGCTCTGCACCTTAGTTTTTGACCACTAAACCAGAATAACAACACCTGCCCTATACGGGTTGTTGTGAAAAATGTAATGCAATGTATAACAGAGTAATAGTTTGGGACTATGCATACATTTTCTTTGTTGAATTTTCTCAATGCATGACCTTTATCCAAACTGGAGTGTCTACCACAATTATCATGACAGTGGAGTAGGTAAATTAGGATTGATTCAAGAATAAAAAAAAGAAAGACAAATGTAATTTTTGGTTGCAGTACAAGGTGAAAGTTCAAACATTATTTTGAGAGAGGATTTTCAAGTGCCTATATTCCTTTTTCAATCTATCAAATTCTAAGACTGAAGAAAGCTCTCTGGGTTTTGGCCTAAGTGGAGGTGTCAGGTAACTGAGTGTAATAGTAAAAGCAGAGGGATGCAAAGAGGCCTCTTAAAAACCATATCAGCCATTTAAGTCAATTTGATGAGTATAGGAAGTCACTGTGATCTTGAGGAACGCCTTTCCTAGGCTGCCCAGGGTTTACATATGGTATAGGTGGGATGCAGAGTTACCTGGGAAGCTTGCCTGAGGGGAATGCCATGATGCGGGCCTGTGGGTCTACATATTTGACTCTGAGCTGGATCGGAGTGGTGCCCACAGCCAGTCCCTTTAAAAGTCATAGCACCAAGGAAGAAGCCAAGATGGCAGGATAGGTGAACACCTAAACTGCTGCCTCCCACAACAATTTCAAAACTAAAGCTAAAGACACAACGAACATCATTCAGAAACACAGGAAAGCTGGCTGGATGGAAATTCTACAACTAGAAGGAAAGAGAGGGGCTTATGGAGACTCAGAGGAGTTGCAAAAAGCTGAGGTACAGAGACACACACATGGAGAGGACATAAGGGGGAGTGCCTGGCTGGCTTCCTCTAGCAAGAGGGAGATGGAAACTCCTGACTGCACTGAACCCCAGTTCTGGGTAAGAGTCATACAGGAGTAGTCTGGACTGTTTAAAAAAGGGAGGAGTGCACAAAAACTCAAGGGAGCCACAAAAAGCAGAGGTCTGGAGGCACGTGTGAGTGCACACAGAGAACTGACTGCTGATTGTGCCTCAGGCTTTTTCTAGCAGAAGGAAGACGGAACTTCCCAACTGCGCTGAACTCCAGTTCCCACGTCTATGAACCCCAGTTTCAGGCGAGACTGTAGGACCCAAACTCATACGGAGCACACAGAAACTTAGGGAAGTGACAAAAGGCAGAGGTCTAGAAGCATACACAAAAGTGTGCACAGACAGGGCTGCAGCAATTACTGAGGAACACCCAAGGACCTCATAGATGGCAAGTCAAGGCTGCCTGCTCAGCCCTGAAACTCTGCCTCATTCAAGCCGAGCACAGAGGCTTTTGCAATTTTGCAAGCCTTGTCTCATAAGGTTGAATCCAGCACAGAAGTTCTCTGGTGTAGACACAACTGATCCACACAGCCAATTGGCCTGGAGGTCAATTCTCCCCAGTGATAGCAACAACACTCAAAATTTAACTACAACAAGGCTGTATACACTCTACAAAGAGGTGCACCAAGAGTGTCCATCTTAGGTAACTGGGGAGGAAGAGCTACTGGGCCATATAGGACACCTAGCATTCTTCCAACTCAGGAAAGCAGTGAAAATGCAGAGACAAAGAAACATATCACAAATGAAAAAAATGGAGGAAAACAAATGTTTGGATATAGAGTTCAAAATCATAGTTATAAGGTTTTTCAAGAATTTCCTAGAAAAGGTCAATAAATTTAACGAAACCCTTGAGGATATCAAAAAGGACCAACTAGAAATTAAACCTAACAGCAGACTAGAGGAATGCAAAAATCAAGTCAAAGATTTGAAATACAAAGAAAAAGAGAACACTCAACTGGAAAAGCAAAAAGCAAAAAGAATCCAAAAATGTGAAGATAGTGTAGGGAGCCTCTGGGATAACTTCAAGCATACCAGCATCCAAATTATAAGGATGCCAGAAGAAGAGAGAAAGCAAGATACTGAAAACCTATTTGAAGAAATAATGACTGAATACTTCCCCTATCTGGTTAAAGAAACAGACTTACAAGTCCAGGAAGTGCACAGAACCCCAAGCAAAAGGAATCCAAAGAGGACCACACCAAGACACATCATAATTAAAATGCCAAGAGCAAAAGACAAAGAGAGAATATTAAAAGCAGCAAGAGAAAAACAGTTAATTACCTACAACGGAGCTCCCATATGATTGTCAGCTGATTTCTCAACATAAACTATGAAGGCCAGATGGGAGTGGCAAGAAATATTCAAAGTGATGAATAACAAGAACCTGCAACCAAGATCACTCTACCCAGCAAATCTATCATTCATAATTGAAGGGCAAATAAAGAGCTTCACAGATAAAAAAAAAAAAGCTAAAGGAGTTCATCACCACCAAACCAGTATTATATGAAATGATGAAAGATATTCTTTAAGAAGAGGAAGAAGAAGAAAAAGTTAAAGATAAAAATTATGAACAACAAATACATATCTATCAACAAGTGAATCTAAAAATCAAGTAAATAAAAAATATGATGAACAGAATAAACTGGTGAATATAATAGAATCAGGGGCACAAAAAGGGAGTGGACTGACAATTCTCATGGGGAAAAGGTGAGGGTGGTGTGGAAAGAGACTGGACAAAAATCGTACACCTATGGTTGAGGACAATGGGGAGGAGTACATAAGGGCAGAGGGTGAGGTGGGAACTGGGTGGAGGGGTGCTATCGGGGGAAAAAAAGAGGAACAATTTTAATAATCTGAACAATGAAGATTTATTAAATTCATAAAAAAGTCATAGCACCAAAGAAACTGAGGGGAACCCTCCACAACCACTGAGTATCCTTACTGGGAGGTCACAAGTCATAGTTATCCAGGCCTCACATTTAAATCATCAGGGCAAGCCACAGGCAGGTAGACAAAAGGTTGGCCCTGAGGTTGGAAGATGCCAGACCGGAAGATGCTTCACCTCCTTCTCCTGGGCTTTATCTGAGCTTTTGAGAAAAGCAGGTGAAAGGAGAGAATATCTGAGAGAATAAAACATTTAAAAAAAAAACAGAAGGGTCATCTTTTAATGAAGGGATAGACAACTATGTGCCTGGTGGTCAAATTTAGTCAATGCCTGTTTTGAAAATAAAATTACACTGGACAACAGCCAGACCATCCATTTATGTATTGTTTGAGGCCACTTTTGTGCTATGGTGTCAGAATTAGCAGCTGCGACAGAGACCGTACAACCCACAGAGGCTAAAATATTTATTATTTTCCCCTTTACAGGAAAAACTTACAACCCCTGCTTAAAGCAGCAGTTGAACTTGTTTTAAAACCTATGTGCATCTATTATTGTTATTTGGTGGCTCAGGTGGAAAACCAGAGTAATTTTTAGCAACACTCTACTTTTTCTTTGCTGCTAATTAAGCTACATTAAATTAGGTGTCCATGACATCTCTACATAAGTAATTATTACTGCTAGCTAAAGAGTAGGTACACATTTTTATGACTAAATTTATAGTAATATTTTTCTGCTTCTTTTGAAGTAAATATATTTCTCATATATATTTCCTAGCAGACAATGCAATATTAAGGATGTACTTATTTGAAATAGAAGGCGGGAGTAGGAAATAAAAACGTAACACCTTTTCTTACTCAGTAAAGAGCTGAGTATGCTGGCTGGGAAGGGGACAGGGCCTGGAGAGGCCCTGTTTCTTTCTCTTTGATGAGCTCCAAGAGTTCCTAAACTACAGCCTCAGGAAGTGGGAGCCAAAAGGGCATCCCTTTCTTTAACTTTCTTACTGAGACATTTTTTTTTTTAGTCCACCTTCAAGAAAGAAGTCCTGCAGTCTAGCTAACTCCTAATTGTTAAGGCAAATCATGATTGCCACAGCAACACAATTAGAGCACAGCAATGTTTAGTGTAAGAGCCTGAAACATTTTGGAGTCAACTACGTATTCCTATGGAATATAAAAATACTTTAGACCATAATCATTAAAACAAGAGAGAGAGAGGAGAGAGAGGGAGGGAGGGAAGGAGGGAGGGAGAGAGAGAGAGAAAGAGAGAGAGAGAGAGAGAGAGAGAGAGAGAG
>JAAGEH010000018.1:38383483-38394625 GCA_011751065.1 Lasiurus cinereus
AGGAGGAAGAGGAGGAGGAGGAGGAGGAGGAGGAGGAGGAGGAGGAGGAGGAGGAGGAGGAGGAGGAGGAGGAGATGTATATGAAATGGCTTGTATTTAATTTCAATGAGCTTTTGTTTGGGATGTTTTCTAGATAATTTGTAGAGAACTTCAGTCTTGGACCACATAGAAGAAGTCCTTTGGTTTCCTATGATTCACAGATCACTTTCTGTGAATTCTTCTTACCTTTTCCTTTACTTCCATCTTTGTCAACCTCTCTAACCTAATCACACTTTCTGTGTTTATCTTGTGTTTTTTTGTGTGTGTTCCCCCCCCCCCCACCACACACACACACTTTGTCCCAAATAAAGTGATCAGCCTCTTTTCTTTGGGGAAACTTGTGACTATTTTTTTGCTAGGAGAAAAACCCTGACCAAACCATATTATTTAACCTCTGCCTCTGAGTAATTCTGTATTTAACTGGTGAAAAATAACTGTTCTATTTCAATAACCTTCTCCAGGGCAGAAACTTTTTGGGTATAATTTACATCTTTCTTGTAATTTGCTACCATTAATTCTATCTGCATGTAGATGGAAAACATCTGGTCAACATTTTTAAACGTCTTTTATTGTTTTTTTACAGAGAGAGAAAGGGAGAGGGACAGAGATAGAAACATGGATGAGAGAGGAACTTCATAGGTCAGCTGCCTCCTGCATGTCCTACTGGGGACTGAGCCTGCACCCAGGCATGTGCCCCGATCAGGAATCGAACTAAGCCATGCTGGCTGGGCTGGTCAACCTTTCATTAGAGCTTTTTCTGTTCTTAAAACCAGTTATGCTTTCTTTAATAGTAATCTAAGTTTCTTTAACATCTTTTCATAACAATGTGCTGTTCTTTCAACACAAAGCTGTAAATGTTAATACATTAATTTGAGTTGTTTCATGGAGTGGTGAAAAGTTTGCATTGATCCAATCACATTTTTTTTTTAGTTTCAATCCCTAATGTGCTGCTTGTGAATCTTTAAGGGGTGTTGGGTAGGGACAAGTTGTAGCTTGTGCCTTAAAAGCAAGTGAGATAATTACTGGACCACTGGATTCCATATTTCTTGTCTCACCCTGTGAGAAAAATTCCTCATTTTAGAAATCTTAATAAACACTTCTTGTGTTTCTCTTAGTTTTGATTCTCAGAATAAAATCTCAGATCCCTCTTTAGAAAAAAAAAAAGCAACAATTAACACAAAACAAATCATTAACTTCTTTGGTATGTAAATGCTTTCCTAAAAGAAAACTGAATGACAACAATGGGGCAATCATATTTATTTAACAACTTAAAACTCTTAGCAATGCTGTGAAATGATAGTATATTTCATGAAGTAGACACTATTAGAAAAAACAAAAGAAAATCTGTAGGATTTTTAAAGTGTCATAATATATGTTAAATTATCATATTGTAAATATAAATGATCAGGTGTTCCATCTTGCCACATTCATAATTATACAAGACAGATGCAAAAATATTTTATCTCCTAAAATATTCATCATTTTTTGTTTCTTTTCTGAAAATAGATTTTTAATGAAAGAAGATCATAGTCAAGAAAACCACAAGTACAGACTTTGAGGAAAAAAAACAAAACAAAAAATGCTTTAAGTCCCACTTCCCACCAGGAAAGAGGAAAGGCCATTGTGTTATTCATCAATTCGTTCAATAAATGTAATTAGTTATCAACTTCATGTTGAGCACTCTTCAAGTTGCTTTTAATATAGCTTGTAAAGGAGATTGGCAAGTTCTCTTCTCTCACACAGCTAATATTTTAGGGAGAGATCCAGATAATAAATAAAAATAAGTAAACCAGACACTATCAGGGCAAATCGTTTGAAGAAAATGAAATACAGTGCTACAGAGTGACTAGTGTCTAGGTAAAGCAGATGATAGAGGGACATTTAAAGGGAGACTTAAATGACAAATGGGAGCCAACACCTCAGGGACCTAGAGAACAAGCAGTAGAACTGTTGGTGCACTCCTCTTTACAAGGAATGAATTGCCTGCCCCTCCCCATCAGTGCAAATTCATACCTCCCATTTTCTGTGTCTTTTCCCAAATCGATAAGACCACTTATTTTGACTCTAGCCTTTTAAAATATTTTCTGTTAATAGTATTTTTAATACATCAACAATACCAGGGAAATTTCACACCTCATTATGTGTTATACTGTAAATGTTTGTACATAGCACCCTTACGTCCTGAATGTACATAGACATCTATTCAAGAATGAGAATTGTATCTCTATATTTATTTTATCCTTAATAGTGACAATCCTTTTGAACAAATGGTATTGACAAAATAAGAAATTTGAAGTTTGTTGAAGACCTACCAGGATTTGACATTTGACCCTGTAATTAGATTTTCTATCTCTATTTTTTTGTAAAAAGAGAAGAGGAATGCCCATGGGGATAATGACCACAGCACCTTGCCTAAGAGAGACATGACAAAAGTTTGTTAAATAAAAGCAAAGTAGTTGAAACTGCTCAGATTGGGCACATTTACGAATGGATCATAAAAGCATAATCCTTGGGTTAAGAATTTAAACATGCTTCTCAGTTGTTAGTTGTCAATTCTCAGACATAAACTTTCAATGATTGTCCTTTTTATTTTTCAGTAACAAATTTCCTTTCTTTCTTTTCTTGACTTTAGGCAGCAATCTCTAAACATTGGTACAAGGGTACAGAAACCACAGTGTTCAGACTCTAATTTTCAAGAAGGCGTAAAAGATTTTAGTGGTTATATAGGTAATAAGCTTAATATGTCTTAATGATGTAGCATGGTTTTCCAAATACAGAGACAAAATAATCAGTTGAAATTGGGTTCAGACCTATAAATAGTCACATACAAGGATTTTGGTGGGAAGAAAATACAAATGAAAAATGCATATGGTGGTAAAAGGCAGTATCCCCAATAAAAATATTAAAGGAAACTTTTCATTCTAGTTAGCTCATATTACTGATTTAAGGACTATTTCTTATCTTTACAATTGTCAATGGCATGCCCTAACTGGTTTGGCTCAGTGGATAGAGTATTGGCCTGAGGACTGAAGGGTCCCAGGTTCGATTCCCCTCAAGGGCATGTACCTTGATTGCGGGCACATCCCCAGTAGGGAGTGTGCAGGAGGCAGCTGATCGATGTTTTTCTCTCATTGATGTTTCTAATTCTCTATCCCTCTCCCTTCCTCTCTGTAAAAAAATCAATAAAATATATTTTTTAAAAAAGAAATATCAATGACAGTCAGCCAAAAATGTTCTTAAGTATTAGAAAATTTATTCTGTTAGATATCTCAGAATAGGATCTCAGGGTGATATTTCAGGCCACTTGCATAATTTTAGATTTGGGATAAAAGAAGGAAAACCAAGAATGGTTATTCCTTATGTTGATGGGAGCCCTTGAATAAGGCAGAGGGATTTGACATGTTTCTGCATGGGCTCTCTTTAAAGCTGCCATTTAAAAACTTTAAGTATTTGAGGTTAAAAAAAATCTGTATTTTGTTTGAAACTGGCTCTACAAAAATAAGGGTCATACATCAGAGACAAAAATCACCTTGAGACGGAGACTGGCAACGAGAACGAGGTGATTGGGAACCCTAAATGAAGAGCTTAAAAGAATATAGACAGCATAAGGAAGAAGAGAGGTGTCTCAGACAACTCTTGTGCCCACCTCACACTGCTCCCAGCCCAACCTCATACTCTGGCCTTTGCTGAAGGAGGTGACCATTTCCATGCCTCTACCAGATCTGGCTTGTTTATGCAACCCAACAGTACCTTTCCTTGGGTTATATCCCAACCCCTTACTGCATTGAAACCTCTCTGACACCCTGAGTGTAGGATGTTCTCGGGACTCTGCAAAACATTCAGTAGTGCTGGGCAGTTAATATCTCAGAAGTCAATCTTGTCCAAATGAGGATTGGAACTAACAGAAAAATGCTTTTGTCCTTCATCCCCTTGGCCAGCAGTAGGCAAACTCATTAGTCAACAGAGCCAAATATCAACAGTACAACAATTGAAATTTCTTTTGAGAGTCAAATTTTTTAAACTTAAACTTCTTCTAACACCACTTCTTCAAAATAGACTCAACCAGGCCATGGTATTTTGTGGAAGAGCCACACTCTAGGGGCCAAAGAGCTGCATGTGGCTTGAGAGCAACAGTTTGCCGACCATGGCCCTAGGCTAACAGTTCTGACACATTTCCTAAGCTCCTTGCCCTAAGCTTCCATGCCAGTCACCTGTTTAGTAGCCACCTTGATAATGTATGCTGGAATAAGGGTTTTTTTGTGTGTGTTTTTTTAATCTTTCCTTTTTCACTTGTTCTGTTCTGTATTCCTGTTCCTTAAAATCGGATGTTCCTCAAAAATTACTGGCATTCAAGTAACTGTTTTAGGCATTTTTTTCAGGACTAAAACTAAAGTAGTGGGCACTTAGAAGAAAGGGGATACAGCAGGAAGAGTAAACAACATATTGTTCCCCAAACAATAGACTGTTAATAGATTTATGTCCTAAATTGAGGCTATAAGTAACTTAGAGAAAGTGAGTTTTATAAAAAACTGGGATTTGTTTGTTTGTTTTAGTTTATTTTTCTACTTGATTCAGAACACAATCCCCAAATGCCTCATTCTCCAGAATTTCAAATGTGTTGTCTGAATGGAGAGCTAGAAAAATATATTTCCTTCTAATCCAGGGACAGTAGCTCTTTGTCATTTTTCTATACTTTATGGACTTCTATTAACTTAGAACAGAAACCATGGGAAAACCATTATCTTTAACCTATAAGGCAATGATTCCGTGTGACAGTAATAGTATTTTCTTATTTTATTCCTATTCAACAGTATGTGTGTGTGTATGAAAGAAATAGATTTTGTCCTAGTTTAACTGGTTTTAAATGCCTATTCTTTTTTTTCAAAGATAGTTTAATTTTGATATAATATAGTTCATGACTCTAATGTATTAATGTGGGTTGCTTTCTGTTTATGGTTAGTATAAATCCCTGCTGTTAACATTCAATCTTATTTATAATTTATTTTAAACTTCTGCCAGGGGCTATCTTGCTTTTCAACATCTATCAAATGAAACATTTAACTCTCATGAGTCACAGTATCAATTTGACCTACTGTGCAAATTATAAACTACTTATATTCAATTCTCATGAAATTTAGCATTTCCATGAGATTCAGGTGAAAACTCAATTTTCTTACATTATTTAATACCTTAACTTATAAATAAGAGAAACTTTAATATGCCAATGTGAGTTTGAGCTTCTTAAGATGTTATCTGTGTACATACATTCCCATCTCTGATCAAAGCTTTTACCCTAGTTCTTTGAAATAGTATATCTGTAATTTCATTAGACACTTCAAAACACTGCAGGATGCAAGCATTTTTCAGTATCTAATTTAGCTGGAACTGCAAATGAGTCCTATTTGTTTTAAAGGTTGGTTTTATTTCATTAAGTTAGAATTACTTGTTTTCTAATTACATGTGGAAATAAATAGCCTTCTCACAGGCTAATGAAAAAAATCACTCTCGACTTTATTCCAAATTTATTTGGCTGATGGAGAAATTAATCTCTCACTCATCATTACCAGAAGTTCTCTTAATCAACACAATAAAAAATGTTACTTTGAATTTCCCCAAATGAGTCAAAATCAACTGATTTTGAAGAGTAAAGGAGAAAAAATTGGTGGATACATCATTAAAAAAGAGATTTGAGTCGTATTCCGTTGTATAGGGGGGAAAGTGGTTTACAATTGTGAGTATGCAAAACACAGTTTATTCTTGTATTTATTAATTATGTTATTATTTTCCATATAAATAATTGTAAACCTACTTTTGCCCCAACTTATGTAAATATATCACATCTTACCCAGACAAAATATAAGGAACATAGTCATTTGTGACAACAAAGATACATATTGAGGATATTGTGCTAATTGAAATAAATCAAATGAAAAAGGACAAAAATCTATGTGATTTCTTTCATACATGAAATCTATAATAATAAAAGCATAATATGCTAATTAGATCAGATGTCCTTCTGGACATCCTTCAGGACAACCTTTGGAACAAAGCCGGGTCTGCAAGGGAAGCCTGGGTCCCAGGCGCCGGCAGCCGAGGAAAGGAAGGCCTACTCTTGCACAAATTTCATGCATGGTACCTCTAATATAAAATAAAAAGTAACAATAGTTTTAAAAACATTTAAAAAACATTTGAACCTGAGAGGAAAATGTTTTGTTTATAATGCACACTCATTTTAGAAGAGTTCTTCACTTAAAAAAAAAAAATCTAAGCTCCCTAACTTTAAAATTATTGTGCATTTCTACAATAAAAGAAAACTTCTGAGAGATAAAAGTCTAATTCTAAGCTTGAATAGAAAAACAAAACACAAGCAACAAAAAAACCAAACCACACACACACACACACACACACACACACACACACACACAGATACTCTTACATAATAAAAAAAGAAACTATGACTTTCTAAGAACTATAATTTTGTTTCATTTATTAAACTTAGATGGCATTTATCAAGTACTTATTATGTGCCCATAAACTATGCTGATATTGTTTCTACACTGTTTCATTGAGCCCTCAAACAACCCTCTCCTCCAGGATAATGACATTATTTTATTACACTTAAATGTGGGTGAATTTAAAATACAATTAAAACCATCAGCACAGCCAGATTTGAAGTTAGAATTGACATGATCATATTTGCTACACTTTTATTAAAATTTCCATGGGTTGCACAACATCAGGTAGTTATTCAACATCAGATGGACTCCATGGGGCACCACTCATCTCCTTCCTTCAGGACCTTGGCACTCACTCATTTCCCCAGATGCTGGGCCTATTGGCAACTGGCAGCTCACAGCTGAGTCCCTCTATAGTTGAGTGCTCCTCCCAAATTTGTCCCTAGATCCACTGCTTTGTCATGGTGAGAGCAGAGCCTCAATGCAGGCCCTCTTAGAAGGACTATCCAGAGCTCCGAGGGGTCATTTGAGAACACTGGAGTATCTTCAAGGCAGATCCCTTCCTCCCTCTATTTAATCTTGCTTCCCTCCCTTCCTTTGCATGCCTTTGATGGACATAACCAATGAAAGAATCAGTGAGTTTGAAGATTTGTTAGTATAAATTTCTCAAATTGAACTATGATAAGAAACAATAATGAAAAAAAAAAGTAAATTGCAAATTCTAGGACAACCACTAAAGATTGAAAAGAAGTATGTTCCCCTATTGCCTGCACATGGAGCAAAGCCCAGTTGACGTTTCTCACCAGTGAACAGATCAAAAGGCACCCTATTCCTTGAGTACTCTCACAATTTTGGGCCAAAGATTGTAACAAGCAAATAACCATGGACCTATTCTGGTGAGCCTTGATGGCTTTTGCACTATATATGGAGGCTTCCTTTAGACTGTTGGGTACACCTGGCTAAGCAACTCTCAGCAAATCTATGATACCACAGAATGATATTAGACATCCTTATAAATACAATGCCCCTGAAGAGTGAAATAATGCCAAATAATCCAGTCTGGGGGGGGGCGGATCTTTAAACATTCTATCCTTGCAAAGATTTGTGAATCAACTATTGTAAATGTAAGCAGAATGGGGACTGGTTGACTTGTTGAAGATGCAGATAGATTTCAGCCTTCAAAGAACACATTTACTGACTGAAAACATTTCATCCTGGCTCTTTGCCAAGTTTTACCTGAGGTGTAGTATACAGAAGTAAATTCAAGGAGAGATAAAGACGTTGTTTTCTAACTGGCATTGCCAGTTATTTGGGTCGCTAATAAAAGATTGCATCAGTAGAATGTTCTGATTTCAATTTGGCTAAGCCACTCTTTTGCAGCCTCAAAACTATGAGCTTGCCTGGAGGAAAGAAATTGTGTGGCTTCACCATGTTGCTGTATGACCTCACCGTTCAGCCTGAGGATCAGAATGTTGCTGAGTATACACAATTTTATTACAAAGGAGAGTTAATGAGAAATGTAACATGTTCTGCAGAAACGTATAAAAAATAAAACCTTAATGGTACAATCTTCAGATATTGCTTGTACTTGGGATTCTGTTTGATGTCAAGTATTAAACAGAGCTTGAAGAATCTAGTGATCTTGGGTATTCTTTAATGATTAAAACAAAACTGACAAATGAGATTTAAAAATATAGCATTTCAACAATTGGAATGTATAAAAGACAAACGGACATTCTAGAACTGAAAACGTACTGTCTGAAGTTAAAAACCCATTTGATGTATTTAAGGGTGCACTGTAGTATTTGAAGCAATGTTTGGAATAAGACTACTAAAAAAAAATCCACTAGCACAAACTTAGAGGGGTGACCATCTCTCCATATCCCATGACAAAAGGCATAGAGGAATGAGTGCACTTTCTTAGAGATATCTGACCTTCATTATATCAGTGATACAGAAGTTATAGGTACTGCTTATTTCTTTTAGTCTATACAGTGTACAAAGTTATCTCTAGATATCATAAATATCTGTGTGGTCCTTTAATATTCATGTCTATATTCAGGAAGGAACCTCCAATACTGAAACTACTTACTATTCTTTCCAAACAAGTTAAATCCAATCTGTCTATGTCTATATCTATTTCTATATATTCATACCTATCTACCTCTATCTAAATAGCTATAATCTTGAGCTTGGTCTTTCTTGTGACAGTCATTGTTTTGACTCTGATATTACAAAATATAATTAACTCAATTTAATTATTTTACCCTATAGAAGTAGATAGTAGTTATTCGGTGATTACAGTCTTTAGACATCATAATTTAGGAACAGAATATCATTTCTTCTCTCTCTCTCTCTCTCTCTCTCTCTTTATTGCTCTCTTACGCACATGTACACACAAAAATACACATGATCATCACTTCATCATTTTTATTATTTCTACCACATTAAGTAAATCAGCAATAGTAGAAAAATCCAAATGTGAGAATTATCTGCCATGGAAAAGGATATTTGTAATGTAAATATGTTTATCTTATTGCTGGGTCTACACATTTTCATTTTCTCATGCTATCACCATAGCCCATTTCCATAAGTAATTAAGAGCAACCTATCTAGGGTGGTGAAATTATTAAAGATTATCTGCATACTTTATTAAGTTGTCTTTCCCACATTTTTGACAGATTTGGAACTATTCAGTGAGTCACCAAGTTAGACAAATTTTTATCACTTCATATGAACAGTCTTATAAATAATACCTCAAAAGTTTATGGTATTTATAGCTTTTTGAAACTTTCATATACTTTGTTCCAACTATAATAACTGATTATTTCACTGGGTTGATCTGAGCAACTTAACCAAACCAAGTGAACAAAGCCTTTGTTATTCAACTAGAAACACAGTTAGTGATAGAAATTAATGTTATTTATTCTGCAAACCCAGACAGTGTAACTATATATCGTTCATCAGCCCAAATAATTAGTTGCTGTAATGATTGGACAACCCATAATTTTATTCAAAGTTCCTTCCTCACTCTTACTTTTTCACAGAGACACAATCCCATCATTGGCCCAAATTTTAGAATTCCCAACTTTAATTCTGTGTGCAAAAACTAAATCAGTGGTTTCCACACCATTTTAAGCTTTGAGTCTTATTTAAAATTGGGAATATTTTTAAAGATTAGTCATAATGCCTATTTGGATAAAGAACTAAACAGATCTCTTATTTCTATGTAACTAAGTATCCCAAAGATTCTTCTACCCTTTTCTAATTTTAGCCTAATTCATTTTTGTTTATTTAAAATATTATAAGTTTAAACTAGTGAAAAAATATATCCAAGAAATAATCAGTAAATATAAATTAGAACAATAAAGAGTAGATGAGGTAGTAATAAATAGTTTAAATTTATTACTAAGAAAGCATAAATAGTGGTGCAATTCACCACGATTATTAATTACTTCTAAAGGCAAAATAATAAATGTGTTTGAAATTCTACTGATAGAAGTTGTAGTGCTTGATTCAACCATTCATTCATTCAACAAAATACTGGCCTCTGATTAAATCCTAAATTAAAGTACTATACTTGGGATTGAGGTAATAGAAAGATGCATGGAACTTGGTTCCTGGCTGCAGTTGAAGATAGTTTAAAAGCTCAAAGGTTAATTTGAAATATGATGGGTAGACTTTATATGAATGAAAGAGAACAAGTCAAAATAACGTAATCAGTATAATTAGCCTCACTCTGAAAGCTTGTTTTGGAAGACATTTCTAAAAATTATACATTGTGAAAAAATCATTTTACAGACATACAGATCTACCAATGCTTTTGTTCTTCTAGAACTCATCTTAATAACTTCCACCCAAATTTTTCATGCTCTGCTCCATTCTATGACATTTGAAAGATAAGAGCTGCTTTTAATTATTTTTATCTTCCGTTGGCTCATCCTAATGGTTAGCACATCATTATTTAGAGTGTAAAGTCAGGCACACAGCAGATAGTCCATGAGCAGTGCTTAACAATAACTTTAATAAATGATGCTAAAATTCTAAGGATTCAAGCTTAGTTGGCTGATACAGAATAAAGGAGAGAAGTACTTGAATTTTAGTCTTTAATGGTACAGAATGAAGTCATGGATAGTGTGGGTGATCAACCAGCAGCAGAGATAGTGATTTTTTTGTTTGTTTGTTTCCTCAGAATATCTGATCATTAAAAGAACAGAGCAAGTTCATTGTGTGAGCTCTGGTTAATGAGTGTCTGGTCCCTAGTGTCACAGAAGGAGTGATTAAAGAATTACAGACCAATCTCTTTTTTTGCTGTTGTAAGTGGTTTCCACGTAAGAAGTTAATAATTTCCCTTGCCAGGTCATAAATTCAAATAGATTCACATTTAATATCGATAACATAGGAAGTTTAACTTCCATTATACAGTATTTACTGGTTCAATATCATATACCCAGAAAGTAGAGAAAATCCTTCTCTCCAGTATGTCCATTATGGTATGAGGATGATTAAAGCTTACTAAGTTTTCACATTGTTTGAAAATACATTTTAGAAATGAAGTCAACAAGAATGTCCCTTCTTCTTCTTCTTCTTCTTCTTCTTCTTCTTCTTCTTCTTCTTCTTCTTCTTCTTCTTCTTCTTCTTCTTCTTC
>JAAGEH010000018.1:38395025-38483140 GCA_011751065.1 Lasiurus cinereus
CCTCCATCTTTCCTTCCTTGCTTTTTTCCTCCTTTCTTCTTTATTTTGAAATAAAAAATAAAATAGAAAGTTAGGGAAAACAATATTGTGAAAATTATGATAAACACTAATCATACTTTTTTTTTCCAGAAAAGCAGATTGTAAAGTCATTAAAAGTCATCATTGTTAAGGCCATGCATGTTTATCTTTTCTAATAATGTTTGTTATGTTAATAATACTTAAAGATTGGATTATATTTTTATTGATTTCAGATTAGAAAGGAAAAGGAGAGAGAGATAGAAACATCAATGGTGAGAGAGAATCATTGATTGCCTGCCTCCTGCATGCCGTCTACTGGATGGAGCCCCTAATCCAGACGTGTGTCCTTGACTGGAATCGAATCCAGAACACTTTAGTCGCAGGCCACTATTCTATCCAGCTAAGGTTGGATTAATTAATATAGATAATATTTCTGACAGAGAGAGAAACATAGCAGTGAAAATCACATTTGCTATAAATATATTACTTTCATTTGTATCATATTATGAGCAAATCTCTATATTTCTTTAATGAAATTTTCTTTATATATTCCATTTGTGAAGAGAAATACATCAACCTCGCCAAGTATGAGAAGTATGCTTTGAACAGCAGCAAAGTAATTACTTCCCTCCTTGAAATCAACTCTCCTTAGGGAAACCACAAAACCTCAAATTAAAAAGCTGAAAGAGGCAGCTTGGTTTTATAGTTTCCATAGGGATACAGCTATATTTAAAAATTTCAACTAACTACAGGGGAAAGTCCTAGGCCAGAAACAAAATGCACCTAACCAAGGCATGTTAAAGAACAACATTGAAAATCAATTGCTTTAACAGATATTTAATGGTACATAAAAACAAAAAATCCATCTGTATAAGTTTTCTAGGACTACAAAACAAAATGCCAGCGACTCAGTGGCTTAACAGAAATATTTGTTCTCACATTTCTATAAGCTGAATGTTCAAGATCAAGGTGCTGAGAGGGCTGGGTTCTTCTGAGGCCTCTCTTCTTGCCTTGCAGAGGGCCAGCCCCTGATTGGGATCATTCCTTTGTGGGACCACCTCATGGTTCTGCCTCTTCTTATAAGGATTCTATTCATATTGGATTAGGCTTCCACCCTAATGGCTTCAAATTAACTTAAGTACCTCTTTTAAAGACCTTATTTCAAAAGTACGTTATATCTCAGGTACTAGGGTGAGTATTTATAAGGGATACAAGTCAGCTTGTAACACCTTCTTCCCAAAAAGACGAGATAGAGCTTTTATAATGAATCATTTGACACTGTTTTTTTTTATTTCTAACTCCCAATTAGCAACTCTCTAGATTTAAAAGAAGTCTAAAAATAAGGTTTTAAAATCTTTATAAGCTTTCTAAGAGCATTAAAAAAAGGCAGATGCTATATCGGAAACTGAAACTCAACAGCTGTAGATTGACAGGTACTTTGCTCTGGTGATTGGGGGCTATTTTCTATGCAATAAAGAGAATGATCCAGTGATTTAATGAAAAGCCTATAGAACTGTTAAGAAAGGGTAAGTACTAAAACTGTCATTTCCTCCTCAGCATGCATTGTACCCCTCTGTATTGCATAGCAGGCAAGCACTTCAGAGGACTCATTCCACCCAAGAAAGAATTTCCATGAGGTCCAATCCAATGCCGACCCCTGTCTTCCAATATGCATATACAAGATTTGTGTCCAGTTACAGTGACTATTTCAGAAATTGACACATGATAAGTTGGTCTAAGCAGAATGAAGCCTAGGAATTTTTTTAAAGCTCTAATTGGCTTTATTAAGTGATTCATGAATTGGGCAGCATCCCATCTGGCAAATAGAAGAGTGCTCCTAGAATTTCTGACTACTAAGAAAAGAAATTCTCTTTCTGTCTGGATAGTATGGAGCATGGAAGTAATACCTGCAATTGCAGGAGCCATTTTGCAATCATGAATAAAGTGAATCCAAGAATGAAGCTTTTTGTGAAAGAATAAAGAGCTGATAAAATTATAGAGACATTGAGTTAGAGTTGGTCAGACTATTCCACACTTGACTCTTAAATTATGTAAGTTAATAAATTTCTTTTACTTTTAAAGAGAGCTTAAGACGTGCATTGTGAATTATAACCAAAACAATACTAATATACTTTATAATTTCAAATAACAACCTAACTATTGTCTTGTTTGCTTTTACTACTGTTGTAATCCAAAAATCCCTATACTTAAAATACTTAAAAAATAAAAGTTGGCTAGATAATTGTGGCTATATAGACAATTAAGGGAACCAGAATGGAAAACTTATAATTAACAGTGGGTCACTGTTTGGGGAAATGATTTTATTATCCTGTGCCCTTCTATTTCTTTCACTTTTGCTAATATTCAACTCCAAGAAGCATGCTAAATATTATTAAAGTGGTAATTAAAAAGTATTTTGAACTCTGATTTAGAGAGTAACATAAAGCACATCATTAGTATGTGGAAGCAAATATTGTGTAGAACAAGATTAATCATTGGATTGAAAATGTAGGGGTGGGGTGAAAAGTGAGTGTCCTCAGAATGAGTGGCCCTGGCATGCAGATAAAGTTCAGGAAAATTTTTTGTTTTGTTTTGTCTTATCTCCCATTTTACTTTAAAGAGTTTCCAAAAGAAAAATCTGCTTCAGGAAGGGAACCTTAGCAAGGTCATGTTAAGCACTTTTACCCTTCCCATTACACAGGAAGACCTAAGGAGGCCCTGGTAGCTAGATACCTTCCCCTTGCTTCCACCTGTCCCACTAAAATCCAAGTTTCCATTCTCCACTCTCCTTTCTCTTTTGTCCAAAATGACATACATATGAAATTTTTCCTCACCATCTTTGAGATTTTCGTGCTTATATGAATTCCCTGTGTGTGTGCATTAAAATTTGATTTTTTTTCCCTCTGTTAATCTGCTATATGTTGTTTGAATTATTCAACCAGCAAAAAGAACAGAAGGGGCAGGAAGAAAGTTTTCCCAGCCCAGCAAAAGCATCTATGCCACCTTCTCCCTTTATTCACATTAAAAACTGGTCATGAAATAAGGTTAATGAGGTGGAAACATTCAGTTTGATAATTAAATCCAGAGACAAAAGATAAATGGAGCAGCTCCCCCTCCAGGAAAATAAGAACTCAATCATTTCATTTTGATTGAGATGATTTTTGGCCATGAATAGCAAAACAATTGTTTCTGAAAGGGACAGGAAATTAAGTCTATGGCACATAGAAATAAAGACATTTTTTTTTTTATGATAGCTGTGATTCTGGCATTCATAATGGAAAACTCTAAAGAAACTAAAAAAGTGAGATCTGAGAAATGGTGATAAAAGGGGGACCTCAGTATTTCCCACATTCTCATTTGACAAGTTATTATTTCTGTCTTGTCTGAATGAAAGCCTTTGCAAGGTTCTGAGATATAGTGGTCATTATCGGGGTACAGACAACTTCCTAGTGGAAATATGCTTTTTGTATTTTCTTATCCTAACTCAGCCTGCTTTCTCTGACTTTTTAGGATATTTCTCCATTTAATTCCTAGGTAGAAGTTTGGAAAGTGCTCATAACTTTCTCACATTATCTAGGTTATAAGGAATCCTACACACTTATAAAATAAGTGATGCTAAGTCAGTTTTTCTAGTATCCCCAGAATAGAAATTAATGCAAGGCATCAATCATCGCCTAATACCCATGAAGCTGTGCCCTCTTAGAGAGAGTACATCCAAGATTAGTTGTGAAGAATCAAGACTCAGATGGTCTGATTCACTGCTTTTCAATAATTTTTTAAATTTATTTATAGAATTTGAACTCTTTTCCTACCAATTACTTACAATAGTTAATACTCCTCTCTCCAATTTTGAGATATAATTGACATATTCCATTGGATAAGTTTGAGGTGTACAACATAATAATTTGATATAAATGCATATATTAAGAAATGATTACTGGAAAAAAAAAGGTTAACACATCAATCACCTCACATAGTTAGTTACAAGATATTTTGTAGTGAGAACTTTAAAGATCTACTCTCTTAGCAACTTTATATACAACTAGAGGCCCGGTGCACAAAATCTATGCACAGGGGAGGTGGGGGTGTCCTTTAGCCCAGCCTCCTCCCTCTCCAATCTGGGACCCCTTGAGAGATGTCCGACTGCTCGTTTAGGCCCAATCCTACCAGGATTGCTGGCTCCCAACTGCTCACCTGCCTGCCTTCCTGTTTTCCCCTAACTGCCCTTCCCTGTGGGCCTGATCACCCACATCTGCCCTTTGCTGCAGGCCAGGTCACCCCCAACTTCCCTCCTTTGCCACCCTGATCACTCCTAACTGCCCTCCCCTATAGGCTTGATCACCCCCAACTGCCCTCCCTTACAGTCTTGGTCCCTGCCAACTGCCCTTCCCTGCTTGCCATCTGTGGTGGCCATCTTGTGTCCATAGGGGGGCAGGATCTTGTGACCACATGGGGGCAGTCATCTTGTGTGTTAGAGTGATGATCAATATGCATGTTACTCTTTTATTAGATAGGATAGAGGCCTGGTGCACAGGTGGGGGCCAGCTGGCTTGCCCTGAAGGGTGTCCTGGATCAAGGTGGATGTTCCCTTGGGGCATGGGGTGGCCTGGGCAAGGGGCCTGTGGTGGTTTGCAGGCCGGCCAAGGCCTCCAGCGACCCAAGTGGAGGCCCTGGTAATTGTGATTTATTTATCTTCTACAATTGAAATTTCGTAGCCTGGAGCAGAACCAAGCCTTCTGCTTGCACAGCCATTAAAACTTCATTGCCTTAAGCGCCGGCCAGGATGTGTGGAGAGCTTGGCTTCCTCCATCATCAGGGGCAACCCAAGCCTCTCTCTTGCTCTCTCTGTGGTCCTAGCCATCTTTGTTGGGTTAATTTGCATACTCACTCTGATTGGCTGATGGGCGTGGCATGTGAGTGTAGTGGTGGTATGGTCAATTTGCATATTACTCTTTTATTAGATAGGATATACAAATGTACTTTACAGTTAAATGGTTGTACAACTTTGTATACAAATATAAAATACAGTTAAATGGATGTAACCTAGTTTGATATCCACTTAATAGATTGGGAAGATGGTAGGCTTGATCTAAGGCACTCATTCTTTTTGAATGTGAAGAATTAATGATATCTCTATGATACCTAAAATTGCTGTGTTCATTTAGTGCAGTTCCTAACAAGATTTCTGCAGTTTTCCCAGAAGGTACCCAGATGCAGGTTGCCTGTCCTCTGTGAGGCAAAGCTCAGCTTTCACTGACGTACATGTGGGAATAAAACACTTTCATATTACACTCTTTGGGTATTGCTTTGAATGTATTTTTAGTAACAATCTTCTGAAAGGAAATAATTCCCTATTTACAACTCTATCAATTGAATGGACAGTATTATTATATCAAATTATTTGTACTTGGCAAAGTCATGCAGCAAATCTTGGCTGAAAAGGACAATACCTAGTTATTAGGGTGCTATGGATCCTAAGTAGAAAGGCACAAATACAAGTCCCAGTGAAATCCTTTCATCTGAAATGGCAATAGTTAGAGAGCACATTGCCACAGGACATTTATGAAAGTATAATTGTCCAGAATTATTCAGCTCCACTCCATTGATGATTGATTGATTGAAGAAAAACTTACATGCGGCACTACTCCCTTTCCTCTTTCCCCCCACAGGCATGCATCTCCTAAGTTCTCAGGGACCCTATGAGACTTGCAACTAGGGGAGCAATAGGCAGTGGCAGCTGGTCCTGGGCTCAACCCCTTAATCTGTCTTTTCTCTGACTTCCCAGTAAACCAAAGCAGCTCAGCCTGGGCTCTCCCATTGCTTCTTCTATGCTAATCCCTTCCTTGTTTCACCGTATCCAGCTGTAATAAACATACCCTCATAGTTGCCTGGACTACGTTGTGAAAGTTTTCCTACACCAGGTCAAGAACCTGCACATGACTGGCTGACCTTAGGCACACCTGCTCATGGCAGTTACCCTGTCTGTTAATGAGATGAGAATAGTGGATCTGTATATCATAAAATTCCGCTCATAGGTTTGTGTAACAGGTCTCTTGAGAATTTAGGAAAGTTTTGTTCTGCATAAGTATGGCAAGTGAACTAACATGTGGATATGCTGTGAGGCCATGTGCAGTGCCCTGAATCAAGTAGGAAGGCAAGACTGATGTCTTTACTTGATAAAATCTTTAAGGAAGGCTAGTCTCTGCATATGGTCTGAGAGTAGGCAAAAAAGAAATTCACTTCATTTTGGGCAGCAAAGACAAGAAAGGAGAGTACAATTTCATCTGTTCTCTTTGATAGATTTTCCTTTCTCTCTGTTAAAATAAGATGATCTTCTTCAGACATTGTAATATATTTGGGGGGAAAGTCCCAATTTCTATTATACATATTCTACCATAGCCTGACCCATGGATTGAGGCTTATCTTGAAATAGAAGTTACCCTAGGATAACTCACTATTAAGTTTTTTTCAAAGCATTTAAGCCTCAAGGAAACAGAGCTCTCCTCACTTCCTTTTGAAATCTATATTTAACATCTATTCTAGCCTTCAAATGACTTTAGATTAAAACACTTTCTTCCTGTTATCACGTCTGCTGACTTGGAAATCACATATCCAAAATACCAGCTAGGCTTTTCTTTGCTATCTGCAAATCTAAATTATGGAATCACACTTTTCCTTGTGTAGTGGCACTGATAAAGGTAGTAAGAAAGCAGATATCAGTGGCAGAGCTCAGATCTCAAGATGAATTAAGTATTTTGTTACTATAAAACGTCAAAATCTAAAAGAGGAACTAAGTGGGAGTTGTTCAAATATATTGCTTCTGACCGACCTTAATCCCAGGGAACTGCATTTTACCTCTGTTATTATTGCACTAAGCCAACTCCACAAGCTCAGGTATAGAAAGGTTTTAACCGTTCACATAACTGGGATATTCTGTAAAGAGGTGGACAAGTCTTCCTACTGTGAGCGGCCAGCAGAATGCAGGTTGATGCTCAGTGGCCCATGGATTAGGTGCTGCTGCTGAGCTGTTGAACTAGCATCCCATCCTTCAATCCATCTTCCACACTGCTGCTGGAAAAAAATGTCTTATAGCACAGCTCTTGCTCCGTCTTTCCCCTTCTCAAAATCCTCTGTGCTTCATCCAAGTCTGATGATGACAGCCCATGTCAGGCATCCGAAGAGCTCTACCCTGTAGTGCCTAATTGCCCACTGCTCTCTTTCAGACACTGCAGGGACTGGGGTGAAAGGAAGTACACCTCCTTCACCTGGCTTTTCTTCTCATTGCTCTCTGTTGGGAATGCTGAGCCCATTCCCCAACTTCCCTACTCAATTCCCACACTTTGACAGTGCAGGCCTATCCAAAATGGCCCTTGCATGCATGCCTGGCCGATGTGGCTCAGTTGGTTGAGCACTGACCCATGCACCAAAATGTCCCTTTCTCTGCAATGACTTTTTGATCCCTAATGGCTTCTTCTCTTGAATTCTCACGGAACTTTACCTGATAGTATCAAATCTCCTATATTGTGATAATTATTGGCTACCTCTTACTTAGAAGAACCAAGGCCCAGGTGCACAGAGATTACCTTTTGCTCTAGAAGAATAATTATTGAAAATTTGACAAAGAAAGATTTACTTTTGATGGAGGACTCATAGCTGGATTTCTTCTTCTCCTTCTCCTTCTCCTTCTCCTTCTCCTTCTCCTTCTCCTTCTTCTTCCTCTTCGTAATGTCCATATTACAATAAGCTTTATTCTTGGCTTTGCTGATGAGTGTTAATAATTGAATTTTGCTTGATGTTGATAATATGGATCTCACTTGAGGCAACTGACTTTTTGCTATTTAATGAATGAGTATACTTTTTCAAGAAGGATTATAATGAGTAAATATTTCTGAGGCATTAAAATATTTGCCCATTTTGAGTGATAAGTCCTAGGGGTGGGGAGGGGGGTAAACTTTAAGCCGATATTTCTATTTTATCCCCAAAATATTTCCTTTTGGTTTCCAAATAGACTTTTTGTCTGTCTTAAACTCGGACATCTAAGTCATCTAAATTGGTAATCATGCTGTTCATTAAAACCAACGGACTCTGGTGGTGGCAGCAGAATTAAATTCAATTTAGCAAAATGCATGGAGTACACTGTGTAAGTTGATGATAGGGAATTATACAGTGAAAGTAGTCTATTTGCTTAAGTAGCCCACGTTTTAAGCCAGAACGCTATAAATGCAGTTGGAGAACATTTTGTTGGAATTGGTGTGCATATACAGAGTCAGAAAAGACACTGGGTTTGTTTAAATTTTCATTGACTTATACCACTATATGAGTCATTTTAAAACTTTTCTTATTTTAATGTCTTTTCAACTCTATTACAAACATTTACCCGCAGCAATATGTACCTTGAGCAATACTAAATTGTTACAACTGGAGCTTCCTCAAGGCCCCTCCAGGATTTGGATTGTTTCACTGTCCTCATAGGGTCAATGATGCTTTCAAGAATCCTGGAGCAATAGCCTTCACAGCACGTTTCCATAGCTTGACAGGTTATGGCATGTAATTTTTATTAAAAGTAGAACTGTTAATATTTTAACAAGCCAGAAGTGAGGATCTGTTCTTCATGTAGTGAACAGTCATGCATTATCCACCTCAATAATGGAACTTGTTTGATGAATATTTATTCATGTTTTGATTGCTTTATTTTTTAAAAATATATCTTTATTGTTGAAAGTATTACAGATGTCCCCTTTGCTTTTTTATTGTTGTTTTTCCCCCATTGACCTTTCCTCTGTACACCCATCCCTCCCAAGTATTCACTACACTATTGTCTGGGTCTATGGGCTATGCACATATGCATATAAGTTCCCGCCATTACTCTCTCCTCCCCCTACACCTCTCCCCACACTTTCCCTCTGAAATTCATCAGTCTATTCCATGGTTCTATGTTTCTGAATCTATTTTGTTCATCAGTTTATTTTGTTCATTAGATTCCACATATGAGTCAGATCATGTGATACTTGTATTTTTGTGACTGGCTTATTTCTCTTAGCATAACACTCACCAGGTCCCTCCATGCTGTTGCAAATGGTAAGAGTTCCTTCTTTTTTACTGATGCATAGTATTCCATGGTATAAATGTACCATAGCTTTTTTATTTTTTTCTGTTTATTGATTGATTGATTAATTGATTGATTATAAAGTTACATATGTGTCCTTATTCCCCCATTACTCCCCTACTCCCCCCATCCTTATGCCCTCACCACCCTGTTGTCTGTACCACAGCTTTTTTATTCACTTATCTGCTGATTGACACTTGGGTTATTTCCAGATCTTAGCTATTGTAAATTGCCCTGCTCCTTGATGGTGCTTGTGACAGTCTTCTATCATTCAAGCTTTCCAGAGTTCTATGGAGCTCTTACAATGACATCATTTTGGAGATAGGAGGGGCTTAGTGATGTATCTGGCCCTGATTTCCCATTCTCCAGGTAAGAACCTGAGACCTAGAGTGGTAAACTTAATTGCCCGAGGTTATTTAGTAATTTACTGTCACTACAACCTAAATTTTCACATTTTTAGCTTAGTGATTGATTAGTCTGTGGTTATAAGCAGTTAGAATTATAGCTATCAGCTGTCTGAAGTATGTGATGAGTTAATTTTTTTTTTTAATATTGAACTGGCCTTTAATTAAATGCACATGTACCACCTTGCTTCAGCACCTTTTCCCCAACATTAATGTGTCTTTTGAAGGCTTTTCTTTGTAGTGGTCTCTAAAGCTAATTTTTCCTTTGGTGCTCTTTATCTCACGTTCAGTGGTTCTTTTGCCTTTATTTCTGATGTGAAAGCATACCAAATGTACTTTTCCCCTAAAATATTAGCTATATTTCAGCCCATGAACACCTTTTATCTAGCATGGCTGAGACATCTTCAAAGAATTCCTGCAGATTAGTTATGCAAGCCTGACTCCATCAAATCATACTTCAGCACTTTGTATGAAATGACTGTTTGACTACCCACCTGGGGTATTCATCAGTTCAATTACAAAAGGAAGGATGGAAAATGAGGACATCTTCACTCTGGGTGCAAATATTCACGTTGCTTTAAGACATATAAGGAAGGCTTATGTCTGTCTTTAGATTTAAGATCTACAACTATATCCTTCCAGAAATTTAGTTTCTCCCAGAAACTTGTAGCATTTCTATATCCCACAGTTACTTATCCTTTTATTTCACTTTATTATAAAGTTGAGGATAATATGTTCTTTTACAAGCTAGGAGAAAAGATTGTGCTACTTTGATATTAGATAAGAAATAAAAAAGGGAGAGTTGCTTTATCTCATATGTGAGAAGGTAATTATATTTGTACTGATTGTTACTCTCTGCCCTATGAATTCTTTGCTCTCTATTTAATTTCTGAAAGAAAAGCATTTGCTTGCATGGTATTTTATATTTCATTATGAAATAATAAGAGAGCTAAAGCAAGCTTGATTAAATTAGTTATCTAAAGATAGAGAATTTTCTGTTCCAAATTTAGTATAGTACAATAGGGCTTGTCAATGAACAGCAATAAAGCCACAGATAGAGCAGACACAGGAGTATATTTAGCATGCTTTGAAATAAATTTAAAATTCATTTTATCATTTTATAATAAAACAAAACTTTCACCAAGTAATAACATTATTTTATGGTAACAGGTAAAAAATGAGAAAGTACATAAAATAGATATTTAGAGAAACCCCTTTGCCTTCTTTCTGTGATGAATTGGCAGTCCAAAATTAATTTATTCCTCTTTAAATGTGTATTTTCAAAGGAGAAAAATCAAGAAATATTATATGCATGATGCATCAAGAGAGCTTCTTTTTTCCACTCTTATCAAATTATACTATTCTTAGGAAGTACTGTTTAGGAATTTATTTATTTTGTTGGCATGGATTCTCTTTTAGGATTTCTTTGCCTTATAATTAACTATAGTTGAGTAATTAAGTATGGGCTTCACACTGGATTATAAAGAAAGGAGCCCTTGTTACCATAACTGGGTAGCCAATATTAAAATAGGAGGAGAGCAAAGGGAACGCCAGGTATTGTAAGCACCTGGGCAACTTCACTTGGGAAAGCTGTAGTATCACACTCCCCAGGGAACTGCTGGTGCGTTCCCTGCAAATTACTGGGATAGGGGGTCCAACAAGGGGGAAGGTGGGTGCATGCACAGCGATGTCCGGGTGACATGAGGAAGGTGCTTGTCTGTCAGTCTAGTGACTTCAGTCTAAACTGAGAAAAAATAATTGGCTGGAGGAGGTGGAGCCAATGCAAAGGCGCGAAATCCTGAAGGATTCATTTGATAAACTCCTACTTAATGCCCAAAGAACTCTCTTGTCCCTCTTGCTTTGCTCCTGCTTCCTTGCACTCGCTTGTTCTGTGAGCCACGGTAGCCTGCCATGGGACCCTAGGGGCCACATGGCTCATGGCCATGCACACCCTACACTGCAGCTAGAACACAACCTAAACTAGCCAGACGCTGGATTGGACTACACTTCCACATAGAGTGGGAATTCTGGGCAGTGGCTTTAATCCCAGCTCTGCTGAAGACAAAATAGGACTTACTCCTTGGCAAGGCAGGGAGATGGGACCCTGAAGGGGAACTCCCTTATGTTACCTAGCCAATAAAGCTTTCCACAACACCTTATCCTCCCGTGGGGGCCTCAAGGAAATTCTTATTCCTGTGGCACCCCAAGAAGCCTACCTCCACTGCCACAGATGGGGATGCAGAAGACACCCCATCAATAACACCTTTGTGTTTTTATTTGCAGTTTAAAAATTTGTCTTTTTGTGCTTAAATTAGAGCCACATTTTATTTTAGATTTGTATGTAGGAGGTAACTAGCATCATTAATAAATCATTTCCAATGTTAATTATGTACTAAATAATAAAGTGCATAAAAAGTGTATTGAGATTTCTACAAACCAATAGTGATGATATGCAAATAAAAAAAAGAAATTGGAATTGTCTTTGAATCTATGATGTATTTAAAATATAATTTGAACCTATGTAAGAAGTACCATGTTAGGCCACTTAGAGAAATACGCAAAATTATATGCTCTACATCATCCATTTAGAAGCTAACATCTAATGAAATAAGGTAGATCATTTCTCTTCTGCACAAGATCAACCTGTTTTCCACCTCACTTTGATTAAAATCTAATCTTACAATGACTCTATAATCTACAAGGCTTACCAGAACAGTACCCCTTGCATCCTATCCCTGCCACCTCGCTGATGTGCTTTCAAGACAAGCTTTCTCACTGTTGCCCCAACAAGCCAGGCACTTGTCTGCCTCAGGGCCTTTGCACATCTGCCTAAAGGCTTTTTTTTCATATAGTCACAAGAGCAGCTCCTGTACATCATTTAAATACATTCAAAACTTTCCCCAAGAGGTCTTTTTTTGACCACTATGTCTAAAATTAAAACTCATCCCACCTCTTTCTATTCTTCTACATATTTATCTTTCCTAGAATTTATCATTATCTAACATACTATACACTGCAGTTATTTACTTTTTTTTTTACATTGTCCATTTTCAAGTAACTTATAAGATTCTTTATGGTGGGAAATTTTGTTTTCTAAATTGTCTACTGTGTCTCTGGTACATGAAAAACTGCCTGCCATAAAATCATATTCAGTAAATATCTGTTTAATGACTGAGTGAATAATAAGGAAAAGAATGTGCTCACTAATAGCTATGACATAATAACAAATTATAAATACTGTAGTATTAGCAGAGAATGAATACAGTCTTTAAGTTATGGGACTCTACAGATTTGGGTTTTGGAATGGCCGTTAGCAAGGAGAATTCCTTCACTCAGTTTTGTATTTTCTGTGAATGGTTTTATGTAGTTAATAAACTACCATTTCTCTCCTAATAAAAGTGATGATAGAGTGCTGTTATTTCTCTAGATTGCTTTTGAAGATAACCTAGAAATATATCCTTTTCTGAGAGTAATTATGAGAATGCATATTTAATTGTTATGAATAATTCCACTTTAAAAATATGCAATGTTTGATAATAGATCTTAAAAACAAAATTAATTCCTTCTTTTTCTTTTCTAATCAGCCTCCTCCTACTTGGAGTTTTAATAGCTAAAATAACAGAGATCCATTGTGTTTTTAATCTACTTAGAAAGCAAATTTCCTCCTTTATTGCCCTTCCGTAAAAATCTATTTAGCATAAAATAAGGATGGTGTAACATTTCCAGGCAATATTTGATTATGCACAGACTTAAATGTTTCCAATTCCAACCAATTATTGGAGGGTGCATCTAATGATACCTTCAGCTCTAATTTAGCAATCTGTTTTTCCCGTTCTTTCAATCTGACATATCACTCTTTTCTCCTCTCAGTAGAGAAAAATATAATAGCCCTGCATAGCATTGATCAAGCAATTTTCCTAAATGAGTAACTGCTCTGGAAGCTGCAAACTAATGTCATCATTTGTTCAACTAATTTTAAAAAGTCACTAAGGAAAAAAGAGGATTTAGACACCAACTTCCCATAACAGTCACAGATAATATAATGGACAGGTTCTTACTGTGTATGTGTATGCATGTGTGTGTGTGTACAGCTGAAGCCCCCTCTTATGAAAATATGACCAGTGAGAGTACTGAAGGAGAGAAGTCTAAACCAGAGACTTGATTTGGAGAGGAAGTGCACACCAATTAATAAGAGGTACAGTTCATGTCTTATCTGAGAAGCCTCACCTCTTCACTAAGTCCGGGCATTAGGAGACAGATGAACAACCAGAGGCAGCTGTCTCCAAATGGCAAATGCAAAGCAGGTGGAGGTGAAGAGGGATGGGAAGCGGGAATCTGTTTACATTTTTTCACTGATGTCTTTTCATGATCATCTGTCCCTTCCTCCTTCTAACAGGGCAATCCTATTATTCCCACTTATCTTTTTTTGTTGTTGTTAAAAAAATACCACACACAAGTTGGCTATCCTATCTAAAATTTTAATCAACTCACCAGGTTCTTATCTTTATAGTTACAATAATCTTGTTGAACACATTCTGCTGGTACAGCCGCTACTAATGGCTGTGTGCTCAGCACTGACAGGTACTAAGGATATGGTGCACCTGACGTTTGGAAACCGAAGCATGGGAACCGATATACTAAAATGCAAGACAAAAAAAGGAAGAAGGAAGGTAAGAGGGTGGGGAAAGGAAATGATAGGAAAGAAGAAAGATGCCAAAACCGGTTTGGCTCAGTGGATAGAGAGAGCGTCGGACTGCAGACTGAGAGGTCCCGGGTTCGATTCCGGTCAAGGGCATGTACCTTGGTTGCAGGCACATCCCCAGTGGGGGGCGTGCAGAAGGCAGCTGATACATGTTTCTAACTCTTTATCCCTTTCCCTTCCTCTCAGTAAAAAAATCAATAAAATATATTAAAAAAAAAAAGAAAAGAAGGAAAAAGGGAGGAAGAAAGGAGGGAAAGAAGAGAGAAAGGAGGAAAGAAGAAAAGAAAGTGAGAACAATACCACTTACCTGTCTTGCTTAAACTAATTATACTAAAATGCTTAGTATAATTGAAGCTTCTTGTTTTATTGCCCCTGCTCATTTTCTTCTCTCTGCCTAGAATGCCACATTTTAAGAAACAGTTCCTAAATTTCCAGACCTTTCTTGACCACTCTGTGCTGGATGCCTACAACACCCCCTTCTCCACTCTTTCTATCTTAATGACTGAAATGCACTCGGTAAGTATTAGTTTGCATATGTACTTTCCTTCTTGGGCAAAAAACAAAAACAAAAACAAGAATACTCTAGGCAAGGAGATATAACCTTATGTTCCTGTTTGCCCAGTACCTAGCACAGTGCCTAGCATATAATAAATGTTCAATGAATGTGTATTCAATTATTGTCTGTGAAGGAATCCTCAACTTCTCTAAAATTTTCACCTATTTTATACTAAGCAGAGAATTTACACTCAGTATATCATATCATCATCATAACAAACTTATCCGGTAAATGACATTGATATCTACATGTTCCTGATAGGGAACTCAGGTTTGGGAGGTTAAGTAACTTGTCCAAGGTCATGTAAATACAAGAAAACACAGAGAATTTGGTCAGGAGTTAATATAGTAAGGCAAGAACATAGTCTATGGACTTAAAATGTTCTTGGCATCAATTCTACCTGTAACATTGACTAGTTATGCCATTTTTTTTCTTTTTTCTTTTTTTATTGTTTAAAGTATTACAAATAGTAGTACGTATGTCTCCTTTTTTCTCCCCCTATTAACCTCCGCCCGGCCTTCCCTACCCACTAGTACATGCCCTCACCTGTCCTGCCCCACCCCAGTGTCTTGTATCTATTGGTTATGCTTATATACATGCATACAAGTTTTTTGGTTGATCTCTTACAGGCTCCCCCACAACCTCTCCTGCCCTTCCTGCTGTAGTATGACAGTTCATTGCTTCTTTGCCTCTGTATCTCTTGTGTTGTTTTTTTTCCCACCTGATTCTTTTTTTAAAAAACATCTTGCCTCTGCAGGCTAGAAATAAACTTATAAGAACAAAAAATGTTTGAGTCCCAATTTCAGTGTTCAATAGTTCTGAGTCCCAGATTCAATGTCAAACAGTTCCTTATGTGTACACGTCAGCAATGGTATCTGGATGGTGGACAAATGGTGGTTGGGTTCTAGGCATTCTCTATAGAAAGACCCCAAATTTCTTTAAGATTCAATTTCTCTCTTGCTGAAATGCAGGCAAAATATTTGTGCTGTTAGTATCACAGGCCTTTTATGAAGGCCATATTATATAAGCTATGAGAAAATAAATTTTTATGAGAATATATTTTTTATTGATTTCAGAGAGAGAAAGGAAGAGGGAGAGATAAAAACATTAATGATGCGAGAGAATCATTGATCGGTTGCCTCCTGTGTGCTCCCTACTGTGCATGTATCCTGACCAAAAAATCGAACCCTGAACTCTTAATGTATGGTTGGATGATCAACCACTGAGCCACACCAATCAGACAGCTATGAAAAAAATTATTTTTAAAATATCATATATGGCTAAAATTTTAAGTTTTTTATTTTAACAAAAACTTCATAACCATATATATTCTCCCCTATAGCTATGCTCTTTCTTAGGCAAAATAGCATTAAGAAGTAAATAATAATAATAATGAGGAACCCACATTCAACCATTTTCAGAGATGGAGAGTGCTAATAAATAAACACTATTCTCTGCTCATAAGTGTATCTTACTGCACTTTTTGAACATGCATAAACAAAATAATGAGCGGCCACTTTCTGGTGGCTATTCTTTTCTGTAAAATTTTCTGAATAACCTGAAATACTTACTCCATAATAGACCTGGATCCAGAGAAATGAAGTACTTGGCAAAAGGGGAGTTGGACAAACACAAAAGGGAGTAAAAAGATACATCCTCTGGTCTACGATCAGATTCATTTAGTTATTCTGTTTGTTAATGATGGACCTTGAAGTAGCTGCTAATGCAAGGGTGTCTTGATACCAATCATTTACCTTCTTGTAGATATTCTGGTATTTGGTCTTTTGTTCACTTTGGCAAAATGAAACCAGCTTTTCCCTCAGACTAAGGCTTTAGGTCAGATACTGATACAGCCCAGCCCTTTTCTGTTCACTTCTCTTATTTATAACTTGATCATACCTCTTCCGTACCCCTGCCCCCTCCCCCCAAGATAATTTGAGTACTTCTACAAGCACATATTAATCTTGCTTTTAGTATCACTTGTTAATATAAAAGGCCAAATTTTTAATGGAACTGATTTATTTATTTTTTTGCCACCTTCCTAGAACCTGTTCCATCTCCGAAATTACTAGTTTTTAAAAGAAGTTTATAGCAAAGGCAAGTTTAAGAGCACAATACTCACATGTATAAGTGGTTGGCCTTACCCCCAACAGTGCCATTAAAATATCCTTTCATACATATCCATATATTGTTTATATGTGTTTGTACTAATTAATCCCTACAGGGCCTGGGATATAAAATGGAAGAGAGGTAAAAATTGAATTTGGTGAACCATATCTAGCAGACACAGAAAGGAAGGGTATGAGTCATAATCAAGAAAAGCAGCCAAGTCATAGTCAGCTAAATCTGGGAGAAGACAACCAGAATTGGAGAAGCAGTAGTGAATCAGCAGGTCAGGTCTCAGAAAGGACTGGTTGGTTTACCACTGTCAGATTCCCCAGATTTCCTGGGTTCTTAGCTTGTAACATAATGCTATAGCTCTCTGAAAACTTGGGAGGTAACTAATTCATGCAGCTTCTGTCTTTGCCTTCCTACATCCCTACATAAAAGGCAAACCCCTGTGAAAAATCTGTCTTCTCCTTACCTTGATGCCACACTTCTCTGTTATTCATCTTCCTTTCTTTTCTTTTTTTAAAAATATATTTTATTGATTTTTTACAGAGAGGAAAGGAGAGAGACAGAAAGTCAGAAACATCGATGAGAGAGAGACATCGATCAGCCGCCTCCTGCATGCCCCACAGTGGAGATGTGCCCGCAAGCAAGGTACCTGCCCCCAACCGGAATCGAACCTGGGACCTTAAAGTCCACAAGCCGACGCTCTTTCCACTGAGCCCAACCGGTCTCGGCCATCTTCCTTTCTTTTGACCCAAACCCCTGCTTCTCCTCTGTGCCCTCTGGAACCCTCTGCTTTCTTGCTTTAATTTCCTGATTCTCACCTGAGACTCTTTATTCTTCTACACTTCACCAGTGTTGGGAGTCTTTTTTCCTCAATACCCTTTACTTTTAGGTAAAAATCATATATCTTTGATGATCTGACAATTTAGGGAGATTGTATTGTTTTCTTTCATCATCTACTTTCCTGCTCCCTATGTATTTCCAATGACCCCTGAATTCTGTGATATCTGGCTCTCAGTTTTTCTCTTTAAATTAACCCTGCCCTAATCTTCATATAGATAAGACATCCAACATTATAGCCACTGGTTACTTAACCATGTCATCTCCAATGACCTCTAACTGTATCCTCCTTCAACCATCACCTTCATGGACAATCACCATGACCTATGCCTTTACTTCTGAAATATTACATTAAATATCCTACAACATCTCAACTGCCATCTTTCTTACTTCATTGCTTCCACTGTCGTACTATTGAATACACTTGAGCTGTAAACTTTCTAATTATGTTGTCCTCCTCTCCTATACCCTAGTATTTATTCCCATCATTTTACTTAGACTTTATATCAGTTCCTTCAAACTTTGACCCAGGGTCAATCTATTTTCTCAGATTGCTGCATTCAGACAGCATGTTGATCACTTAGAAAATTGTGTAATAAAATGGCATGGTGTCATTATAAATTCATTGTTCCTAACTCAACTGGGTCCTCAGCAGCCTGTTAAGTCCCTAGCCACTCCTCCGTTCTTCAGAGTGCCTCTTACATAACCCTCAGAACTTCCTATGAAACCCCTATTATTTAAACTTCTTTTCATTCTCAGCAGTAAAAAAAGACTTCTATTTTACATAGAATATAAAATCTAGCAGAGGGAAAATCCTTCAATTTCTCATTTAAACTTACCACATTATCTGCATATACGTTTATCATTTTTCTTTAGTCATTGAGAAAGATACATCTATCTAGAACCCATCCCTTCATGCTTATTCAAGAATCTAAATAACCATTGATCCCTGGGCTTTTATATTCAGTATTTTTCCTCTGCACTGGACATCTCCTGCCTTAAGTATACACACACACACACACAAAAAAGGAAAAACAAAATAATACTCTCTACTATATCTTTCTTATTCACTATCATATCACTCTTCTTCCTGCCAAAGTAAACAATTGCTTAGATTTGCTCTCTCTACTCCACACATCCCATCAAATCTTTTACTCAGTTTTTGCCTTGCTGTTTCACTGATATTGTGCTGGCCTTAATCACTAACAATTGATTTATTACTGAATTCAATGTACATTAATTTATATCTATTCCACTTGACCTATTTTGTTGTATTGATAATTACTCCCTCTTTCTTGATCTTTTCTCTATACTTAGGTTCTATGACCCTGCTTACTTATGTCTTCCCACTTGTAGAGTACTTAGTTAATATTAATGCAGTTTGCTTGTTCTTGTTGTAATCTCTCTATTTCATATTCTGACTGTTGTCTCCGAGCGCCTCCATTCGTTCCCATGACTTTACCACCTATTTGCTAGTTTTGCTAATATTTGTCTGGAGCCTGGGTTTTTGTTTTGTTTGTTTTCTGGAATTCCATGACTCTTTATCGAACTATACACTGAGAATCTCTTATTTTCTACAGGTACTTCAAACTCAACATACATAGACAGATTCTCCATTTTATTTCTTCTAATTTCTTATGCTCCCTTTATGTGCCTCATCCAAAATAAGTAGACTTCAACATCCACAAGGCAATAAAGCCATAAACTTGATTCACTCTTGAATTTTAATCCTTAACATTCAGCCAATCTTCAAATCCTATCACTTATCTCTAATATATTTTTAATCCATTTCTAGCAGGATTACCACTACTTTTGCTACTTTTTGTTGTTGTTCTGATTACTGAAAAGTTCCTTAGATAGGCCTCTAATCCATCCTTCATATTGCCACCAAAGTGATCATTCTAAAAGAAAAATTTGGAAAAGTTTTAAACTTTTTAACACAATATAAAAGATCCTTCATAATTTGGATGCTATTTGCTTCCATTGTCTTACTTCTGATTTCAGGATATTTTTGACAGACATCCATTCTAGAGGACTTAACAAAACCTTTCATATGCCGATGTGAAGAAACTTAGAGGAGTCTGGTAGAGCAACATTTCTGAAATTTATTTGCCCATGGAAAACTTTTTCTTTTTCATAGAAACATTTTTTAAAAGTTTCTTAGAATGAGTAGTTTTAAAGCTATGGGGAAATGATCCACTATCTTATATATTTTGTCTAGATTTTATCATTAGGATAAATATTATTAAGATGTGAAACCAATAAGAAAAAGTTCATTTCAGAAGAAACTCATTATGAAAGCATAACTTCCATACAGTGTTATAGATAACCTGTCACAAACTAGTACATTTGGGATAATTTGAAAAATCTTTTTAATTTTAATCAAAGAAATATATTTCATAAAAAAGAATATTTACAAATACTTCTTTATTAACCAGAAATTGAAGTGTTTAGTTGTAATTATTACCTAATGCTTAGGTCAATATAGGACACAAAACATTTCTTTTATCATTCAAATGTAATTGCATTTCTGTCAAGATTTGTTATATAGTGCATGGCCTATGTTAGATATTTGAACACTAAAATGGAAGAATATAAATATTCTCAATGGTGAAAATAGTTTGCAAGGCAAAAGGCTTGCTTTTAGCACATCCAATGTTGATTTTTAACAACTGAATAATTTTTTAAAACATGGAGATTAAATTGAGATTTGCATTTTCCACACTGAAGCAATCAATGACTGGTTGATTAATTTTTCTAAAAGGATGGCCTCTGCTTTAATTGTGTCTAACTATTGAGACACTTTTTCTGTGAACTTCTACCTGAATACTTCAAACTAAGGTTAAGTTTCTGAAAGAGAAACTTCTGCTTTAAAAGACATAACATGTACTGCACAAAGGATTCTTGATTAGTAGAATTCATTTGTAGAATCTTAAAAATGTCTCTATATTACAGTGACAAGTGATTTAAGAGGTAGACTGGGAAGTAATGAAAGGATGCCTTATTAATGAAGCCAACCCAGTCCTGACTGCTGCTGCCACAGCTTTTATATTGCTGATTGACTTTACACCCATATAATTTTAGCCTGTTAATTGTGTCAGCCTTGTTGCTAACCATCTGTGCTAATAGTTTTTGCTTTCTGTGCATTAGGTAGTGCCATTTTCAAATTTCACTTTCCTTGTTAAGTTAAAGTGTTAAAAAAAAAGACACATAGGCACTTGGTTGAACTATGTTACCCAAGAATATTCCTTCATATATCTTTCTTTGGAAGCTATTCTTTTTCATTGTCAATATTCAGATCTATTTTTATAATGCAATAAAAGAAAAAAAGAGAAGTACATAAAAGAAAGACTAAAGAATACAAAATCAAATGAGACTCTCCTTTGCTAAGATTATCCTGCTTCTTTCATCTAATACCTTAAATACCTCTTTACTTAAAGTCATTTTTCCCAAAGATATAGTAATATCCAGTTTTGTAGATATTGAAAAACTATTATTTTCTTATTTTGTATGCAAGAGAGGGCAGGCTAATTTAAAACTGATAAAGTTATTAGTTTATCATTAAACAAGACAGAAGGAATGCTGACATGTAGAATATCCCCAACAGGAGGATCTGAGAGAACAATCCAGCAGTTCAACAGATGAGCAGTCACCCAGAATCACATATTTTTCCTATAAGTTGTCCTGGAGATGATCTATAGATCTCCTAAGATTATAGTTCTAGGTAGCCTTTTATATATAACCTTATAAATTAAATTATGATTTTAAGATAGTTTTACATTCACAAAAATGTTTCAGCTATAGTACAGAGAATTCTTGTATACTCCAAATACAGTTTCCCTTAGTTTAATGTCTTACATTACTATGATTCATTTGTGACAACAATTGAACCAGTACCGATGCATTGTTATGCCCTAAACTTTATCTTAATAATATTTCCTTAGTTTTTATCTAATGCACATTTTTTGTTCCAAGATCCCATTCAAGATACCACATTACCTTTAGTTATCATGTCTGTCCCCTTATGCAATACTTCACTGTAATACTTTCATCAAACTTTCCTCACTTTGGATGACCTTGAAAGTATCGAGGTGCACTGCTCAAATATTTTGTAGAAAACATTCTTCAATTTTGATTTTTTTGATATTATTCTCCTGATTATGAAGTTTGGGGAAGAAGACCGAAGAAGGGAAGTGCCATTCTTATCATATCCTGCCAAAGATAAGTTCTATCACTATGACTTATTATTGATGTTACCTGGCTGAGACAGTGCTTATCAGGCTTCAGCACTGTAAAGTTCCCCTTTTTCTCCATCTCAATATTGTACTGTTTGAGAGGAAGTCACTACCTGCAGCTCATACTTACGGATCTGGAAGGTATGCTTCCTCTCCTTGAGAATAGATTATCTTCTAGTATGTATCTTCTGCACAGATCTCCTCCCGCCCCCATTTACTTATTCACTTATTCATATAAACATACATTCACAGATATTATTACATTGGGTTATACTGTGGCATTAAAGTATTATTTTGTTAATACAACTACTCATAATTGGCTCCTACATACATGACTTTGCCACACTTTGGTGATTTTTTATTGAATTTGGAATAAAATTCAATCTCTTCTGAATGTAAAAAGCATTGGAATAATATGTAAGGGCTGTGAAAAAGATAGTCCTAGCATGACATCAATATGTCAGCATCTGCAGACCTATTAATGGGTACTTAATATGCAAAAGGATTGCCAAATTTTAGATACAGTAAAATGTTTATTAGAATTGAAATGTAAAGATAAAATATAATAAAGCAGAATAAAATTATTGCATGAGGATGATGCTGTTTATATCTGACTATTCAATAAATAGGTTCTGAGGAATTTTGTTTCTTAGTAAAGTTAAATCTAAACTTTTAATATCTATAAGCATTCAGAGGCTCTGTTTAAGAGTTTTGAATACTGTGATCCAAATTCTGGTGCTTCATCAGATATTAAGTCAACATATCATGCTCAAAGCTAAAAGTTTAAATGACTTTCTAATGTACTCTTCAGTGATATTTTACTCAGATGATTTCTTCAGGATCCCTTGCAGCATATGAATGTGAATTTTAAATATGCTTAATGATATTCCATCAATATATTTCTAAGGCAACCAGGAGATAAAGGAAATCAAGTATTGGCAAAAGTCTTTATATAAATAATTGAGTCTCACCCTAGCTAGTTTGGCTCAGTGGATAGAGCATCGGCCTGCAGACTGAAGTGTTCCAGGTTCAATTCCAGCCAAGGGCACATGCCCGGATTGTGGGCTTGATCCCCAGTAGGGGGCATGCAGGAGGCAGACAATCAATTATTCTCTCTCATCATTGATATTTCTATCTCTCCCTCTCCCTTCCTCTCTGAAATCAATAAAGAAATATATTTTTAAAATAAGTAAATAAATAATTGAGTCTTTTGCATGATTTTCTTTTGTTCTTGTTAAGGGGTGCTATTACCTTTAAGAAAAGTCATTTTTTCGCAATGAATAATTGGTTTGGGCTGTGTTAAATATTGAATATATCATTAAGATCTGCTGCTTGAGGGAGGCCCTTAGAGATATGGCAGTATCGGTCTTGTGAAGAAATGTTTGTTTCCTCCCCCCTCATTTTAAAAGTGCTTTTCCTTTCAACAACCAGTTATTCTAGAGGAGAAAAGCAGTTTTACATTTGCTGTGCATATCTTTATACAATATACTTAATGTCAATAATCTTATTTTATTCCCAAAGCTCATTATTATACTTTTTATGTTAAACCATGGTCGGGATTAATTAGATAGGCTGCTAACGGGTCTTTGGCCTAAAGCTAGCTTAAATGTTGGAACTAAGGTGCAATCACTGACATTTATTTATTTACACCATTCCCTTGGATACAATAACTGATGCTAATTCACTTCTAACTTCAGTAGAATGTTGTCTGAGGCTACAATATGTTTCAAAAAAATAATAAGCAGTAACTGAAGAAATATCTATTTTCTTCTAGGACACATTTTCTGTGAACACAATGCTCCTCATGTTTATTTATTGCACATATGCTGATACTTGATTTTATGCTACACATCTGAGTCAGAGAAAACTATCAGTCAGAATACAAAGACAATACTAGTTTCTCTTTGAATTATCTGTCATTCATATTATTTCATATTAATAGTCACTTGGTAAAGTATTTTTGTCAATAACTTCTGTTTTCTTTCCAAACAACATATTAGCTCTTAACTTTGCAACTGATTTTATAAAATCCACAGTAATTGTGTGGTTTGTCTTTTTTTTGAAAATGCCATGAGATTTAAATGTCAGGCAGCTATCTGACAAGGTTTCACAAAAGATGATGCACTGGGGATTAGGGACAAGTGAATTGCAGTTGTCCTACAAAATGCACTTGAGATCATCCATCAAAATAAATTTAAATTTTCTGGAAACAAATTAAGCAATAATAATAAAATTTAAGATGTACACAGTACAGGATAGAGCTAGTATAGGGTGATGGTTACACAGATTTTTGAATCATTTGTACTGGGTATAATTCTAGCTTTCTGTGGATTTTGTCAAATTATTAAACTGTATTAATTCTCAATTGCCTATTTGGTTAAGTAGAGTTAATGCTGGTACTTGTCTCAGAGGATATTGTAATAATTCTATGAAATAATATATTTCATATGCTATATATTTATATAATGCTCAACACTGTATTTATCACATAGATGGCACTTAATAATTGGTGACTACATTTGGGAAGTAGAGGTGAAATATCTGGAGAAGAACACAGTTTTGTAAAAGGACAGAAGCGTGTTTTGCAAACTCTAAATATGTATCTTATATAATAAAGAGCTAATATGCTAATGGTCATCACGCCATTATTCTGTAATGAGCGATCAGCAGGAGGCTGCATGCACAGCCTGGCACGCCAGGTTGGCTTCGTGAGGAGGCAGGAGGGAGGGCGCCTACTTGCAGCAGCAAAATGCAAGAGGTGAGGCACCTCCTTGCACGATTTTAATTGTGTGCTGGGCCTTTAGTATATACATATAAAACCCTAAGCAACTGGTTGACCATTCAATCTATGCTCAGCTTATCTATGGGCACCAGATTCTGGGCTCATGGCTGGCGAGCACAGCTGTAGTAGTGAGAGCCTCTCCTGCCTCTGCTGCAGCACTACCGAGCAGCGGTAGACGCAGCAGGTCCAATGGGGCTGGGATGTGCAGGAGCAATGTGGTGCCTGGCCTGGGCTCAGGCTTCTCCCTGGCCACCTGCTGCTTTGGGCACTACTACATCCCTCCGGGGATGTCGGACTGCCAGTTTCAGCCTCATACCCTGGGGTCCCAGATTGCCAAAGAGCACAGGACAGACTGAGGGACCCAACCAGTGCACAAATCCGTGCACCGGCCTCTAGTTAGATATAAGGTAAATGTTCTCAAATAATAGGTTAAAAAATTATGATCCAAACAAAGAATAAAATACTATCCAGTTCTTAAAACTATTGACTTATATATGTTGATACAGAAAACAACCAAGATGTAGTAAGAAAACAAAATAAACTTAGAAAACTATGTATGGTATGAGCTCATTAAAGAAATCTATTTGCTTTATATATGCACAGAAAAAGCCTTTAAGATCAATACACCAAAATATTAACATTGTTCCTTTTTATCTCTTGGTAGTAACTGTATTTTTACAATAAGCATATGTTAATTGTATAATCAGAAAAATATTTTATTTTAAAAGTAAATATTTTTCTTTCTCTCTGTTCATATCTATTTTTCACATTCAATTCTCTCCAAAATTCATAGGTCTAATATTTTTAAACTTGTCAATCTCATAGTTTGTGGGTTCTCAATTTGGAAATGATGAAAAAGAATATTCTTAAGCAAAGCTACCTGAAATTATATTTAGTTCAACTATTAAGATTCTAGAGTAAAAAATGAAACAAAGTCAAATTATCATTATCTATCATTGGATCATTGAGCCTTACAAATTAATATTATTCACATATAAAAACCCAAGATTTTTATTTTTTTATTTGAGAGACTTACTAATTTTGCAAATAATTTTTAGCAGACTATAAATCATACAGGCATACAAAACCCAGTTTAAAAAAAAACAATTTTAGGTCAGTCTAGAAATTAGTACTTTATAATTTCTCCTGTAGAGCTGTAGAACTAATAGCTAACAGTTGTTGAAAATAGATCTCATGTGAGGCACTAAATTCAATATGAACTGCATAACTTAATTCTGTTAACTGCCTGAGGAGATTGGAGGCAATTTTATCTTCAATTCATAGATAAGGATGTGCAGCTAGACTGGTTAAATAACTCTGCCCAGGGTTTCTCAACCAGCATGTTGTGCAGCTGAGGTCTGATTCCCACTAGTCTGCATCCACCATTAATTAACTGAATTTTAAAGTACATTTTTTAAATAGACTACTCATGGACTACTCACTCATGTATTTGCAATGATTTCATTACTGTTTCCTTTTCTAGTTTTACTTCATTCTTGTACTCTTTCCCTAGCTGCTTTCATAGTTATTTGAGATCTGCACCACAGAAGTGAAGATAACATTTAAAGCAAAGGATTGGCTTTGGATACCCAAAAAGTTTCTTTTAGTTTAATTTAATTTGTATTGGTGACACCATTATATATGTCCCCATTCCCTGCCCCCCCCCATTGCCCACCACTACCCAGCCCCTGCTCCCCTTTTCCTCTGGCCATCACCACACTATTGTCTGTGCCTATGGGTTATCCATATATGTTCTTTGGCTAATTTCTTCTTTTTTAATCCAGTTTACCTCTCTCCTCCCCTCTTTATAGAACTGTGGCGATAGTAAAAAAAATATAAATAAATAAATAATATTGTCACTTACTGACATATTTCAGGCAATTAGTAAATTTTAGGTCAATCCTCTTCCCTAATTTCTCTCCATAATATTAGAGAACTGGTTTACTTGTTTGGGAACAGGTGAGAAATTTTCTGGACAGTAAGGTGAAGGAGAAAAATTATTTCTTTTGTTTTTTTATAGTATCTGCAAAATAATCTGTTATTTTGGGGAATTTGTGAGAGTGACTCCCAGATAGACTCAGGGAGTGAAAGTGTGGAAGCTGGGATTTCTAGAAGCATCCTGAGATGGCTGAACAACCACAAGTCTCTTTGGAGGTCGAGAAGAGTAAAACAAGAAATACACTGTTTTGACCAAGCTCTTCAGAGATGAGAATTTGAAGCAAATGCCTGACTCCTCCTTTTAGTTAAAAAATTATGACTAAGTTCAACAATGATCTGAAACAAAGGTATGTGTGTGTGTCGGGGGCGGGGGGTGGGGAGGGTGTATATTTATTTGTGTATGTGTGTTTGGGGAGAATCACATCACTTGTAATCTGCCTAACTGTATTGGTTACTGCTGGCAGTCACAAAGGCAGCTGAACCTCAAGTAAATGACAGCAAAATCTGGTATAAAAAGCCTTCAGGAAAGTTAACAGCAACCTTTAAAAGGGACTTGGTAGTGATAGAGCATAGTTCAAGTAATGATCAAGGATTATTTAGTGAAAAGAAACTGATTGAATGTAATTTTGGTCATTAGACCTTGCATAAGGCTCTGAGAATAGGAATGGAGATTCAGCATAGGGCTCTGAGAAAAGGGATGGAGATTCAGAGATTCAATTTTAACTCTTCTGCCTCTTTGCTAAGTACCTTTGGCTTAACTTCTTCATTTTTCTGAGCTTCAGTTCTCTCATAAATATAAATAATAAATAAATAGTATTTATTTCACATAAATATTAGGAATAATATTAACTCTGATACTAAGCTCACATATATTAAGTGCCAACACAGCGTTTTGTATTGAGACAATGACAAAAATATTCTAACAGTTATTTTTATATCAGTACTTTTATAACCATTATCACATTTTAATTTGTCATCCTCACAATGAGATTAGATTAGAGAAGGAATTATAACTATCACCAAATAAATAAAATTGTCTAATATCCTGACAGACAAAGACATTGGTCTTTTGACATTTGGCTTCATGGGTCTTTTGGTTATGCAATTCTGAGGAAAAGTAAATGTGACAATTGGTGATAATAAGTGGACAGAAATAAGAAAATATATTATTTATGTATTTCCTCCCAACAGAGAGGGTGTGCTATGTGTTTCCTTGCATAATTTTATTATACCCTCAAAACCATCCAGTGTGCTAGACTTCACATTGTACAAATACAGAAAGTGAGACTTATTAGATCTAAATTACTCACATAAGATCAAATAACGTAAACAGAAAGCACTTGATATTCTGTTTGATCCTAGAACACAATCTCTTTTTCTGAGTCAGGCTGTAATGAGTCATCTCATGATGGTACTGCACTGGGTTGTAGAAGTGACAGAATGGAAGATATAGGCATCACTCTCAATGAGTTAACCTAGACCTGTCTTATTGACATATTTTTCAAAAAAGAAAAAAGAAAAAAAATAATACATCTTTTGGGAAGGGTTAGCCAAAAAAAGAGAGTTAGTTGGATGAAAACAGAAGGGATGGAAGTAAAAATGAAAGAATCCAATATTTCAGGAAATGAATGTTATTGAAAAAAAATAGTTTTCACAGTTGCTGACTAAGGTGGAAAATAAAATTTAGAAGGATGAAAATTTTTTCTCATATAGTTGTTTCAAATATAGCTTGAGAATAAAATGTTTCTATACTTGTAGAAAATAACTGTGGTAGTCACCTGAACTAATTTTAAATCTGCAGTTCTAAAAATCATAAAAACTGATTTCACGCAAATTTGTTCAACTAATGGCAACATACCTTGGTGAACACGCATTTGCAAATTAACCAATTAGTAACAATTCTAACTTCAGAAAGTTAGTTGATCAGAAAGACTCACTCCAAATAATATACTTCTGAAAGTCAATCAATCAATGACCCTATCACCTTAGAAACCTTGATGTCTTTGCTATGCATTTTTGCATTTAATCCTTTCAACAATTCTACAATATAAGTCCTATTATTATTTTGACTTTGCTTCTGATAAAAGCAAGAAATAGAAAGTTTAAAACTATTAGGATAGCCACATACTCTAGTTCATTCTTAATATTGACTCTTAAGTCATAATTCTACTTCATTTGCAAAGGAAAAGAAACCAAAATAAGGACCAAACCATGTGATAAGTCTTTAAAATATATGAAAACCCACAAACACCTAGATATCCAAGATTAGAAAAAATTTAGGTAATTATTATAAACACACCTTTAAAATAATGACTATATTAAGGTATTATGGTTTGTTCTTGAGCACACAACCAAATATAAAATTTTAATTATGTCAATAAAATAATGTATACATATAAATTAAAACACCAGAAAATATGGATAAATAACTGAATTTCTAGGGTTGTTGGATTCTATGTGAAATACATTTTTATTGAGTTTTTAAAAAATATTGCTTCAATGTTTGTGTGATAACAAAGAAATGTAGATATAAATCATGTTCTGTATATTTGAGTCATGAAGACAAGCCCATACTTAAGGGGACAGGGATTAAGATTGACCTCATAGGAAGTAGGTAAGGTGTCCACTTATCCCCAATTTCTTTAAACTAGTGTTCCATGTAAAATGTTACTGATATGCCAAAACCACTTTGGTTCAGTGGATAAAGCATCGGCTTGCAGACTGAAAGGTCCCAGGTTCGACTCTGGTTGAGGGCATGTATCTGGGTTGAGGGCACATCCCCAGTAGGGGACGTGCAGGAGGCGGCTGATCAATGTCTCTCTCATCAATGTTTCTGACTCTCTGTCCCTCTCCCTTCCTCTCTGTAAAAAATCAATAAAATATATTAAAAAAATAAATAAATTTTAAAAAATGTTATTGATGGCATGAAAAATATCAGGGAGCACTACCAGAACAATAAATTATCTGTCTGTCCACTCATCCAACCTCTTTCATCTACTCATGCATGCCATCCAGCTATTTATCCATAGTCCACCTACATCTCCTTAGGGAAGGGATAGAATCAGACAACTAGGATCACTTTCTATTACACATACAGAAAGATCATCACAAACACTCTGGAACCTCTCACATTATGGTACTACCCAGGCCACCCCAATTACTCCTGAAATTACTTATCCTTTTAAGCCCACTTCCCCTAACTGAAAATGTACTCCATTTTATTTAGAAATGGAATATTTCAAATATTTTAGTATCTATCATGCACCAGGCTATACAGTAAGAAGGCTTAATGTAAAAGAGACAGGTCCTGTAAAAAGGAACTCTTCTGAATGACTGAATAACTGGTTGATCAACAACAAAAACCAAAACCAAAAAATAAAATAGTCTTTAATTATGGTAGAAAGACTTTTGATTAGAAATAAGAAAATCGTAAGAACTCTAAACATTCAAATATAGCAGAGAAGTAGATTTGGAGTTCTTCTTTTCAATGCATATTTATTCGTTATGACATCTTATATAATAAAGATGTAATATGCAAATTAACCCTCACACCCTCACAAGATGTCTGCCTATGACCAGACTGGCAGGGGGGTTAGTGAGAGATGACCAAACAACTAAACAGCAGCTGCATGGAGTGACCAGACCACCAATGAGGCCATGAGGGCAACCAGGCTGTCAGGAGGGCAGTTGGGGGTGACCAGGCCAGCAGGGGGGGCAGTTGGGGGAAATCAGCCTGGCAGAGGGGGCAGTTAGGGGCAATGAGGCTAGTAAGGGGTGCACGTGAGGGCAATCAGGCTGGCAGGGGGGAGTTGGGGTTGATTAGGCTGGCGGGGGGACAGTGAGGGGCAACTAGGCAGGTGGGGGGCAATTGGGGACAACCAGGCTGGCAGGGGGTGCAGTAAGGGGTGACCAAGCTCGCAGGAAGGGCAGTTAGGAGTGACCAGGCTGGCAGGAAGGGGGCAGTTGGGGGCGACCTGGCCAGCAGCAGGGGGCAATTAGGGGCAACAAGACTGGCAGAGGGGGGAATAGAGGTGATCAGGCCAGTACGCAGAGGCAATGAGGGGCGATCAGGCCAGTGGAGGGGGGGGCAGGTAGGGACAACCAGGCAGGCAGGCAGGTGAGTGATTAGGAGCCAGCGGTCCAGGATTGTGAGAGGGATGTCTGACCTACAGCAGTCAGACATCCTGAGGGATCCTGGATTGGAGAGGATGTAGGCTGGAGTGAGGGGACCGCCGCCCCCCCCCCATGCATGAATTTTGTGCACTGGGCCTGTAGTACTAGTATAAAAAGAGATTTAAACATGAGAGGGACAGACTCATTTTGCATTTGTCTGCCACTATAACATTATTTGGAGGTAGAGATTATGTTTTTCTATTGGTGTGTCTTTCTTTTATTGTTTATCACCCTCTCATATTCAAGAAGAGTTTTATTTTTTCAAGAAGCTTTTTAAATAGCCTAGCCAACTATTTTTTAATTAGCTAATAAAATAAGTTCCCCTAAAAGTCAGCAATGTGATTGGAAAGCAATAGAGAGAAAGCTTGATTCATAGATAAGTGAGTGTGTGCTATGAATTTTGTTCATAGTAAAACTGCCTAAGGATTATGAGATCACTCTAATTTAGAGAAATTTCAGCATCTAAGAACAGCAATATAAGTACTGAAGAAAAGGATCACAATGTCCAAGAATAGGTACCCTTTAATGTGTAAAATGAATCTATTTCTTCTGAAATATTGATGTATAAATCTAATGAAATAACATCAAAGAATACTGTAGAGAAAAGACATGATAAATTCTTTTGTGAGACAATCATTCTATAATTTAAAAAATCACTTCTCAGTTGGTGAATTTTGTGATTCTTTTGGGTTCTCATACATTAGATTTCCTTAAAGTGAAAACATACTTGCGTCTAATGTCTCATAAATAGATTAGCAACAGTGATTTCTAATCTAGTAGCCTTGGTATTTTAGACATTTCAGAGAAGAGAAATTTTTTTTTGGTTTAAATGTTAATAATGCTTTTTTAAAAATGATATATAATTTGTTACAATTTTATTTAAATTAAGGAAAAGAGCTTGGGCACCTCCGGAAATTAAGAAAAACAAGAACATACTCTAAGCATCGTGTTTCCATATAGTGTGAACTTCTTGATATAGTACAAAAGAGATTAGGGAAGCAAGGTGTGTTCTATATGGATGTTCAACCCTAACAAGCTGCCCACTTTTATACAAGTCATTTAACCTCTTAGAAACTTTTTTTTTACTTATAAATAAGGTAAATTATGTGAATTTACATGCTCAGTGTAAGGTTGAAATGTCCTAATGTGTGTAAAAGTAACTCATGTTTTTCTCAACATTAGAGTGAGTTTTGGGAAAGAATATCACAGAAGTGAGGTGTCCTTACCACATCATGCCAGGGTACATGGGGTTGACATGACCTATTTTGGAGATGTTTAGCTTAGTCACTCTGTGAAGGTAATGTGTATCATGTTTTCCTCATTTCTATACTCTCTGAGTCACAAAGACTAGCCCTTTTCAGGGGATAGGGATTAATATCCACCCAGTGGGAAGTGGGTAAGGTACATACATACATACATACATACATATATTATTTGGAATTTTTATGTAAGAATGATTTCCCCTGGTCTGTCATTTATCTATCTGTTCAAGCCTTTATTTATATCAGTGTGGATTCATTGATATTTATTTTATTTATTAGGTTATAATCTAATGAGCACACTATTTTGTTGCTCAAAGCATTTTAGCGTTGGTGATTCAGGATTATTTCTGGTTGGCTACTGTGTCCTTTTGACATGCCCCAGTAATTATTTTTGGCCACTATTTCATTTCCTGGCACTATAAAATGTTTCAGGTTCATCTTGTATTTTTCTTGCCCTAGATCTTGAATTAGCCATTTTTCCTGGTTACTTTTTTATTGGAAATATTTAGAAAATAAATCAACATGAGGTGTGCTCACTGTGACAGTGGTGTTACTACTTCTAGGACTTTCAGGGGGTAGAGCTAATATATATAATGTATGTGTACTCATCTATGCCCACATAGCTACCCTTATTTTGCATCTATCTGTATGTATGCTAAAATAAAAATGAGTTCGTATTGATGTCTTTATCTATTATGTAGCATTATGAGGTTAATTTTAACTATTTCATTTTGTTTATTTGTAACTTTGATTATTAACAATGTATCTATCAATATATTTTACCCTAGTATGTATGCAAAGAAATTTTATAATTAATAATTTGTACACCTATCAGAAATATTATCAAATAGAACAGCAACAAACCAAAAAGATTCTGCACAAGCAACAGAAACCATCAACAAAATGAAAAGGGAACCCACTGAATGGAAGGACATATTTTCTAATTGTACATCTGATAAGGGGTTATTTCCAAAATGTATAAAGAATTTATACTACTCAACACCAAAAAGTCAATTAATCAAATTTTATAAATGGGCAAAGGACCTGAACAGGCACTTCTCCAAAGTAAATGTACAGATGGCCAATAGACTTATAAAAAATGTTCAAAGTCATTAATGATCAGAAAGATGCAAATTAAAACCACAAGCAGATATTAGCTCACATCAGTCAGAATGGCTATAACCAATAAATCAATAAACAACAAGTTGTGGAGAAAGGAACCCTCCTGCATTGTTGGTAGGAATGCAGCCACTGTGGAAAAGAGTATGAAATTTCCTCAAAAAAAAATTAAATTTGGAACTGCCTCTTGACCCAGTGATTCCACTTCTTGGCATTTATTTGAAGAAGCCAAAAACACTAACTCAAAAGAACATATGAACCCCTGTGTTCATTGCAGCATTATTTATAACTAGAGGCCCACTGTACGAAATTCGTGCACAGGGGGATGTCCCTCAGCCCAGCCTGCACCCTCTCCAATCTGGGACCCTTTGAGGGATGTCCGACTGCCTGTTTAGGGCAGTCAGACATCCCTCTCACAATCCAGGACTGTTGGCTCCCAACCACTCGCCTCCCTGACTGGCTGATTGCCCCTAACTGCTTCTGCTTGCCAGCCTGATCGACACCTGACTGGCAGTTGGACATCCATAAATGGACAGTTGGACATGCCTCTCACAATTTAAGACTGCTGGCTCCCAACCACTCAACTGCCTGCCTGACTGATTGCCCCTAACTGCTTTTGCCTGCCAGCCTGATAACCCCTTAACCACTCTCCCGCCAGCATGATCAACATCTAACTGCTCCCTGTTGGCCTGATTGCCCCCTATCTGACCTTCCCTGCAGGCTTGGTTGCCCCTAACTGCCCTCTCCTGCTGATCTGGTCACCCCTAACTGCCCTTCAATGCTGGCCCGGTCACCACTAACTGCCTTCCCTTGCCAGCCTGGTTATCCCCAACTGCCCTCCCTTGCAGGTCTGGTCTCCCCAAACTGCCCTATCCTGCAGGCCTGGACCCCCCGAACTGCCCTCCCCTGGAGGCCTGGTCCCCCTCAACTACCTTCCCCTGCTGGCATAGTCCCTACCAACTTCCCTCCCCTGCCAGCCTAGTTGCCCCCAACTGCCCTGCCCTGCTGGCCCAGTCAACCCTAACTACCCTCCTCTGCAGGCTGGGTCACTCCCAATTGCCTTCCCATACAGGCCTGGTCCCCCTAACTGCCCTCCTCTGAAGATCTGATCCCCCCAACTGCTGTCCACTGCAGTTTTGGTCTCCCCCAACTTCCCTCCCTTGCAGGTCTGGTCCCCCCCCCCAACAACTGCACTCTTCTGCTGGCCTGGTCTCTTCCAACTGTTCTCTCCTACAAGCCTGGTCCCCCCCTTCCCCCCAAATGTCCTCCCCTAAAGGCCTAGTCCCCCCCAACTACCCTCCCTTGCAGGTCTGATCACCAACTGCCCTCACTTGCAGGCCTGATCCCCCTCAATTGCCTTCCCCTGCTGGCCATCTTGTGGCAACCATCTTGAGTCCACATGGGGGTTGCCATCTTTGACCATATGGGGGCAGCCATCTTGTGTGTTGGAGTGATAGATGGTCAATTTGCATATTACTCTTTTATTAGATAGGATAGCCAAGATTTGGAGACATCCCAAGTACCTATAAGTAGACAAGTAGATAAAAAAGCTGTGGTACATTTACACAGCAGACTACTCAGCCATAATAAAAAAGGAAATCTTATCTTTTGTGATAGCATAAATAGACATGGAGATTATTATGTTAAATGAAATAAGCCAGTCAGAGAAGGACAAATACCATGTGATCTCATTTATATATGGATTCTAATGAACAAAATAAACTGATGAACAAAACAGAAACAGAGGAACAAGTACATGGAACAGATTGACAGCTGACAGACGGGAGGGGTGTTGGAGGGCTGGATGAAAGAAGGTGAAAGGATTAAGAAAAAAAATACACATATATTTATAGCACATAGACACAGAAAATAGTGTGATGATAGTCAGAGGGAAAGTGAGGTGGGAGTAGGTAAAGGTGGGCACTATCTAAGCCCTGCAAACACTAATGGTTTCCTGGATGTATGTTTTGTCATTTCTAAACTTTCATACATATGAAATTATAGAATATTCAGTCACTTGGGTCTGCTTCTTTCACTTAGAAAAATGCATTTAAGATGTATACATGATATTGCATGAATCACTATTGCTTCTTTTCTTTAGTTGAGCAGTATTCCATTGTATAGCTATGCTACTGTTGTTCATCCATTCACCATTTGAAGAACATTTTGGTAATTATAGATAAAAATGCTATAAATATTTACATATAGGTTTCTGTGTAAAAATAAGTTTTAATTTCACTTTGGTAAAAACCTAAGAGTAGGACTGCTGGATCATATGGTAAGTGTGTGTTTAATTATATTAAAAAATCAGCACTCAGTATCCCACAGTGGCAGTATCATTTTTCATTTCTATCAGCAATGGAGAGTCCTACATGCTCACTACTATTTGATAGTCAGATGAAAAAAAAAATCCATTTTAATAGGTGTCTAATGGTATCTCATTATGATTTTAATTTGTATCTCTCTTAAGTAAGGATGTTAAAAATCCTCCCAACTATTTATTGGTCATGCATACATTTTCTTTTTGGTGACATTCAGATCTTTTATGAATTTTAAATTGGGTTGTTTATTTTCTTATTATTAAGTTTCAACAATTTCTTATAGTAGATTTTCGATATAAAATCTTTATCAGCTATGTGACTTACAAGTCTGAAGCTTATATTTTCATTTTTTAGCAGCTTTTTTCAAAAAACCATATTATAAATATTTTTATTTGTTTATATATGTATTGCTTTTCATTCACCTTGTAATGGGAATGGCTGTGATCTGTTAATTTCTTTAGTGTATATTGAATCAAATTATAAAAACATTTCAATGTATCTCACAGCTTGGAGATTTAGACGTTGTATATTTTATCCATAATTTCTCAAAAACATGTTGTTCTATAAAATGTCATTTTAGTCAGAGGGGTAAAATTTGACATATTTTCCTCATTGAACTTTTAAAGTTATATGCTTTGTTGGTGAGCTTTGATATCAGACAAGAGAAGTAGAATTATAACATTGATCAACAGTTATCTGGAAAATAGTTTTCCAGTACAAAAGCTATTAGACTGCAGAGTACTTGGAATGTGGCTAGTATAAATTAAATGACTTTTTATTTTAATTAATTTAAATTAAAAAACTGAGACTCAATTTAGTTATTGAAAATCTTTTAAGTATGTGTGGAACTTCTTGCCTTTTTGAAACTACTCTTTTCAACTATAAATTTTATGAAATTTAAATATAGGTCAACTATATCCAATAGAAATTTAGTATCCAAATTGAGATATAACTATGCACTGGATTTCAAAGGCTTGGCATTAAAAAAGAGTTAAACGGCTCATTAACAGTTTTTACATCGATCACATGTTAAAATGACTATATTTTTGATTACGTAAGGTTAAATAAAGTTTATTATTAAGACCCACTATACTTTCTCCTTTTTTTTTTTTACTTCTTTACATGTGGCCACAAGAAAGATTTAAATTACATATGTGGTTCACATTATATTTCTACTAGATATCATTGCTTTAGAATCATATATTGTTATTAAATTATATTTTCTGTCAAAAGGCATTGATTCAGTGTTCTTAAATGACATGCTAATGACCTATCTATCCACCATGACTTCCAACCCCCCAGCATAATCAGGCAAACATCCTTCTCCTACCTTTGTGGAGAATAGAGGCTCACTAAATTTCAAGTCCCTTTTGATATATATTTTTTATCCTCAGACAGGGTTTCCAGCAAGAAAAGGGCTGAGTGAATGGAGAGTGATGCTTGAGATGGGTATCATAGGTCTGGTAGAATCAGATGTTGTGCAGGAACATATTCTGATGCCCTAAAAATGTATAAATTTGGGGAACACTATTCACTAATAAGGGCTCAGTAATGACTCACTATCTTTTAAGGAAAAAGGGATTGAACTGCCTCCTTTTCTTCCCACTGCTGTAAGTACTTAGTGCTTAGTACTCTTAACTAAAACACAAAGCATAGTATTCCAGCCTTTCACTTCTCTCCTTGCTTTTAAGCAATGTGAAACAAATGGTAAAAGTTTTCATTACTAAACAAAGATCACTTTTCTTCTTTTTATTTAGTTTATTAAATAAATTGTGTGTGTATATACACACATTCATATATACATATATATACATTATATATATATACATATATATATGATTTAGTGCTATGTATCTTGCCAGAACTAAAACAATTTTTCAAAAAGATAATTAATATAGTAAAAATTGATTTAACCTTGAAATAGTAAACATTATATTTTAATACATTTCAATAAATTTTAATACTTTAGCATACAATTCTGCATATCATATATATATTTATTTAGTTAGTTATTTTTTGTTAATCCTCACCAGAGAATATTTTTTCCATTGATTTTTTTTTTTTTTTAGAAAATGTGGAAGAGTAAAAGAGAGGGACAGGGGGGAAGAGAGAGAAAAAGAAAGAAAGAGAGAGAGAGAAAGAGAGAGAGAGAGAGAGAGAGAGAGAGAGAGAGAGAGAGATATCAATGTAAGGAAGACACATTGATTGGTTGCCTCTGCAAGGGCACTGAGCAGGGTGGGAACTTAAAACCCAAGTACATACCCTTGACTGGAGATTGAATTCAGAACCCTTTTGTTTGTAGGTTGATACGCTAACCACTAAACCACACTGGCCAAGACTGCATGTCAAATGTTTTTAAATTTTTTTATAGAAAACTAAAGAGCAGTATAAAAATCTTTAGCATATTAAGTATAATATTTATTTTAAAAGTCTCTCATAATGGGTATATTAATTTGGCATGATAAACAATTATATTAAGGTTTAACTTTAATACAATGTTAAATCTAAATTTGCAGAATACATCTTCATATAAGGCAACCTTCTAAAACTATTCTATAGTTTAGATGAATTATAGCTTGTACTTTTCTGAAATATTTGAAGTTACCTATAAGTTCTAACTGAACACATTTCTCTCACAATCAAGGTAACTTGGGAATATAAATATACATACTTACAATATTAGAGAACATATCATGGGAAGCACATAGACAGTTGTTATACTGTTCCACTGTATTTTAAAATTCTTGAATTAGTATATGTTTAATCTGTTGGGAAAGAGAAAAAGAAAACTATGTTAGTTAAATGTGCTGGATGTTCTATATATGTAACTAAATAACCAAAAAAAAAAAAGAACCCTAAAATAAATCACTAATTTTAGTACCATAGATCATATATAAATATATAGTTGAGTCCCTTGTTTATATTAATTTATCATTTCTTTTAATTTTTAAGAAAATTCTATTGAATCACTTAATAAAATATTTAAAAGACTGAATATTGCAATTGAAACTCTAAGGAAATGAGTGTATCTTGTAACTAAATATATTTCATGGTGTCTATTTTTTATATTTCCCTCTTACAGAATACATTAAGTTCGTAACAAAAAAAAACAAAACAAAACAAAAATAAAGTATAAAATTTTTATAAAACATCTGGATGTTGAATGCTTAACCAAATGAAGCCCAAATAATTGGATGATTTGTTTAAATATCTCTGATTTTCATGTTGATTTATGTCAGCTGATTTGAATGTTTGTACTCCCTGTTCCTCCACTCCCAAATTCACATGTTACATCCCAATGCCCAAGAAAGATGATAATATTGGGAGGTGGGGCCTTTCAGGGGAAAATAACTTAATTTTCCCCTAATTTAGTGCTTTCTTTATTTATACTTCAATGTTGGATTTAAACACATTTAAATATAATCAAAACATGGACAATAGATGGTATGTCTGTCTTGTCTTTAAAACCAAATCTGACCTAATAATATATTCTCAAAGGTATAAAACATAATAGATGAGTAATATGTCTACATTCTGTATCAATTGTTGAATGTTTTCTGGTGTATGTAATTGTCATTTAATCATCACAGTCATTCTATAAGGAGGATTTTATTATCCCCATTTTATAGGGTTCTGATCACACTAACATCTAGTCCATACAAGAAACTATACATTATAGCTGGTGAGCTGGGGTTAAGTCAGCCCTAACCCCAACTGTCTACTCAGAAAAGTTTTCAGTTGCACATAGCCTCCTGACACTGTTTATAAGATAATCCTGTCTGGATATCTACTTTCAACACTATTTGAACCCTCAATTTGAAAAAATATGTTCTATAAAGTAGATCAAATTTCTCTGTTGAAACAGTACAGAGCTTATGCTTGAGGTTTTTAAATTAACAAAACTACAAACAATTATTGCATATAACATATATAATGTGTTGGTTATATATCTTGACATAAAAGATAAATATATTTAATATTATTAAAAATAGAAAGGGGCATTCACACCTATCTCAACTGGTTATATTTGAGCAAATGTTAATTTTTTAACAATAATATTATGTCTCAGCTTCAAATGCCATTCTTACTCTGTTTATACCATACATCTGATTTGATGTTTTCAAAATGTTTTTTGCTGGAAAATTAGAAAGTCAAATATTTTGAATCTGATCTAGAATGATAGGCTTGAGTCCTATCATCTATTTGGCAATTCAGATTTGTGTGTGTGTGTGTGTGTGTGTGTGTGTGTGTGTACGCGTGCGCTTGAGCGCACGTGTGTACATGTGTGCAAGCATTCGTGCACTTTAGTGCATTTCCTATATCATAACTATGATTTACTGCTCGTAATGCAGAATAAATAACCCTCAAGTTATGGAGATACTTTTACTTTATTACTGGAGTCCTTCCTTCCCCCAGCTGGTGGTACTGGCTTCCCTCTGGCACTCGGGACCGGGCTACCCTGCAGCCCCAGCTTCATCCAGAAGGTCAACCGGAAGGATGTCTTGTCTAATTATCATATTATGATTTTATTATTATAAATATTTTATGAATTTTTATTTGATTATATTGATCATCATCTTCATCTTGATTTTTTCATTATCTGTAGGGAAACAACCATTCTATTCAATTGTGCCACATTGTGTCTAACTCAAATGATGATAATACATTTTTCTCTTCTGATTTCCTAAATATTTGTCTTTCCTTCTAGAGAGTAAAGGCATCCATCTGACATGGGGCAGAGACAGGCACAAGACACTCAGCTTCTATCATCCACTTTGATAGATGGTTTAGAGTCATTCAGTCTTGAGAAAAAATGATTTCTAAATTCCTTTAATCCCCTCTTACATATAAAGTCTAAAGTTGATGGATTAGTCTATTATTTGGATGTTTTGCCAAGATCCAATGCTTAGGAATATAAGCATAAAACACTAAGGTGACTCACTAACTGAGTTTACTTGTCGTTTTGATGTTATTCGGCAAGCACAAATGACTGTTTTCATGGAATTTTATATAAAGGGGTTTCAAATCATGCAGAAAGCAATAGGAAGAGAGACTTCTTCATGTTTTATTTTGAGATATAACAGAAGTGGAGAGAAAGAAGACCACATTGGAAGAGAAAAGTGGCTGCCACAGCTCTTTTTGCTCCTCTCAGCTTCTTGAGGTCAAATGTCTGGTGGGAGTAGCGTTAGAAATTTCTACTTGAGGGAGTTCTCAGGATTTTACCTATGATCTGGAGAAGGGATTACTGCACTCAGTAATCCCATGCTAACACAAGGTGACTCAGTATTGTCACAAGGGTCCCAGGTACACATAAACATAGTTTGCAATCCCAAGTCTCCCCTGGTTATTGTGTGACATGGATAATGGGCTGAGAAATAGTGAGGGGCTCAGCTACAGAGGTGTGTGAGATTTTTTCAGTTTTAACTGGATGTCAGAAGAGAGAAGTAGCTATGATTGTAACAGTGGGGATTCTGATGGATTTGAATGTCAAGATTCAGGGCAGACTGCATTAGCTGGACCATTAGGCAGAGACAGAGCTGAGAAAGCGCTGTGAGAGATGTCGGGCAGAGCGGCCAAAAACAGGACTGGGCAGCCTCCTTGAGTGGAGAACCTCAGGGAACATAGGCCTCATGAAAGAAGCCATGTCTGATCTGAAGATAAGAACTTAGCCTTATCTTCAGGATCAGGAATGACGAGGCTAGGAGACACTAGATACAAAAGCTCAGGACAGGAACCAACATGGCATGTTCAAGGAGGAGGGAAAACTAAAACCCATAGTGACCCAGAGCACAGTGGTGGTAGGGTGGAGAGTGAGGTACACAGGTAGCCAGTGGCCAGGTCATGTTGGGTTTAATAAGCCTTTGTAAACTTAGATTTTATTCATTATACAATGGTGATCAGAGGGATTTGACTGGGTAAGTGATTAAAATTTGAAAGAATCATATCAAATGTTCAATGGATAGTATAGAGACAAACCCAGAAAAGGAACCAATCTAAAGACTATTGTAGTAGGTGAGTTGGGAGAAGATGGTGGATGTAATTTTGGTGGCAATGACAATGGAGAGAAATGTTTAGATATGTGATATCTATATAATAAAAAGGTGATAATGCAAATTGACCATCATTCCAACACATAAGATGGTAGCCTCCATGTGGTCAAAGATGACTGCCCCCATGTGGACACGATGGTTACCATAAATGGCCAGTAGGGGAGGCTAGTTGGGGCGACCCAGGCCTGCAGGGAAGGGAAGTTGGGGGAAACCAGACCCGCAGGAGAGGTCAGTAGTGGGGGACCAAGCCTGCAGGGGAAGGCAGTTGGGGATGATCAGGCCAGCAGGGGAGGGCAGTTAAGGGCAACCAGGCTGGCAAGGGAGGGCAGTTACAGGTGACTGTACCAGCAGGGGAAGGCAGTTGGGGATGATCAGACCTGCAGGGGAGGACAATTAGGGGCTACCAGGCTGAAGGGAGGGAAGTGAGGGATGACCGGATCAGCAGGGGAGGGCAGTTAGGAATTACCAGGCCTGCAGGGGAGGATAGTTAGGGGTGACCAGACTGGTAGAGGAGGGCAGTCAGGGATGACCAGGCTAGCAAGGGAGGGCAGTTAGGGGCAATCAGGCCTGCAGGGGAGCAGTTAGGCATTGATCAGGCTGGCAGGAGAGTGTTTAAGGGGTCATCAGGCTGACAGGCAGAAGCGATTAGGGGAAATCAGGCAGGCAGGCAAGCAATTGGGAGCCAGCAGTCTTAGTTTCTAAGAGGGATGCCAGCAGTTGGACATCCCTTGAGGGGTCCCAGATTGAAGAGGGTGCAGGCTGGGCTGAGGGACACACACACACACACACACACACACACACACACCCATGCATGAATTTCATGCACTGGGACTGTAGTAGTTGAATAAAGTATAAAATCCTATTCACTAATTTCACAAATAAATTTTTGAGCCATTGTGTAGAATAGATTATCCTTTTCTTTAGCAAAGAGTTCATTTTGAAAATATAAATTAGGTAGTTATTTATATAAAACTAGAGGCCTGATGCATGAAGATTCATGCAAGAATGGGCCTTCCTTCCCTTGGCTGTCATCATCGCCTTTGCTCTGGATGGAGCCGCCTTTCCGCTCTGGCCCAGAGCTGCCTTTCCAACTTCCCACACTGCCCAGAGGCCCGGAGCGGCTGGGGTGGTGCAGAATGCCTGCTTCCTGCCCCACCCCTGGCAGCTTGGTGCCTGCATATGCAAATTAATCCTCATCCTTGTTGGGTTAATTTGCATACTCACTCCTGATTGGCTGGTGGGTGTTGCAAAGGTATGGTCAATTAGCATGTTTCTCTTTTATTAGGTAGATACTTCATTTATTTTGGGTAAAATTTACCAAAGGGGGAAATTATGGAGACACATTTATATTTCATAATTGGTTTAATTATTGTTGAACCAATTGATTAAAGATAGTATAAACAATTACAAAAACACTGTATGATATTTATAAATAAAAAGAATAGTAAAGGGGAGGTGGGGGGGAGATGGATGAGGGCATGTACTGGGGGGTGGGGAGGGCAATAGGGAAAAAAAATAATAAAAAAAATTAAAAAAAAACAATAGTAAAACAGAAAAATGGTGCATTACTTATCAAGAAGAAAATTTTTCTGGATTCTGAATAAGTTTGTTAGAAATATCTCAGGTATATTAAAAATTTAATTCCATGAATAAAGAATAAATTATTTAATTCAATTCACTGTATTAAAAGGCATTGCATTTTGTACAAATAAAGACAATTCTTTTATGCAGTTCACAGTAAGATTTGCTGCCAGAAGAGGTCACCAAGCCAATTCCTGTGGCTGTACTTTAAACAGTTTTATGACTTTAGCATTACTACACTGAGCCCTTCAGTCTTCTTTAATTCAACATACATTTTCCTAAATGTGTTCTATAACAGCTGCTAGGTGGTATGGCTAAAAGGGTGGCTAAAACACTCTTCTGCCCTTGAAAGGTTCATAGTCCAGTGGAAGAAGATAAGAAAGAGGAATGAAGAAATTTGTACAAAATGTCTGGCCAGGGGCACATATATAGCAGCATTCAATTCTGCGCGGTCGAAGCTTAATAGGAAATAGATTGTGTGAAGAGAATGTTGAATTACAACTAGGCAGTGCAGTATTAGCAAAGATAAGGAGGACAGAGATAAAATAATTTGAGGCTAAAAGATAACCTGGCTTTGGTGGAGCAAAGAGATAGGCAGTGTGATGAAGCCTCAGCAGGAGCAGCAGAGGTAGGGGAGGCTGGTCATTGGAGGACCCTTAGTTTATGCTGAAAGCTTGAACATCATTAACACTAATATAACACCACCTAGTAATAAAAATGTACTCTCTATATACTGGCCACAATTATAAGAGTTTTACATACATGTTCTCATTCAATCTATCAACAAGCTTATAAGATTTTATTTTAAATTTCTTTTTTTTAAATATTTTTTTTATTGATTTCAGAGAGGAAGGGAAAGTGAGAGACAGAAACATCAATGATGAGAGAGAATTGATTGGCTGCCTCCTGCACATCCCCTACTGGGGATCAAGCTCACAACCCAGGTATATGCCCTGACTGGGAATCAATTTCTGACCTACTGGTTCGTAGGTTGATGATCAACCCCTGAGCCACATGGGCCGGGCTATAAGATATTATTTTATAGAGGAGGAGTAGGAAGCACTGACACCTTAAGCAGTTTGTCCTAGGTCAGCCAGCTTGTAAATGGTGCACCTAACGTGAAACCTGGGAAAAATGATTCCAGAGTATGTATCATTCTTGGTCCCACAGGACTGCCTTATGTGATCAATGCAGGATGATTTAGATGTAAGGGATTTCTTTTGAATAATGTACATGAAAAAGGAAAAATTATTTTTCTGACAGTACACATTGTTGATTTGCTCTTTTTATTAGGTAAAACTAAGAATAAGAATTCTGAACCTAAAAACACAAAGAAAGAAAGGGGAGGAGGAGGGAAATGTTTCTGGAGTATTTTACCATGAGGCAAATTCTAGTCTGGATGGTTTAAATGTCATCTTCCTTGGTCCACATCCCTGCAGAAGCTGGAATAAAAGAGTGGCTACGGGAGCAGTGTGTGATTGGTGCTTACTTCTATGGTACTTTGGTTATTTTAATAGCCTGGGTTGGCTTTCTTCTGTCCTCCCCTTTTAAGCAGCTGGCTTGGATGATCTGTCTTGACCCTTATTCCTCACGGGTATATGACACAGATCTGTGAACTCAGATGAAGTGAGCCTTCCTGACTGATGCAGATTCTTCTACTTGCTGAGCTGCTGTAGGTGACAGGATTAGTAGCACTCAGGACCCTTACAAACATCAGTATCTTGAGGACTTTAAATATACTTATGCTTGGCATGCAGGTTAGTGTTATAATAGGAGATATGTGGAATCAATTTGTCTGTAGCTATATAAATATTTTATCCACATATTTTTCAACATACACTTTTTGATGGAAGGATAATTGCTTAAATTCTCTGAAAACTGCCAGAACCCTTCAGGGCAATTTGTTGAGCTTCTTCCATCTGGGGCAGTACTAAAGCAGTACTGAAAAGCTCATTGTGTATTCTTCCTAGATCATCCATTCCACTCAAATATTTGGGGAAAAAAGTATTCTATATTCGAGATATGTAATAAATAAGATGTAGAATGCACATGCATTTTTAAAGATTTATCTAACCAAACATTTATTGACTCCCAACTGTGATAGGTGGTATTGTGGTTATTGGGATTAAAGCAGTTATTCTCACATATTTAAGGTTATCTTGTGCTGGTTAGTGAGGAAAAACATAGTATGTTTTATGGGGGAATCCTTTTTCCACCCCCCAGTTTTATTAGGAAATAATTGACATACTTTACCGTATAAGTTTAAGGCATATAGCGTGATTGTTTGATTTATATAAAATGAATGAATAATACAATAGGTTTAACTAACATCCATTATCTCAAATAGTTACAATAAGAAGAAAAGTCTACTTGTGATGAGAACTTTTAGGATTCGCTCGCTTAAGAATGCTCATATGTATCATGTAGCATGTTAGCTATAGTCATCATGTTGCACATTACATCCCTAGTACTTACTAGCATATATCTTATAACTGCAAATTTGTGCCTTTTGACCACACTCCTCCAATTATCCCTTCCCCCACCTTACAGCTCTGGTAACCATAAGTCTAATAGCCTTTTCTATGAGTTGTTTGTTTCTGTATATTTTTTCTTTTGTTTCTTTTTTTTTGTTCCACATATAATAAAAGCAGGCAAAAAAAAAGGTAAAGAAAAGAAACAAAAGGAACCAGAATTAGAAAGAAGTAAAATGGTCTCTATTTGTAGATGACATGGTTTTATATAAAGAAAATCCGAAAGACACAACCAAAAAAAAATGTTTAGATCTAATCAATAAATTCTGTAAACCTGCAGGATACAAAATGAACATGCACAAAGCAGTAGCATTTCTATACACTAACAACAAATTTTCTGAAAAATAAATGAAGAAGTTGAGACTTCTTCACAATTTCTTATTAACACACACACACACACACACACACACACACACACACACCTGTGTTCATAACAGTATCATTTACAATTGCCAAGATGTGGAAACCACTTTTAAGGTTCATCCATTAAGCTAAGTGAAGTACATATGTCAGACTGTGTAAGACCACAACTATGTGTTTTAATTCTTCCTTCAATGTTTAGTGATATCCAGCAGTGAAGGCATGTAAGCCTGGGCTTTTCTTCATTGGGAGAAATTTAGATTACTGACTCAGTCTCCTTACTAGTAATTGGTTTATTCAAATTTTATATTTCTATGGGAAATCTTTTTAGGGAATTCCATTGATGAGTATTTTGCCTTCAGAAGCTGGAAAAAATACATCATGATTGTTTTGGTTGAGAATGGGATTAGTAAACTGTGCATTGAAGAGCCAGATGGTAAATATTTTAAGCACTGATGGCCAAGAAGTCAAGGATGTTCTATAGATACGAATCTATTATGCAATTTTACTGTTGTAGTGTGAAAGCAGACATAAACGCATGCTCTGGTTTGTGTTCAGTCAACTGGTATTTATAAAACCTAGCAGATCAGGTTTAGCCCATAGACCATAGCTTTCTACTTTTTGGTTTAGATTATATGAATCTGTTCTTTTAATTTCACTGAAATATGGGTTTAAAATGTTTTTTTTTCTATCTTTAAATTGAATCAATAATGTTTAGGCACTCCATCCCCTCATTTCTCTAGTTTAGAGGGGGTGTAGCAGCAATTAATTCAATGAAAAATAAATTCTGTCTCCTGTGAGAGACAGGATGATCACTGGGCTGAGGTCCAGTGGCTGCTCCCAAGAAACAAGTGACCTTCTTGCTGGTTCAGATAATGTTTTGATTTTTGATCCTACTTCTTAAAACCATCCTTGGATAAGGAATCTAAAAATGAGAGCTAGAAAGTAAAGTCAAGATATAGATTATAAGATACTTATATCTATCCTCAGTCATCCAGAGTGAGATGTCTATCTGGGAACAAAGATGAGAGACTGGCCAGGAACAGATGGCTGATGACACCCTTCCTTCCTTCCTTCCTTCCTTGCTTCCTTCCTACCTTCCTTCCTTCCTTCCTTCCTTTCTTCCTTCCTTCCATCTTCCCTCCCTCCCTCCCTCCCTCCTTCCCTCCCTCCCTCCCTCTCCCTCTGTCCCTCCCTCCCTCTTCTCCTCCTTTCCTTCCTTCCTTCCAACTATGACAATAACAACTAAAAAAATTGGACACTTTCTTTATAAATAATTCCATGAACTATATTTCCAAGAGGTACTGATAAATAAGTGTGGGGTAGGGTCCAAAATTTCCATTTAGCATAAGCCCTCTCTCTCCTAGTGGAATTTATTGAAGATGTTTGGGGACAATGTTGTAAAATATCACAACTAGGTAAGTTCCAGGATATTCAAAACGGTTGAATCAAAGGGACTATAAAAACTCATATGATTATTTAAATAGCCAAAAATATTTTTGAGTATGACTTAATTACATAAAAAATGTTTTGCTATAAATTTTAATTATAAAATTTAAGTTATCCTGGAAGGTGTGGCTCGATGTTTGAACAGAAACCCTGGAACCAGAAAGTCAGAGCTTGATTCCTAGTCAGGACACATGCCTTAGAAGGCAGCTAATCGATGATATTCTCTCATCATGGATGTTTCTATATCTCTCTTCCTCCCCCTTCCTCTCTCTGTCATCAATAAAAACATAGTTGAATCTTTTCCCGCCATCTTGGACCCTGTGGAGGCCTGCTGGGAACAGGACTTCTCTAATGACAAATATGTGTGGGAGGCTGTAGTTCACGGTCATTTTTACTGGCTGTAAGCAGGGTTTCCAGAACCAGAGGGAGCACACAGCTCTTATTAAAACTGAAGGTGTTTATGCCTGAGATGAAACAGAATTCTGTCTAGGCAAAAGATGTGCTTATGTGTGCAAAGAACAGCACAGTGACTCCTGGTGGCAAACCAAACAAAACCAGAGAAATGTGGGGAAAGGTAACTCGTGCTCATGGAAACAGTGGCATGGTTAGTGCTAAATTCCGTAGCAATTTCCTGCTAAGGCCATTGGATACAAGATCTGTGTAATTCTGTACCCCTCAAGGATTTAAACTTATTTAAAATAAATTAAATGGATTGGTTTTCCTTTGTTTTGCTAAAAAGAAAAACACATTTTGGGGAAAAAACACACCTCAAGCTATATAGCTTTGTAATTCAGGTAAAAATCTCTTGGGGAATCAATCATCAAAATAATAAAATTTGGCATATTTTTAAATAATCAACAAAGAAGAAATGCTGATTAAAAAATATAAACATCTATTTTATACCATGACAACTTAACTTAAAATTATGCTTTTTCTCTTTTAAACTGCCAAAAAGTTACATTTAAACTGCCAAATGATTTTTAAGAATCACAATTTCTTATTAAATGCTCATCCTCAAGTAATGTTCAGAGGGGAAAAAAAAGAATTGAATGCAATTTTAGTTGCAATTGCTGCATTACATACAATTGTTTGAGCTATGAATAAACCAAGTTATTAAAAATACATAATATTCAGAATGTAGTCTGATTTTACAACAAAACTGTGTTCTGATTCACTGCATACAAGGGAAAGCATTTTGTTTTAAAATGCATTCATCTCCTTTTGAATCTTTTTAAAACTTGAATTTCAGGATTTTATTTGCCTGAATAAAGGTAGCACATTCTTCTGTTCTTACCCCAACCAGAGATGGTACTACAAGATAATCATAAATGTTGACTTTACTAAGCAAACACAGAAGAACTCAGATTACTTGATTTACATTTTCCCAAGTTTTAAATTTGTTCCTATTCTTTCTTCTTATTCACACTTAGGAAGTATTTTTGAAGAAGAGAAACCCATGCCTATGAAGCCATTTACATTTGTGTAGTTCTCTGTTGCCAAAATTTTACACAAATGTCCCTCCTATTTTTTATATATGTCCTTCATTTATGGACCATATATGGGAAATGTGTAGACCTAAATCCACATTAACAGGGGAAAATTAACAAGAAATATGAAGCCATTTTTCATATAATTTAATTTAAATAAACTACTTAAATATTTACCATAAAAGTGAAAATACTACTAAAGGAAAAGTACCTGAGATAAACAATGTAAGTTTTCCTCATTTGGAGCTGGTTCACTCTGGTTAGTGAGTGGTTAGGGACATGGACCCTCAGCCTTGGGTTTGCTGCAAAGTGAGGAGCTGGGAGCTGTGGACAGCAAGCAGGGACCAGGAAGGCTCTGATTCCAATCATGATTTTGGGATTGACACATTTGTGTTACAAAAATCCTTTCCAGACATATCATACGAACTCACTTATGTATGAAGTCTAATTGTTAATATAAACCTGTAAATAAGTTTTGTGAGTTTAGTTGAGCCAAACTATGTACAATTGCCAGTAAGCAGAATCTCAAAAGATTGAGATAATGCTCAGGAGACTAGCAGTTTTTCACCTTGTTTTATAAATTACAATCAAAGGAGGAGAAGATGGATTTACATTGGTGATAGATTATGGAGGCGGGAGAGAGCAAAGCAGAGAAACCTCTGGGACTGGATAAAAAGTAACATGATAGACATAGGTTTCTTTTGCACAGGTAGGTACAGGATAGTTAATAGTCAACAATTAATAGGATAACAATAACAGTGAGGGAATTTGGTTGTGCCCTGAGGGGTCTAGAAAAGGGGAAGTTACCCTTACATTCTAAAGGCATGTTATTGTAGATACAAAAAGACAATAGGCTCAGTTAAGATCAAAGCTAATCTTTGTCAGGGAAGATATACACCATCAACTGCTTTTAGTGAAAGTTTTAATTTCAGACCATCCTTTTAGGTCTTTGAGTTTGCAAGGCCTCTATGCAGACGTTTCCTGAGTTTATCCCCCCTTTTTGTCCACATAATGAAAATAAACTGAGAAATAAAATAGTTCCAGAGGCATGGATGCATGGAACAGACTGACAGATCTTAAATGAGAAAAGGGAGGGAGGACAAGAGATTAACCATAGAACATGTATGAGTATATGTGAGGAGATGGAAGAAGAGGGTTAGGTAGAAGAGACTGGATCATGGGTGCTGGGAAGTGGAGCATTGTAGACACAGCTTGCTGACCGTACCCTGTTCTGAGAAAAATAGGGATACAGACAAACTAGACCTAGCTATGTGGGGAAAGAAGGTCATGCATTGAGATGTAAGCTTTAAAATGTTTGGATGTTGCTAAGACAGGCAATTTGCAAATAAATAATCATAAGGAAGTAAGGTGTATAAACCAGTTCCAAGGATGCTAAGGTAAAATTCCTTGGAAGGACCAATCAGGAACTAGCAAAGCATGTATCTACCCCTAAATAAAATGTGCATACTTCCTCTCCTTTCTCTTTCTCTGGTGCACTGTGTTTCTATGGCAGGAGACATACTCCCATGTGTCCATGTGGGTTATGGGCATGTGGAACTCCACACATGAACTAATGGACTTTAATTCCTTTGGATGCTGAACTACAACAGGAAACGGAAGCTCTGAACACTGGTCACTTTCGAAACCCCAGCGGCATCTTTTCCAGGACTGGTTTCTCTCAATAAAATTTGCTCCACTAGCTGAGACTGGTTTGGCTCAGTGGATAGAGCGTCGGCCTTCGGACTGAAAGATCCCGGGTTGGATTCCGGTCAGGGGCATGTACCTTGCTTGCGGGCACATCTCCAGTGTGGGGTGTGCAGGAGGCAGCTGATGGATGTCTCTCTCTCATCGATGTTTCTGACTTTCTATTCCTCTCCCTTCCTCTCTGTGAAAAATCAATAAAATATATTTAAAATTTGCTGCACTAAACACTTTTTGTTCTGGAATCCACTCTTTGGTTTTACCAGATAAAGAACTAGGACCCAGCCACCACAAGTGTGGGGAAGGCCTGGGCTGGGTGAGGTGTGGGGGAATGGAAGACATCTCTCAACAATAAATTTTAAAAAACAATCAATGCAAATGAACCCTAGGACTATTCTGATTTTCATATAAATAAACTTAATCAGACCTATCTGGTAGTCCTTCTAAACACCTAGTTGAGATTAGCATCCCCACTCTCCCTTCCCTTTGTGGTAGACTGAATTGTGTTTACAAAAGACTTGTTGAAGTTTAATCCACAGTATATGTGAATAGGACTTCATTTGGAAATAAAGTCTTTGCAGATGTAATGAAGTCACAGTGGATTAAGATGGGCCCTAAACTCAGTAACTGGTATTTTTATAAGGAGAGAAAAATTTGGAGACAGAGACACTCAGAAAGAATGCCATATGGTGTGAAGCCAGAGACAGAGATGGGAATTATGCTGGCACAATCCAATGAGCATCAAGGATCGCTGGCAACCACCAAAAGTTCAAATTATTCTCTTAAAAAAATATAACATTAGCATTTTTGATAGAATCAATTTCTATTGTTTTAAGCCACCCAGTTTGTGGTCATTTGTTATAGCAGCCCTACAAAATTAACACATCAGTCAAAGGTTAATTTGGATTTGGATAAGAAGGTAGGTGTGGGTAGTGGTAAGCTTCAGTAGTGATCAGTTCTTGAATAATAAGAAAGCATAAGAATTTTGTTCATGTGGAAAATGGAAATTGAGAGCAGAGAGGAAGAAGTATCTAAAATATACATATAGGCTGGCCAGCATGGCTCAGTGGTTCAATTTCTGGTTCAATGCCCGGGTTGCATTCTTTGTTCACTACCTCAGCTAAGGTTGCAGGGTTGAAAGCTTCAGGAAGCCTGTGTCTCCTCCCAGCTGTTATTTTCCAAAAGCCCAGGGCTTTTGAGGAGCAAGAGGGAGAGAGAGGAAAGAGATAATAAATAGTCATTGTGAGAATTAAATGAGTTTTGTGATATGCTGAGACAGTTTTAAACATAGAAAATGCTCATTCAAGATCAGTGATTATTAAAACAGTCATCTCCCCTTATTTGTGGGGAGTATATTCCAAGATATTCAGTGGATGCCTGACACTGCTGGTTCACCTATAATAAAGTTTAATTTACATGTTAGGCACAGTTAGATATTAAAAACAATACCTAATAATACAATAAAACAATTATACTATAAGCAAAGTGATGTGGATGTGGTCTCTATATATTTTAATTTACTGTACTCACATTTCTTCTTGTGTTATTGTGACATGATACAATGCCTATATAATGAGATGAGGTGAGATACTCAGAACAGTATCAAATTTAAAACTTATAAATTGGTTATTTCTGGAATATTTCCATTTAATATTTCTAGACCAGAGTTGGCTACAAATAATTGAAACTGTGGAAAGCAAAACTGAAGTTAAGAATGAACTATAGTATTACTTTATTACTTTATAACTCTCAACTCTCAGTCTGTATGTGTGTGCACACATGCCTGTATATGTGACAGGTGACAGAAGTCAGCACAGATTATCTGGCTTTTGAACTAATGCACACGTAGAATTCACCACATTTCATAACAGGGACATGAGTGTTTCAGCCAAAGAGAACAGCCTGAGTAGAAGCTTGGAGTGAGAAATGGCATGACACACTATCAAAGTTTCTTTCTAATACACAGATCTACATGAGAAAAATAACCAACAAAAGACTTTCTAGTTCCTTTTTGCCTGGAAACATTTCCCAGAATGCATTACATAAAAAAATGAAACTTCTTTTTAAGATATTTTAGGAAGCTTTGAGTTAAGCAATGGAAAAGCTACATTTTGTGTATGTGACATGCAACATTCTCAAAGCTCGATTGACCTTGAGGTCCTACACAGCATAAGATCACATGTAGTGAAACACTGACTTTAGAGTAAAATGACATACTCTAAGGTTTTCAGGTTTATTAGCATCACAAAAACTTTTATATATTAGGGCGTAGGAGTCATAAGATCTTGATTTAATTCTGCCTCTGCCACTGAGTAACCATAGGGGAATTTAAGACCTTTGTTCTTCAATTTAATTTGTAAACACTGAAATGCTAAGTTTATCTTCCTCTGAATGATGATTATACACTAAGATAAGGTGGGTAAATTCCTGGTATGACTGAACAGGTCCCAGTCATGGAAGTCCATGCTGCTATCAGCATCTGTCTTGCACTGGAGCTGTGTTAGCTGAGCTCCTTCCCTCCACATGCAAAGCCTTCGGAAGGTAGAATTAGTTTCTTCATACCTCATGTTCCATTTCTATCCATACATAATGCTCAATAAATAAAAATATTTGTTGAGCCGAAAGAAGGAAAGTACTGAAAAGAACTGCTATAAATATTTTTATTCACTCACCAAATAATAGCTGCTAGAATAATATTTTTAAAATTAATTTTTATGGATCCTTATGTACTTACTGTCTTTGAATCATGTTCACTCTTACCTCAGTAAGAGTTGTGATTATCCTATCTAATAAAGATGGAATATGCAAATTGACCATCATGCCATCACAAAGATGGCGGAGCCCAGTCCCTCAGCCCTGCCAGAGTCCCCCCGTCCTTTCAGCCCAGCTGGACCCACCCTCAGCCAGACCCACCCTCAGTCCCCCAGCCACCCAGGGCTGAGGCACAGGCAAGCCTCGGATGGTGGCTGCCCAGCCAAAGTCCGAGGCCCAGGGAATCCTCGGATGTCATTGCCCAGCTAATACCCAAGGCTCAGTTAAGCCTCAGACATCAGCTGCCCAGCTGCCTAGGGCCAGCCCAATGTGCAGGCAAGCCTCTGATGGCAGCTGCCCAGCTGCTCAGGGCCACCCAAGGCTCAGGTAACCAGGGCCAGCCAAGGCTTGCGCTTCCAGCCTTGGCAGCAGCAGAGGTATGATGGGGGCGTTGCCTTCCCCTGATTGCCAGGTTCCCTCTCACCTGTGAGGGCTCCCAAACTGTGAGATGGGGCAGGCTGGACTGAGGGACCCCCCTCCCCCACTTTCAGTGCATGAATTTTCATGTACGAGGCCTCTAGTATGTTTAATATGTTCATATAATATAGACATGAAGAAAGAAATAATTCAATCCCAGATTTTATTAAAAAGAGCTTTTCTGTGATATATCCTAATTCATAACACAACTTAATTTATTAGCTCTTCATATATATGTGTATATATATATATATATGTGTGTGTGTGTGTGTGTGTGTATATATATATATATATACATATATATATATATATATAGCCAAGATTAGCATATCTTTTGCATTTGTCTGGGAAATGTGCCATTCAATCATGCAGTGGTGTTGTCAAGCCTTGCACCCATGCCCTCTCATTCAGACTGAGATGCTTATACCTCATCCAATTGCATTAGTCACATGGGAAAGATAAATGAGAACATAGAATAATCCATAAAAAACATTTTCAATGCATTGAAATAAAAATAAACAAAACTTATGAAGCAAGGTGACTTTGCCAATTCACTAATTAGTAAATATTTGATAAGCACATTTAATATGCAAAAACTGTATTAGGTACTGGTGATACACTGGTTAGCAAACAGATATGATCTCTGATTGTATTAACCATGCAGCTTCATAAATAATTATAAATAACAACTGGTAGAGAAGGAAAAGTATGGAATGTTACAAGAGTAAAATGGGAAAATCGAACCTGTGTCTCCTATGTAACTGAGGAATGAGATGAGAGCTACGAGGAAAATAGAAATTGTGTAGGAGGAGGAAGAGGAAAGATGGACTTTTCTATTCAAAGACAAAGTTAATGGCTAGGTGAAAAATTGAGGACTAATAATATCTATATAAATTCGACACCAACTGCATATTTAATAAAGAAAAAAAAATAAAGCTGTAAATTTGAAATTAAAAGATAGAAAAGACTATATAACTAGCAAATAAGTGGAGATAAAGGCAAATGAAAGGATTATTGAACCTATGCCAAGTCAGAAATTTGAGTATACTAAGTGCTAGCAGGCACCTTGTTATCTGGAGAATAGGCTACTATATTAAGTGTATGCATGCAAACTGGGATGCCCAGTTTCTGGTTATGCTGATGCTCTAGCTTAATTATTAATAACTAGTGGCCAGGTGAATGAAATTCATGCACGGGGGTGTCCCTCAGCCCAGCCTGCACCCTCTCCAATCTGGAACATTCCTCTAGCAATCTGGAACCACTGGCTCCTAACTGCTCACCGGCCTGTCTGCCCCAATCCCCTTGCCAGCCTGATCACTCCCAACTGCCTTCCTTTCCTGGTCTGATTGCCCCTAACCACCTTTGCCTCAGCCCCGCTGCCATGGCTTTGTCCAAAAGGACATCTGGAAGGTCTCCTGGTCTAATTAGCATATTACCCTTTTATTAGTATAGAGAGAAGCCTGGTGCATGGGTGGGGGATAGGCTAGTCTGCCCTGAAGGGTGTCCTGGAATAGAGTAGGGGACCCTTTGCAGGGCGGGACCAGCCTCACTGGTGGTGGTGCTGTCCTGTGCAAGGGGGTGGGGTGGTTTGTAGGCCTGCCAAGCCCTCCTCTGGGTGGGTCCCCACTGGGAGGTGTGGCCAGCCTGGCAGAGGGGCTGAGGGCCATTTGCAGGCTGGCCATGTTCCCTTTGGGGTAAGGGTCCCCGCTGGGGGACATGGCAAGCCTGGGGAGGGACTGAGGGTTGTTTGGGGGCAGTTTGCAGAACGACCAAGCCCCCAGCTTTGTACAGAAGGATGTCCAGAAGGTTTCCAGAAAGTCTCTTGGTCTAATTAGCATATTACCTTTTATTAATATAGATACTCTCTTCCATTCTCAAAGTTATTTCAATATGGAAGATAAGTTAAATGAAGGCTCTACTGATGACGCAGCAATTCTACACCTTAGTTTCTCAAATAAGGATTTAAGCATAGGTGTATGGATATTATATCACAGTGCTATTTGTGGTAGTTGGAAATTGGAGAAAACCTGGATGTCCTTCTCTAGGGAAATGACAAAATAATACTTAAAGAATGCAAGACATGTAATGGTGTCACATAAACAATAAACTAGATACACGTGAATGTAGAGTGAACCTATAGCTGTACTTGGAAACTCTATCTTTAGTTCAGGGACATCTGTGTGTCTGGTTTTTACCAGTGGCCAAAATAAGAGCAGTGGGTTTATGATGTACTGGAGACCCTCAGAGTGAGGATCTTTACTGATGTTTGCAACTGGTTTTCTAAGGCCTGATAAGCCAGGCTTCTTTATGTGGCCAAAGGAACATAAATGGGTTTTCTAGGTTCTTCTCCTTTGAGTTTTCCCAATAATGGCATCTTACACATGAGATGTCTCTTTAACCTCCAGTGCTTACCTGCACTAGCTTTCTTTTGTTGTACCAGTATATTTTACATTTAAATAAATGCCTTAGGTGAGCATCCACTGTGGAGTCTGGTCAGTCCTTTCAGATTGCCAAACTTAAAAAATCTTCACATAAATTTAGCTATCTAGTAAAATAAGAAACTTAATAAGATATCATGCTATACATCATAATGTCCTTTATGCAAATTAATAAAATATGCATACAAACAAAATAGTAACTTTTGCATGGACACATATAGAACCAGGAATATGAAGCTTATATAAACATTAGAGTGAATGTCTGTGGGGAGTGGAAAGAAACAAATGGGAATCAGTGACCAGAACTTTGCAGAGATTACAGACCATAATGAGCTGATAAGTCTGAGTAAAGCAACTGGGCCTTCAGGTAATGTTTATGGTTTACAGGTCAGAATCCTCTCCCCTGTATGACAAATTTTAAAACTGTTACCTGGCTAGTCAGCTCAGTTTAATCTCTGGGAGGATATGTTTTTGCATATGTTTGGTCTAATTTGCTAATAGCTGAGTATTAGAGCCTTGAGTCCCAAATGGGTGTCAGATAAAATTAATTTTGCACTTGAATAATGATTATTCAAACTTTAAAGTCAGGTAAGGTCAAGCTTTGATAAGTTTAACAATGAACTCTGGGTAATTTAGATAAGTAATTTCAAGAGATAAGAATGTGGTACAATTTATTGGTTTTAGTTCTTTGTTCAAAAATTTGTTCTTTTTATCTTCCTAGATGGTTAAGTCTATAGCTTAAAAAAACATAGCACTTATGAAACAGACCAGATGTTTTTTTCCTAGAAGTTTAGGATTTTTTTTTAGCAAATTTTTTGAAGAATCAATCCAAAATTATTTTAAATGTTAAGAGAAAATAGAAAGATACGATCTTCTATACAACCTAAGGTTTGGCATAATTTCAAGGTTGTTATACATTTTTTTTTTGTAAAGCAATTCCCATCTTTGTAACTAAAATTAAAAAGAAACTCTATGTTCCAACTAATTTTGTATTCATTTGGCAATACATTCTGAAGGGTTAAAGCTTAGTTTGAAGTGTTATATGATGACCTCTGAGGAAAAATGTTTTCTCAAATTATTATTGTTCATATCTGCTTTGTTTAGGACGCAGTAGACACTCAAGAAATAGTAGCTGAGAGATGTTTAGGCTAATAAGAGAAAAATTAATACATTTAATAAGTTACTTACAATTTTTGAAGCACTATGTGTTTTGTGGATCTGGCAGTCAGAGGTGAAATCAATGATGATGATACAAGAGAAGTAGAATTTAATTCAGTACAAAGAACTCTAACATAATTAGATCTACTTGAAAATGCAATGGAAACTTGAGGAAAGATGCTGCCTGTTGCTGAAGGAATTCAAGTGGAAGTAATTTGGCCACTCAACAAAGATGCAATAGAGATGCTAGGACACAGCGTAACAAGGAGAGTAGGTGAAGTTGACAGTACTAGTCTACCCTCTGTTAAAAAATAATTGTAAGGGAATATTTCCAGAGAACAAAAGAGAATAAATGAAAGGTCATCAGTTTATTTTATAGTACCTGCTACCCATAAATCTTATCATTAGGTTTTCAATTCCACGATTTTGGATTATGCTCATTAGTAAATAGGCAATAAAATCTATTTATTTATCAGAAAAACAAACTTTTATGGGGACTTATGTATTCTGAAATATTAACAATATATGTGATTCACCTCTTCAGTTATTCAAAAATATTTTCAAGATACCACTTAATTTGAGACACTGCTGATACAATGTTGATGAAAAAGGACGAAATTTTTGCTCTCAGGAAGCTGAGTTCTGAGGACAAAAACTGAAATAGAAAAATTTCAGAATGCGATAAATGAAAAGAATGGACTGTAAGGAGACAAAAATGGAAGCAGAGAAACCAGTTAAGCAGCAACTGCAATGTTCCAGTTAAGAAAATTTGGAAGACTCTTATTTCCCCAAAGGGAAATGAAAAAGTCATAACTGAATTAACTTCATGAGGGAAGCTTCCATCTAGATCCCTAGACAGAAGAACAGTAAGAAATTGGTCAATATAGCCATGGTATCCTGGAAGCTCAGTGTTAGGAGATACCAAATATTGTTTTAAGTTATTGAAAATGGAAGGTTAGTTAAAAGAATACATAGAAATCTGGTATTTTCTAGTCCTTCTTTCCCATATTTAAAAATATACTTGTGTATGTATAATCCATTTTGCTCATTTGTAATATTAGATTATTAGATTTGTAATATTAATAGTTTAGGAGATTGTATAAAAGGGACTTGTGTATGTATGTTAACAATCAAGGTTCCCTTACTTTGGTCCATTTGTTTATATGAATATAAACCTGACTAAATGTTCCAATTTGTGAAACAAGGTTAATAATATTTGCTGCAGAGCACTTCATGTGGTAAATTCTAAGACAAAAATAACCACTATTAGAAACACTTTAGCTGTCCTAGGAGAAATAATACCACAAACACAAAATAATATTATAACATGCTTATTCTAAATTTTCATTTTTGGGGGAGTTAAGCATGCATTTATATATTTTTTCCCATCTGCCATTACTCTCCCCTTTGGCAACCATCACCTTATTCTCTATATTAATGGGTCTGTTTCTGTTTTTTCAGTTTTATTTTTTGTAGATTCTACATGTAAGTAAAATCATATTTGTCTCTCTCTGTTTGACTTACTTCACTTAGCATAGTGTCCTCTAGATCCATCTAGTTGTTGCAAGTGACAAGATTTCATTCTTTTGTATTTATATAAACAGTGTAATACATTGTTAATAATCTATTTAATATGTACTTATAAAGCTAGTACCAAACATATATTTCAGTCCCAGCAGTTCAATGTTCAAATGAAAAACGGATCAGTTTGCCAATTCTATCCCATACAGTAAAATGATAAATATAGCATCCTTCAAATGGGCCTAACTAAATAACAAATTTTAGGTGAAAATTCACAAAGTATGTGGATATTTGTCTGCATGGATGAAGAAATACTATAATTTATATTCATTGGGTAAGACATATTAATTCAGCAGCCACTTGAAAACCTAAGTTATTTCCAGATTACCAATCAGGTTTATGTATTCAGTGAACCTGCCATCCTTGACATTTTACAGATAGCTTAAAAATCCCTATTAATTTTTCCCACTTCAGACCTAGCCCCAAAAGAAACTAGTCTTTCTATAGTCTCTAAAATCTCAACAACAATTAAAAAAAATACATTTTGGTGTAAAAAAAAAAGCAAATTTTCTTTTGCTCCTGTTGAAAGTTACTGAAAATTTGAGCTATTTCTGATTCTCAAGGAAGTGTTATCCACCAGCAGAGGGACTGCCCTGTGTCACGGTTCACTTCTGACCATTTGCCTGGTCATTTCCTTATTTACACTGAGTAACCAGATTATTATAATCTCTGAACACATAATAATCTGGCCACTCAGTATAGACTGACCACAGAGTTGGGATTTTAAAATAAGGTTTTTTCCATGTATAAGAACTGCATTGTGGGTAGTTAGAAAGAAGCAGAGGACTTACTAGCCAGAGGCTGGGGGCCACTATCTCCTGATCCCTTGACATATTAAGATTTGCAAGCTTTCCCTTATATATAAATATACTGAGTGACCCAGATTATTATGCATTCAGAGATCATAATAACCTGGCCACTCAGTGTAGAATAAACCGTAGGCTGGTGACACTATGTGAATAGCATAGCTTGTGTAAGTATCCTTTTCCCGTATGTTTTAAAAGGTAGGAAAACAAAGGCTGCTCTAATCACTTGGGCCTAGAAATATTTGTTAATACCTAATACAAAACATGGAGGAAGAGAAAAGAAATGCCGTTCTCTCAATGAACTTAATGTACGTATTAAAGTTTAGAATCCTACAAGACTCTTTAATTGAGTTATTGTCAAATCAGTCAGAGGACTTTAATTGAAATAAAATTCAAGGAATCAGCTGATATTAACATTCAACTGATGAAGCAACCAACCGAGTAAGATTGGCAATTTGAAAAATCTAAAGGTTTAAAATGTTTTAATTTCCATTATATTTACTCGCATATTCATATTACAAAAATGTCATAGTCTTTATAATATTTGATCCATTAATTCTCCTTTCAAAATATAATGAAATGAATGAATGATTACAAGTTAAAAAAGAAAAATGATGCATGACTTGAGTTTTCATATTTACCAAACTTGCTTCTGTAAGAAAGAAAATTTCTATATTTGTTTTTCAGAAAAGTAGAATTCCTTCCTGAAACACCGAGTTTTCATCATTTTCCTATAGATACTAAACATGAAATGGTAAAAAGCTAATATTTGGGGATCCCATGCTTTCTGAACTTTTCTTTGCATCAAGTCCTGGTCAATGACTCGGATGTATCCAAAGGGAACATAAACCTCAATTGTTTGCCACTGTTTAAATTTTCACCATCATTAGTTTCAAACTTGGATCCTGACTCAATCAACTTTCTGTAGTGTTTTTGATTTGTAATGTAAGAGCTTTCTGTTAGGAGCTGAGTTTTCTTTATAAAAAAATAAAAATCTAATTATTAGGCTAAAACTAAAATCTAATATTTTGTCTAAAAAGTATATAATTATTTATTGGTTATATTTTATACAGTTACAATATTTGATATAATTTCAAGAGCAAATTCTTAGTATTGAAAATAATTTTCTTATAAAAAAGTGGTTATGTTGATGACTAAATGACCTTGTTTTTGACCTCCAGTATTCAAAAGAACAAAGAGGCTCTTCTTGAAATGTTCTTTAGGAATTATCTGTGAAGTACTAGGTGAGAGTAATTATGATCCTGTCCCTTTTACAAAGAAGTAAAGTGATATGCCAGAAGGCTAATTTTAATTTCCTCCTAGAGCCTTCTAATTAAATGAAAATCTGACTCCTAACTAGATGTCAATACACTAGACTTCTTTGGGAAATTCATGTTAACAACTCTTTCTTTCATTATGCCTTTGCCTTCCTTGCAGGAGATGACTGGTTTAGAATGCTATGTTTTGGATTTTAACAAACCAAAGAAAACAGATACCATTGCTTTTTATGTAAACTGCAGAGCTAATGGCCCATGTGCAGCTGCCAGACAGGCTACATTCTTAGAGCTGGGAACCATGTGAATATTGTTTGGTGCAGTATATATTTTATGTGGAAAATCAGCCACTGCAAATGTTCACTGAGATAACAAGTTTTCAGAGCTAAAAGGAATTCTAATAACCATCTGGACAAATGATTTGCAATGTTTAGCCAGTAAAGATTCTGTCATTATTTTAAGTACAGAGCCTACATTTTGAAGGATTTAAAATCAGTGGACAAGCTTGCAATGTATACTGTACCTTCCTAATACTAAAAATGATATGAAATTTGAATTTAGTGTTAAGAACTCTGTCACTACTTTTGGGGGCCCAGATTGGGAATGAATGAGCTTCATTCATTAGCTCTACAGATGATAGGAGTTGTGCCAGGATATGTATGAAGTTCAAAGTTGCACAACCCAGGAGAGGTAGCACCAGAGAGAGAATCAATGTAAAGGGGGGTTGATTTGAGAAAACACTATCTATAATCCCTCATTAGCACTTCTTCCTCAGCGAGCCCCCTTAAATGCTTGTGGTTCCCATTGTGCTTTTCCAATTCAATTTTTCTAGCTCTGCTTCTCATGCAGTGCAAAGATTTTAATAGCTTGATACTGATGATGCTCAACATATTTCTCTAACCCAACTTCATTCTTGATATTCAGACCTCTATTTCCTTTTTCCTATTGAATACTCAGAATTCATAGACTTTTAGGTCTTTACTTGACCGGCACACTTAATAGTAATATCACCCTCTCTCTTTCAATGCTTTTTCAGGGAACAATGCTATTATCCTCTTCTGTGAAACGTGTCCTAATTTCCATCCTCCCACCATGTCCAGGTAGAAATAATGTGCTATCCCCTGTGATTAGTTATAAAATAACATTTGTCTTCTCCACTAAACTGAAAGAATCCTAAGAGTAAGAAGAGTACCTGGTTCCTCTGTGTAAATAACTTCAGTGCCTAGATATGCTGGCCTCAATGTGCCTACAAAATAAAGTTTTATGGTGATGTATAATGTGATTTGTTCAAACACTAAAAGCATCTGCTTTCCAACTTTTTCTCACATTTAGAGTAATCACAAACTTTACTCAGCTACATTTGTGCATTTCTTACATACAACAAAATATTTTATTTATTTATTTTGTTGTCTCTATGCATTTTTTAAAAATTTTTATTAATGTATTACATGTATACACACCTTCCCATTGCCCCCCCCACTCCCATGCATACCCTAGCTCCCTCCCCCCAGTGTCTTGTGTTCATTGGTTATGCTTATATGCATCCATACTAGTCTTTTGGTTGATCTCTTATCTACGCTAACTCTCCCTAACCTTCCTGCTGTAATTTGGCAGTCTGTTTGATGCTTTACTGCCTCTGTAACTATCTTTTTGTTCATCAGTTTATAATGTTCTTTATTATTCACAAATGAGTGAGATCATGTGGTATTTTTCTTTCATTGACTGGCTTATTTCACTTAGCATAATGCTCTCCAGTTCCATCCAGGTTGCTGCAAATGGTAAGAATTCCTTCTTTTTTATGGCAGCATAGTATTCCATTGTGTAGATGTACCACAGTTTTCTGATCCAATCATCTGCTGACGGGCACCTAGGCTGTTTCCAAATCTTAGCTATTGTAAATTGTGCTGCTATGAACATAGGGGTGCATAAATCCTTTCTGATTGGTGTTTCTAGTTTCTTAGGATATAGTCCTAAGAGTGGGATTGCTGGGTCAAATGGGAGTTCCATTTTTAGCTTTTTGAGGAAACTCCATATTGTTCTCCACAGTGGCTGCACCAGTCTGCATTCCCACCAGCAGTGCATGAAGGTTTCTTTTTCTCCGCATCCTTACCAACACTGTCATTTGTTGATTTGTTGATGATTGCCATTCTGAGAGGTGTGAGATGGTATCGCATTGTGGTTTTGATTTGCATCTCTCGGATAATTACTGACTTTGAGCATGTTTTCATGTGCCTCTTGGACTTCCTTCTGTCTTCTTTTGAAAAGGTTCTATTTAGGTCCAGTGCCCATTTTTTTTATTGGATCATTTATCTTCCTTTTATTAAGTTGTATAAGTTGGCTGTAGATGTTGGAGATTAAACTACATCAAAATATTTTAATTAAAATATATGGTGCAAAAAGATGGTTTCAGGAAATCTTGTCTTTTACCAATGAATTAACCAGTGAACATTGTTAGAGAAAACAATGTGATCTTTTCATAAAAATTTATGACAAAAATACTATAAAAATAACCATGTTAATACAATGTAAAAGTTGTATGCCAAGCTTACAGCATATTGCATATTAATTTTCAACATGTTTCTTACATTTATTTTTTGAAATATCCTAACAATTGTGGTTAAGGAGAAAAAATTGCTGTGTTTCAGTGTATCCAACGAAGATAGACACTATTAGATACTATAGAAAACAACTAGAATAAGACACACTTCTTAAGTCAAATAAATTTAATGAATTTCTTATATGCTCGCAACCAGATGCTAATATACACTGGTTGTTTAAATAAGATACTGATTGATATGTAGAGGGAGTGTTTTTTAATGTTTGTGTTTGTTATTTCCAGTCAATTGGGTTTGAATCCTTACTTTGCAATTTCAGTTATGTGACCTTGGGCAAGTCAATCAACTGCTCTAAATCCCTAGTTTCTCATTCAAAGTAGAATAAAAGAACCTATTTTATAAAATCACTAGAGGTCCAGTGCATACAATTCTGCATGGGTAGGGTCCCTAGGCCTGGTCAGTGATCTGGGCCAATTGGGACCTTTAGGCTGCCAGCCAGGGCCTTCTTTCATTCCATGCCACTCCCTGATGGTCAGTGCACATCAGAGCAAGCAATCGAACTCCCAGTCTCCTGTTCTAATGCTTGTTCCTCAAGAACAATCCCTCTAACAGTTTCCTGCTGTAATCACATCAGCTGTCAGATTCAGGCTACTTGTTCTGTTTTTAGAAACTCCTCTAATACCTTCTGAATATCATATTTACTTTCACTTGATTCATAAAATGAAAAATTAGATTTCAAAGAATTTTTATCCTGTATACATAGCTATTTTAATTGACCAACATTGTTTTAATATTATTTTTCATCAATTAATTTGGGAAAGCGCTCATATTTATTTTAGTCTGGGTAGTAATATTAAATGAATATTTAATATAACAAGCAGAGTAATAGCTATCTGATATGCCCCTAATTACATACAGTTCATTTTTTCTATTTAGATTACTGTATCCTTTGCCACACAATAAATAATTCAGATTCTGATAAAAAATGATTTAAAGAACATCTGGGATATATTACATGTATTCTGTTTTAAATCTAATTGCATGCATATTTCTGCATCTAGTTTTTTACTCAAAATTTTGTAATGATGATTTGCCATGTAATTGTAACTTTAATGTTGGCATAATATTATATAACTAGAGGCCCATTGCATGATATTCATGCAAGAAAAGGCCTTCCTTCTCCTGGCTTTGCTCCCAGCCACCCAGGAGCCACCAAGTCCCACTCCCAGGCTTGCTGCTCAATGCCTGCATATGCAAATTAACCCACATCTTTGTTGGGTTAATTTGTGTACTCATTCCTCATTGGCTGTGGGTGTAGCAGAGGTATGGTCAATTTGTTACATGTTTGTCTATTATTAGGTAAGATATGAACTGTCATAATTAACTTTTCTTGTTTTATGTGACATTTGGGTTGCTTCCAATATTTTGCTATTTTATAAATAATTTTTAATAAGCATATTTAAATAAATAACTTCATATTTTCATTTTTAAAAAATAGCTTTGTAGAAATGTAATTATAAAACAAAAACTGAATATTTAAAGCATATTATTATTTTTGTTAAATAAAATATGTACTTTTCATGTATCAGTTAATCAAAAAAGTAAAATATTTCTCATTGTGTTTTATTATTTTAAAAGTTAAGTATTATTTATTTCATTAGTAATTATGTTCCCAAATTAATAATTCATAAATTATTCATGAACTGTATTCACTGAGATATTTTTACTTTTCTTTAAATGAATTTTTAAGTTTTAATTATTATTTAAATGTGCTTTACAAATTTGTTCTATTGTTTACTCATCTTTTTCCAGGTTATGTGACAAATGTTGTCTTATTTGATGAATTATAGAATTAATTTTTAAATCTCCTAAAGGTATCCTGTTGGGATTTTGATTAAAATTAAATAAAATATATAAACAACTCTGGAAGTACATAATTTTTTTGTAATCTTCCCATTTTGAAATTACTTATTCATTCCATTATGTCACACAAAATATTATTTCACATGTGTTCCTGTAAAAAGAATTATTTTATCACTATAATTTCTAATTGGTTATTATTTGTACATAGGAACTCTTTGGCATTTAGTTTGTACCCAGTTTTTTTTTTACTAAACATTTTCCTTCTTTTTTCCTTCCAGTTAATTTTCTTAGGTTCTTCATAAGTGGATGTTTTGTTCCTAAACCCAGGGATAAAATTTGCTGACTCATCTATCCTTATAATGGTGCAAATAATAGTATGGGAGCAAATTTACATGGCATATAATTCACTTAAATAGAAAATATGTCTATAATTATATTTTTACCAAAGCATAGCTTTCCTCATTTCCTTATTGATAACTGTCTTAACCCACTGAAATCTGAATTACATTTCTAACATTGCTTAAACTGCTTTCTTTAGTCTTATATTTATCTTTAACATAATCACGTTAATCAGTGTGACAGAAACAGTATGAAAATAATTTTCTATGTTATTGGTGATTTCTTAGTTATCATATTAGTTAATTACTTCACTTATAATAATCATTTGTTAAATTCTAATGAGTATTCTTTAGGCTATATCCTATTAGAACTTGACAATGCAGGATTTCTTCATCTTCTTCCTTATTGAGTTCTATCTCTTTGGTTATCTGAACCATTTTCCACATTTTTTCATTACATCTCTGGGCTGATCTTCAAGCTATTATAATGGCTCATCTTCTATTCATCGCTTAGATATGTATTGGTATTTCCATGAGAGCTGATTTGTTTGTCATTATTCCTTCCTTTCTTTCTTTTATTATACTTTTCCTTAGGCAATCTAATCTATTTCAGCCTCAACTGTGACCTGTATACAATGGAGTGTCAAGTTTATATATTAGCTATCATCTCTTTTCCAAACTGCATTTCTATCTGCCACTCTTATCTAGATTTTTGACTAAAATATTTGATTAGTCCAAAATTAGATGTGATGTTTTCCTCAAAACCATCTTTGTTGGAATTGTTTATTTTGGATAAAAGCATCATGACATCAGTTAATAATGATGTTCTATAATAATAGTGATACAATAATTAGAAGAACATTTATTCAACATTTACTATACTCCAGGTATCATTTTAATATCACTGAATGTATTGATTCATTAATCCTCATAACAATCCTATGAGGTAAACGTATTTATTATCCCTGTTGACAAGTAAGAAAATTTAGAGTTTTAGCAAATTACCCAAGGTCACACTGATAAAATGAAAAGTGTTAAAAACAGTCTCACCACAATATCTATTTAAAAAAAACACACAAAACAAAATTGTAATTCTATGTTTCCAAACTAAAAACAGAGTACTCTCTGAGTCATTCCTTCCTCTTGTATTCCTAAATAATTTACCAAGGCCTGTCAGTTTGGTCTCTCATGTCCTTAGTCAATGCCCTTCCCATCACCTCTACTCTCCATTTGTTTTCTTACAATCACCACCAATTCTTACTTAAAGTGTGGCAGACTTTATCATTCTCCAATATTTATCGCTTTCATGATGCCTTTAATATAGTCAGACATGATTCCATTAATCCTATGTTGAAAATCTTGCCATGATTTTTTGTTCCCTACAGGATAAAATTCAAACTCCTCAGCAATGTACACAAGATCTTTTCTGTTCTAAAATTTTCTTATGTTTCCAGAAATTTCCCACTTACTCCTTAACCTTACACTAAACATATGTTCTTTGTTGTACTAAAATGCTGTCCTTACCTAAAATATATATGCACGTGTGTGTGTGTATATATATATACACACACACACACGTGCATATATCCACAGCTTGATAAATATATGTATTGATTATTCTCTCTACTGGAATAGGAATTTCTCAATGGAGAGACTGTGTTTTATTCCTCTTTTTTTTTTTACCTTAATATACAAACCTCACTCATGGCAGTTATTTAATAAGTTTTGGTTGAACACATAAATGAATGATGGAAGCAGTAAAGGTAGAAAGACATTAAAAGCTTTTAGGTAACTGTATTTTATGATTCATGATTTTCATTAATTTGGTTTAGTAATTATCACACTGAGAGATGAAAAGGTGTGTAAATGCAGGAATCGGACAAGATTCTGGAAGGAGAATACCATACTTGAGGCCTTGAATATTTAGGGAGTAAAATGGAAAAAAAAATCTTACAATGTCTACAACTAATTCCATACTCAAGTACATCTAGAAATAAACTTATACTTGTGTTAGTCATACAAAAATTTTCTCATACTCTCTCTGCTTACTAATTACTGGGGGCTTGCTCTTCATTAGAGGAAGCTGGCCTATAGACCCCATTCTTTTAAGAAATTAAATGGATTCCAAATTCACCACCATGTTTGGAATGTATAACATGTTTAATTAGGAGAATGATGGCCCCCTTTTGCAGTTATTTAGGAGTAGAAATAGGAATAAATGACTATGGATGACAAGTACGCTATCAAGTATCAAAGTGCCATATCAGATTTTAGTACTACAGGACACACATATCAGGAAGTAAGAGGTTTAGAAGCACTCAATATACTTGTTAGTATTGTTATGCCTATAGTAAAAATAATTTTGAGTATAATTCTCTCTAATTTTACCTTTTTATTTGAATTTCTATCCTACAAACCTATTGAATATGCATTTTAATGTGAACCAGACTAAATCACCTTCAGGAAATATATGACATAATAAATTCTAAGTAGAAAGAAAAAAGAAATTAAAAGTAAGCCAAATCTATTACTTTCTTAGTTATTTTCTTACTATAAGATATTTCTTGGATTAAATGAAATCATCATTCAAAATTCAAGGTTATATAACCCTAAATAATGCAGTAGTGACCCAAGTCATTTAGCTGTGCAAACATCTGGCAAGTGAAATGATAGCATCTAAATCATAGATCAGCTTGGATGAGAAAAATAAAATTTCTGAACTAGAACAGTTGCTTGATAAATGTACTCTACTTTTCTTCAATGTTTATGTTTGATAAATGGCCAGACTTTGCCATGACTTTGCCTCAATATTTATCTTATAGTCAGTGGCCATTATCTTGTGACAACAATCTATCTTTCTGTTATCTTGCAGCTCATAATTGTTAAGTCTTTTCACTGAAGATTTTCTATCAGTTTTGTAATTTATGACAGATAGAGGACTAAACTTTCAACTAAAGTATTTTAGGCCTATGGCTTATCACTAAAATTTAAAAATAATAGACCCATAGTAGTTTTGTGGCTATATTTACATACACATCCTCTGGTGGGAAAATGTTGTAGAAAGCAAAGCCAATATATAGCATTTTTTTATATTCAAAATTTTTTAAACTGCATACAAATTCCTGAGAAAATTCACAGACTTGCAGTTCAAAGAGACACAGCAAAATTTTGATAATTAACATACTGGTCACATCCCGTTATAATAGATGGAGTGACCACATTGTCAACTCCTTAGAGAACTAAGCAGGTTGCCAGGAATTTGTAACCATTGGCATTCCCCTCACTAAACACAGTTTTTTCTTTCCCAAGTATTGTTGCTCTTGTGGCTATAGAAGTCTTCCCAGAGCATGCTAGAAATGACAGAATCACAGAAAAACTCCTGTAAGAGAGCAATGTTTGTTTGAATAGTTCATTTTAAAACACTTAAGCTGAACAACTTATACAATGAATTGTTCTAATAAGATCTGGAGGAGCCCTCCATGACCATCTAATTTAATTGCTCTATTTTACAGACAAGAAATGAAGGCTTAGAAGATTTTCATAAGTTGCCAAGAATACTTAGACAGAAAGAAAGGAAAAGCATGCATAAGACACTAACAACTTTTCCAGAAACAGCTGATCCAGCATTGTAATAATACTTATTCTTAGGAGTCACATGGAACAATTGCTAAACATAAAATTTTGTTGATTCCTACTCCAAATCTGTGATGAGGTCAATGAATTTACATTTTTACAGTCTAGGGGATTCTAATGTCCAGGGGATGCTGATGTTGTCAGTCTAAGAACATATTTTGAGAAACACTGTTCTACACTACATTTCTTCATAAATTTAGATAATCTTCCTCATTGCTTTGGCTGCACATTTGATTCCTTAATAGTGGAATTACCTAGCCATTCAGCTTAGAGATATGTAATGCAGACAGAAGTGGGGAGGGATTGGAGTGGTGTGTTGTGTGTGTGTATGTGTGTGTGTGTGTGTGTGTGTGTGTGTGTGTGTGTGTGTGTGTTACAGTAAAAGATAAAGATGAAGAATGGTTTGAGTACGACCTTGGTCAAAAACAAGCCAAGAGAATCATAGATAATAAATCAAATAGACTTAGGACCCAGCCATTTTTATACATTAGAACTACTTTTACATATGTATTTTTGGGAATATGGGTAATTGTGTATATTGGAAACCAAAGAAAAAAAAATACTTCAAAATGGAGGCCTTTAACCATAGGAAATGAGAAGACACTGCGAAGAGCTACTGGTTTTAACAATGCCATGAGCCTTCTCATATTTTCACTGCTGTTGTTACCGTGCATTTGCATGTCAGTTTCATCCTATTTAGGCATTGCCAATGTGGGATGACCAATGCTCAACATCACATTCCATATATTCCTGTACCATGCTCTATCTGACCTCCATTTAGCTCTCATTCCGCAGCCAGGTCATGCTGCAGAAGTCAGTCAGAGAACCTGTTCCCCAAGTTTAAATGCAATCACAATCACAATACCAGTGAGGTGTAGGATGAGTTCCTTATCACAGACAGCCAGTAAGGGCACACAACTTCTCCACTGCAGAGTCTCGAGCCATATTGGACTCGGAAAAGAGAGAAAATAGCTATACTCCACTAATGTTTAACATGAACTAATGAAAATATGAGGTATTTTTTCCACTTTGATGCCAGTATTTCTGGACCTCTCATCTCAAATCTCCTATACACTTTGCAGCAATTGTTATAAGTTGTCAATGGATCTAGATAGTGACGACACTGCTAATGTAACAAAGAGTTTGCTGGTTCAAACAATCAACCACACCACTATCTCACTCTGAGGCTTTTCCAGTGAGTTTATAAAACAGAAAATATTACTGAATTTTTAGTTTAATTATATAGATTTTTTTCCGTATGAGTTACTCGCCAGCCTAAATGTTCATTCACCTTTTTTGAGTCTTACTCTGATATTGGGTGGGGTGCTTTGATGTATTTGCCTTGTGAAGAGAGTATTGATGACATTTACAGGATCCTTCCCTAAATTCTCTCCCCCAAGGAAAACTGATTGCTCCCCATTATGTATTCCCACTGGATCTATAACATTTCCATTTACAACCCTGTATCACAGTGTTTCTCAACCTTCCTAAGGCCGCGACCCTTGCATACCTCATGTGGTGGTGATCCCCAACCATGAAATTTTGCTACTGTTATGCATTGTGATGTAAATATCTGCATTTTCCGATGGTCTTAGGCGACCCCTGTGAAAGGGTCATTTGACCCACAAAGGGGTCGCGACCCACAGGTTGAGAACCGCTGCTATATCACTTCGTTGCTCTCACTTGTCTCACACAGATGTGAGGCACTTAGATCTTGACACATCTATTGATACCTTAGATAGTCATTAAACTTCCATATTTATCATGCTCCATGGAGCCACAAATTATGGGTTTATTCACCATAAACAATATTAAACAATACTAAAAACATTCCATAGATATGGTTCCTTTTTCTCTCCAATAGCATTAGTTCATTACCAAGAGGTCCAGGTTTCAGCTATTTCCAAAGAGATTATATTGAACTAGAGGCCAGGTGCATGAAATTCTTGTGGGGGGTGCGGTGAGAAGAGGAGGGGGAGGTGTCACTCAGCCCAGCCTGCACTCTCTCCAATCTGGGACCCCTAGAGGGGATGTCCGACTGCCCGTTTAGGGCTGATGGGGATCAGGCAGTCAGACATCCCTCTCACAATCCAGGACTGCTAGCTCCCAACTGCTCACCTGCCTGCCTTCCTGATTGCCCCTAACTGCTTCTGCCTGTCAGCCTGATTACCCCCTAACCACTCCCTGCCAGCCTGATTGATGCCTAACTACTCCCCTGCCAGCCTGTTTGCCCTTAACTACCCTCCCCTGCAGGCCTGGTCACCGCCAACTGCACTCTCCTGCAGACCTAGGTCTCCCCAAACTGCCCTTCCCTGCAGGCCCGGTCACCCCAAACTTCCCTCCTCTGCTGGCCTAGTCACGGTTCTGTTCTCTCCTGCAGGCTTGATTGCCCCCAACTGCCCTCCCTTGCAGGCCTGGTTCCTCCCAATTGCCCTCCCCTGCTGGTCTGATTTCCCACAACTACTCTCCCTTGCAGGCTTGGTCCATCCCAACTTCCCCTCCTGCTGGCCATCTGATGGTGGCCATCTTGTGTTTACATGGGGCCAGGATCTTTGACCACATAGGGGCAGCCATCTTGTGTTGGGGTGATGGTCAATCTGAATGTTACTCTTTTACTGTTACTCAAGCCTAGTGCATGGGTTAGGGCCAGCTGGTTTGCTCTGAAGGGTGTCCCTTAGGGTTTGGGGCAGCCTGGGTGAGGGGCCTGTGGTTATTTGCAGGCCGGTCATGACCCCCGGTGACCCAAGTGGAAGCCCTTGGTATCTGGGATTTTTTTATCTTCTATAATTGATACTTTGTAGCCTGGAGTAAGGCCAAGCCTCCTGCTTGCTCCTTGATGGCAGCCATTTCTTTTAGGATTTATTTATCTTCTATAATTGAAACTTTGTAGACTTGAGTGGAGGCCTGGGCTTGCCAGGGTGTGTGGAAAGCTTGGCTTCCTCCATTGCTGGAGAAACCCAAGCCTCCCTCCTGCTCACTCTGTGGCCACAGACATCTTAGTTAGCATTAATTTACATACTCACTCTTGATTGGCTGGTGGGTGTGGCTGGTGGGTGTAGCAGAATGATGGTTAATTTGCATATTATTCTTTTATTAGATAGGATTACCTGTTCCCTGTCCTTTACAACAGCATCCTTACTTATGTTCCTTCATAATAATGGTAAATGGTTCATAAACCAGCTGATTTATCTCCTTCCTCCAAAGTATTAAAAGAGATAACTTAATTGAAGTCATTCTGAATACTATCATAATACTATTATAACTGTGGCATATTTATAAGTTAAAATTATTAAATTAATTCATCCAGTCCATGAGAATGATAAAGATCAACTTGATGTCCAGGGTATACATCACATAAGACCAAATATTATCTCTGGCTACTAGAGAATCCTGATGCTTATGTTTTAAGTAACTCAAAAGTGGCATCAGTTCACTTTTTCTTTTTAGTGTCCTCAGAAGAACTTCATATTATTAAAGAGTACTTCTAATAAAACAGGGAAGGTTAAGAGCTTTCTAAACCTGCTGATAATTAAATATAATTAGATCATCAGCATTTGAGAGGATAGGATTACAATATAAATAACATTAATCCTGTAGAGTAGCTAGACACCATTAGAATGAAGAACAGGAACACAAAGCATAGGTAAATAGCTGCATAGCATGAGAGAACAAGATCTCAGAATCATAGTGCACTTACACAAAATAAAGTGCGAAAAAGAGAATTCTATATAATAAAAGCTTAATATTCGAAGTATCCAGTTGGCCATTCAACCAATCAAAGTGTAATATGCTAATGTTATGCTAAGGCTGCTCAACTGCTTGCTATGATGTGCACTGACTACCAGGAAGCAGATAGTTGACCAGTCGCTACAACGTGCACTGACCACCAGGAAGCAGATGCTCTGAATGGTAGATTAGCTTGCTGCTAGGGTCCAGCAGATCAGAACTGAGCAAGACAGGCTGACCACACCCTGGAGCCCTCCTGCAGCCTCTCCAAGGCTGGCTAACTTCCTGCATCTCTCCCCGGCTCCAATCTATTATGCATGGGTAGGGTCCCTTGGCCTGACCTACACTTTTTCACAATCTGGGACCCCTAAGAGGATGTCAGAGAGCCAGTTTCAGCCTGATCCTACAGGCCAGGCCAAGACCTCACTGGTGCAGGAATTCATGCACCAGGCCTCCAGTAATATGTAAAAGCAAAGAATGTTCCATAAGATTTGGCATAATTTTAAGGCCAGGTGGTGTGGCTCAGTTGTTGAGTATTGACCTATGAACCAGGAAGCCAAAGTTCGATTCCAGTCAGGGCATATATCCAGGGCTCGATACCCAGTATGGGGCATGCAGGAGGCAGCCAATCAATGATTCTCTCTCATCATTGATGTATCTATCTCTCTCTCCCTCTCCCTTCCTCTCTGAAATCAATAAACACATATTTTTATAAAAGAAACAGGTAACTCTAAGCAGATACAATGAAGATTCTTTATTAGTCAATGCAAATATAAAATGAAGAGCAATGCAGAGAGTGAAATAATTTGTAAAACTGAATCCATGTGCAACAAGGAATGTTAAACATATCAAATAAAAAAATTAATAATTTCTAAGATAATAATATATTATGGTTATTAGACTTTACCAATTCCCAATGCACATAGAGCTTAACAAGTGCCATGAGACCTTTAAAGGGCAATAACTGATAAATTCATTCTTACAGAAAATGTGGTTAAATACTAGAATGATCTACTAATATATGTTATAGAATTTGCTTCATCAACACTATTGTAAAGTAGATTAATATTCATGTACTGTAATAGGTAAATTCTAAAATGAAACAGAAAAAGCTATCATAGCCTCTCCTATAATGCCGTGATAAATTCCATGAGATTACAAATGAACTTCAAGTTTAATGCTCATTAGCTATATAGCTATAAAATACATTGTAATGTGTACTCACACTCCTGTTTGTGGCTTTTTAGAACATTTTTTGCAAAATCAAAACAAATATTTACTTTTTTAAACTCCCTGTTTTCCTGTTAAATCTTAATAAAAGGTCTTTTTTAGTCATTGAATTCCATGACTTACACCGAACTATTAATGTCTTTGTAGATGCTAAGTGTATTGCAAGTTCCAAACAACTTTTAATCCAATTAAATTGATAAGGGTCTACTTAAGTATTTAAGTCATTATTTTAAATAGTATATTAATATGTGAATGATGTTAGAAGCACTTAAAAACTCAGCATAATCTTCATGTATTTAATAGTACTGTGCTTTATGTTGTGTAATTAAATTTAAATTAGTATATAAATGTTATTGCTGAAATATTCTTTGTTAGTTGAAATGAATTTAACTAGGTGCTCATATTCTCTGGGATTAGATAGTCATTGAATTAAAGAGTTTATCCCAGGGGAAGGCTCTTCATGAAAGAGTTTGTATCTGCTCAATTTAACATTAAACAAAGCATTTTAATTCGGATCAGAATCATTCTTTGTGTTTAGATAACTGAGTGAGAGCAAGATAAAAAGATGAAATTTTGTCAGGCTCCCTTTCACAGGGAGATATACTAATAAAGAAATTAAGCTACTGTTCTATGTAAACAATAGACACAATGTGTTTTATGTTTCTCTTTTAGTATTAAAGTTACTAAAGTTTAGTATTAAAGCTCTTCTTGTGAATGTAGAGATACAGACTATAAAATGAGTGCTGAATATTCCAGTCAGAATATTCACCTCAATTAGCCTATTCCAACCACACTCCAGGCTGAAGAATATTTTAGCAACTCCATTTTAGAAACTGTTTTTAGAGAGCGGATATGACTCACAAAAGAAAACCAGTCTCATTTCTTTATCTTCACATTTTGAAGAAGAAAAAAAAAGGGAACATTTTTTTCCATACAAAGGACATACATTGGGTAGGCTGGAAAATCACTCCACAAACTAAGTCTAAAACGAAACCTAGAAATTAGTGGTCTTCCACAGTAATGGCAGTCATTTATAGGTCTCAGATGACTTTTTTAAAAAAATATGTTTTATTGATTTTTTTAACAGAGAAGAAGGGAGAGAGACAGAGAGCTAGAAACATCGATGAGAGAGAAACATAAATCAGCTGCCTCCTGTGCGCCCCCCACTGAGGATGTGCCCATGACCAAGGTACATGCCCTTGACCGAAATTGAACCTGGGACCTTCCAGTCCACAAGCTGATGCTCTATCCACTGAGCAAAACCGGCTTTAGCTCTCAGATGACTTTTAAAATATTTTCCAACCCAAAGATTTTGTAATTTTTATTTGATTTTTTTTTCTCATTCAGGATTCTGTCACATTCCACTGTATCAGAGATATTTCTCTTTTTTAAACACCTGTGTGCTAGGTGGCTATTACTCTTCTGCAGCATCTACATGATCCAATGTAAAATCACTGCTCCAAAGTAGAATATTAGCCTGCTAGTATGTGCATGTACAGACGTGCATGCGTATAAGTGTGCTTGTGTGCAGGTGGTGGGCCAAACATTCTCTGGCTTTCCGTGAATGGAGTCAATTTATCTGGATATGAAAAAATGAATCTAGGGAAAACTTCCACAAAGAAACCATTGGGATACACAGGGAGGACTGCCAGCACACAATCCTATATACTAAGTATATAACATCTTTACCACAGTTAGCAGAAAACACACTCTCCTTCAGGGATAAACACTCTTGAGGCTTTTTTCTCTTTAGGTCTCATCCTCCACTCTCTTCTGCACACATTTGATTTGACATCAAAGTTCACCAAGTGTCAATGATTTTCATGTAATTTTGCTGGTATTTAAAAATATCACATGTAGCCAAATATTTCAAAAATCTCATATTGTGTCTCGTCTTAACAACATCCATTCTAACATTTTTTCTGCAAGCACCACTACCCCTCCTGTCATTATAAGTGAAATACAAAATTGTTTAATGTGTCATTAGTCATAATATGAATGAGTGAATAATTTTGTAGTTGTTTAATTCTTTTACCTTTTTTCTTTTTCTTTTTTTTTTTTTTGGTATATTCAAAATTCATTTTGAAAGTGCATACAATTCTATTGAGTAAGGGTGATCAATACAGCTAATATCATGACCAAGAACCAGGCAATGCACTCAAGGCATAAAATAACAAGCGGTAAAACTTTGTCAGGTTTTTCCATTTGTCTTCTCCAAGTAACAGAGTTGCCAATACTAAACACGTATTTCCAAAGGGTGCTACTGCCAGGTCTCGCTACATTAAACATTTATACATTCATTACTTAGTATGTCAAATATTAATTGATATTTTTCTTACATGGAATTATTATGCATTTCTCTTTTAATTCATTTTAAAAAGTTCCACTGCATTAGGTCTTCAAAGAGATTTTCAAAGTGTTCAATTACTTCTAACTGTGGCTTTTTTCTGTTTCTTGGAAACAAGCCAGGTTCCCAGTCTTTGCACTTTCACTCTTACTCTCTTCATCCACTTGTTCCAGGGGTTGTGAAAAGAGGTTTTCTTTCATGACTGCCTCAACAGTGAGGGTTCCTTTCCAGCTTTGAAAAATTCAAGCCTAGAAAAAATTTAAACTGGCATCTTTATAATGCTGTCGTTTTTGCTCAGTGAGGAATCTAGCCCTCTGAACAATGAATGCTTGTCTAAAGCAACTATTCATAGAAGGTACTGCCTTCTGGGGAACGGGAAAAGTTTTTACCTACTGACAAACGGGAGTAGCATAACAGAGCAGAACTGAGCCCAATGCAAAGCGCCTCACGTTTCCAGTGCCACAATGAGAAGATCAGTTACAGCCCCTCTGCCATTGACCGTTATGAAAAGAATGCTGAAGAATATCAAACAAGGGCAAGCCCAGTCCAGATGAGATCATGTGAATTCCTTGAAAAATGTCTTTAATTCAGATGTTAAAAATGTTTGGAGAGGCTGGAGGCTTCTCTACATGTGTGAATTAGCACTTGATGACTGAGATCTAGTGAGAGTCTAAAGAGGCAAAAAAGAATACATCTCGAGAAAATTGTCTAGTTCATATAAATAGGTTTAACAGTTACTTCAAAATTTAGTTTTGTTATATCATTTAGGTCTCAAGGCTTTCAAAGGCCTTCGAAAGGAATGTGGACCTGATGAATATTGTCTGTGGCAAGCACTCCCAGTACTTTATTAGCTGCTCTCATTCTACAAAGCATCAGAACCAATTAGAAATAAAAATATTTTGCTTTTTTTTCTCATTTGAAAATGGAGCCATGGTGGCTACTGGTTTGTGTTTAGATAAGAAAGTATATCAATTTCTTGATACTATACTCTTTTTTTTAATTTAATACATATTTATGGTTCAGATTACAATTGTTCCTTTTTTCCCCCATAGCTCCCCTCCACGAGCTTCCCTCCCCACCCTTTGCCCTTACCTCCCCCCATTGTCCTCATCCATAGGTGTACAATTTTTGTCCAGTCTCTTCCTACACCCCTCACACCTCTTTCCCCCTGAGAATTGTCAGTCCACTCCCTTTCTATGCCCCTGATTCTATTATATTCACTTTATTCTGTTCATCACATTTTTATTCACTTGATTTTTAGATTTCCTTGTTGATAGATATGTATTTGTTGTTCATAATTTTTATCTTTACCTTCTTCCCCCTCCTCCTCCTCCTCCTCCTCCTCCTCCTCCTCCTCCTCCTCCTCCTTCTTCTTGAATACCTTTCAGCATTTCATATAATACTGGTTTGGTGCTGATAAACTCCTTTAGTATTTTCTTATCAGAGAAGCTCTTTATCTGACCTTCAATTCTGAATGATAGCTTTGCTAGGTAGAGTAATCTTGGTTGTATGTTCTTGCTATTCATCACTTTGAATATTTCTTGCCACTCCCATCTGGCCTGCACAGTTTCTGTTGAGAAGTCAGCTGACAATTGTATGGGTGTTCTCTTGTAGGTAATTAACTGTTTTTCTCTTTTAATATTCTCTCTTTGTCTTTTGCCCTTGGTATTTTAATTTTGATGTGTCTTGGTGTAGTCCTCTTTGGATTCCTTTCGTTTGGGGTTCTGTGTGCTTCCTGAATTTATAAGTTTATTTTTTTCACCAGGTGGGGAAGTTTTCTGTCATTATTTCTTCAAATTAGTTTTTAGTATCTTGCTCTCTCTCTTCTTCTGGCACCCCCATAATTTGGATGTTGGTATGCATGAAGTTGTCCCAGAGGCTCCTTACACTATCTTCAAATTTTTGGATTCTTTTTTCTTTTTGTTTTTCCAATTGAGTGTTTTCTGCTTCTTTGTATTTCAAATCTTTGACTTGATTCTTGTGTTCCTCAGACGGGGGCATGCAGAAGGCAGCTGATCAATGATTCTCTCTTTTCATTGATGTTTCTATCCCTTTCTCCTTCTCCCATCCTCTCTCAGAAATCAATAAAAACATTAAAAAATTATTGGACATGTTTTGAACAGACACTCAGTGCATGTTTCTAGAAACTTGAACCAAAAGACATGGTTTTTAAGTTCTGTTCCTTGAAAAGGAGACTATTATCTGATTACCTCATATATGGCCATCTGAAGTACACTCCTAGAAAGAGTGAAACTTCTACTTTCAATATTTCCCATACTTTTCCTTATGCTTAGTTTTTTGTATTTATAGTAATTTGTTTTCTCTCCTTCTCTTCTTTAAACCTTTCCTCTTTTAAAGTCCAATGGCATGCACTCTAATGACAATGTTCTTACAAGCCGCATGGCATTGAGGGAAGATAGGTTTTTCAAGGAGTCCTCTCTGGATGCCTCGACACCCCTGCTTTATGCACAATGTTGTTGCCTATCTTGATGTCTCATGTTCTGTTTTCTCCAACAGCTGCTTCCCATGTATATGTTTTATTCTAGGCTTACATTAATTTTGTGTAGCAAAAACAACAAAAAGCAAAACAAACAACAACAACAAAAAGGTAACAAAGAATTCCCCCCATTTAGCATTTAAAAGCAAGGAGTTTTAACTCAGACTTATGGGGAAAGAACAATTTAGAGCTTTTCAAGCATAAGTTTATAAAATCAACAAATGTAAATTTTGCCCATTGTCACTAATGATGATGTTGAGTTTCTTAGCAGTAAGCGGCAGCGCTATAATAGCTTTGGTAAATCAGTTTTTCTTTTTCTTTTTTTGCAGGGAATGTGTGTGACTTACTGCTCTTTCGCACTTTCTAATGTCAGATATAAAAATAAAAGAAGTGGACACAAACTAAAATGTCTTATGGATTGATAATAGAACAGGTTGATAATAAGAAATGAACTGCAGCCGAGACTGGTTTGGCTCAGTGGATAGAGCGTCGGCTTGTGGACTGAAAGGTCCCAGGTTCAATTCCGGTTGGGGGCATGTACCTTGCTTGCGGGCACAACTCCACTGTGGGGCGTGCAGGAGGCGGCTGATCGATGTATCTCTCTCATCGATGTTTCTGACTTTCTATCTCTCTCCCTTCCTCTCTGTAAAAAATCAATATAATATATTAAAAAAAAAAAGAAATGAACTGCAGTCTTCATCAACCTAAGCTCTCTTTTATTATTATCACTGCACACAATTAAGAAGTATGCATATTATGCCTGGCCAGTGTGGCTCAGTAATTGAGCATCAACCTATGAACCAAGAGGTTTTGGTTTAATTCCAGTCAGGGTACATGCCCGGGTTGCGGGCTCAGTCCCAGTGTGGAGCATGAAGGTGACAGCTGATCAGTGATTCTCTCTCATTATTGATGTTTCCATCTCCCTTTCCCTTCCTCTCTAAAATTAATAAAAATATATTAAAAAGAAGTATGCATATTGTAACTATGTGACATAATTATTGTGTTAGATGGTTAATTGGGAGTGTTAGGTTTTTAAGGGTGTTTTTTTGCATTATTCACTGTGTTGCATTATATATCTTTTGTTTACTTTAGTTAATATTTTGTATTAGATTAATCCTTGTGCTAGAGCAGAAGGATTTTTTTTTTAAATCTTTGCAATCCAGAGATCCAGGAGAGTTGGTGGATCATAATAGTTACTAAAAATGATTGACTGAATACATGAATGAGTGAATAAATTAATTCTGTAGGTCACATCTCATATTGTACAATAGCATGTGGACTTGGGCTTGAATTATAGTATCTGATAAATTGTAACCAACTGCTAGTCCATTTGGTTCATAAAGACCAAGATCCACATCTATCTCACATTTATTATAACCCCAGCACTGAACACAATACCCAGTCCAGAGTAAGTGTTTAGTAAAGAAGAGTTGATTAAGAAAATGAGTGCGTGCCGAAACCGGTTTGGCTCAGTGGATAGAGCATCGGCCTGTGGACTGAAAGGTCCCAGGTTCGATTCCGGTCAAGGGCATGTATCTTGGTTGCAGGCACGTCCCCAGTAGTGGGTGTGCAGGAGGCAGCTGATCGATGTCTCTCTCTCATTGATGTTTCTAACTCTCTATCCCTCTCCTTTCCTCTCTGTAAAAAAATAAATGAAATATATTTAAAAAAAGAAAGAAAGAAAGAAAATGAGTGCGTGAGTTTCTCCATTCATTCTCCCACATAAGGACAAGGCCTTTAGGCCAAAAAGGCCTTGACAGCTATGATTACTTGGTGAAGTAGACCCCGAGACAGTCAGTGAGTTAGTCCTCTAGCTACTGCACTCTTCACAACAACATTATATTTTGACACCTTATGGTATCCTGTGCTTCAGGTAGCACTATTAAATATATTTTAAAATTAGAAATAAACCTGGTTAGTCTGATTTATTAAAACCTGGCAACTCATATCATATTGTGTTCACAAATAATACAGCTTCACAATTTCCCTAGAACTATAATTTAATATTAGAGATAAATAAATATGTATAATTTATGCTTCTGGTGTACCTAATCAAATATTAAATAGTTTTCCAAGAGAACCTTGCAAAATTGACAATAAATTTGCAACATGTGATATTTTGGCTAGCGGTGAAGTGATTATGTATGTAAATGTGTCTGTTAAATTTATTTCCTTCAATTTAAATGACTTAAAATTTAATTCTCTCTCTCATTTAAATTAGATAATATAGAAATGTCTTTTTTCATTTAATGTAGTCAGAGTTGTAGCAGTATTTTAGATATAATAATTTTGAAGTTTCTAGACCACAACAGTAACTGAAATTAAGTGGTTTAGTAAAAATGCATTGCTTTACTTCTCGGATATGTAAAATCTCTAAAATCTAGGATAACTGTGAAGACTGAATATGAAATAAATGGATTTTATGGAAATATAAACTTCTTGAATCATTTTCCCCTGTATCCCTTTCTCCACACCACCTTAATAGAGAAAAGTTGACAAGCATCTTTCTTCTTAGAGATTCTTTCTTGATGTTTCAAGAAGTACCTTATACATTAAAAAACTCTGGTTTTAAATATCATGTTAGAAATAAGAAGCAATCACCTTTGCGACTTCTTGCAGATGCTTGGCATCTGAGTGACCACAGTCAAGTCAAATTGGCTCCATTGGGAAAATCTGGTGGTCTCTTTCCTGATCCTACTTCTTTTCTGTGTCAGCCTGGCCATCTCAGGGAGCACATGTGACGGGGTCACCCAGCTTTCCGGTTACTAGTCTTGACTTAACCCAGTGGTCGGCAAACTCATTAGTCAACAGAGCCAAATATCAACAGAACAACGATTGAAATTTCTTTTGAGAGCCGAAAACCGACTTCTGCACATGGGCCACGAAGTTTCAATCGCACTGTACGTGTGTGCCTGCATGTGGTATTTTGTGGAAGAGCCATACTCAAGGGGCCAAAGAGCTGCATGTGGCTCACAAGCCAGTTTGCCAACCACTGACTTAACCAATTGGAAGTTGAGGAAAATGAATTGTGTTTAATAGCAGTAATTGCCAAAACCTTGGAAAATTGTTTTAAGTTTGCTAAGAAGCTCAGGAGTGAAAGAGAGAAGGAATAACCAGAAGAGAATACTGTAGAGACTAAATATTGTTAGGGGAAAGAAGGACAGAATGTCTGCGCATCCCAAAGGGTTTTGGGAAACCACCAGCATTTTTCCCATGAGAATTCTAATCAAAGAAAAAGGTTGTGTATTTAAAATACAATTTTAATTAATGAAGTTCACTTTATTTTATTGTTTATAAAAGAATTTTAAGCAAGTCAGGTAACAGTTTCTGGTTTATCAAGAATTAATTTTAATAATCCTTAAATACTACTTCATCTGATAGAAAAGACATTACAGCTATGTATCCCCTTACAATCCGTAAGTGAATTAAGAGATAATATTTCTAATCAGTTCATTACTAGGGACTAACATAAAACAATTATGTTTACAATTAAAACGCAATTACAGGTATCCTTAGATCAGTGCTATTCAAAGTGTAGCATGGTTTGCAGACTATTTGTTCCTGAGCACCATCGAGATAAACTGAGACAGAGGCAACAGGCATGTAAATACTTCTCTAGCAATTTAACATGACAGGGATATCCAAGTGCATACTTTTCTGTTTTACAAAGTTATGAGTTGGTTTTGGATTAGGAGATAAAATTCTTCCTGTTTAGGCAGCTTAAAAAGCACTGGGGTAGGTAATGAAGAGTGCAGTGCTCAGGTCTAGAACACCAAACCACAAGTGTGAACATGGGTGGCATTTTTAAATGAGAGAAATGGTGGTAAATGGAGCATTATTTCTGTTAGGAAAAAAAAGTCTTGTTTTGATAATTTAAAATATTAAATATTTTATCTTAAATGAGGTTAGATTTAAATACTGGGAAGCTCCATAGGCATGTGACCTGTGTGGTCACACAGGGCTCGGCTGCGGAGGGCGCATCCTTGGTTTAATGTTCTGCCCTTGCTGCCTTGAAATTCTTAGTAACTTAACCTTTGAGCTTCTGTTTTGTAAGTGAAATCCAGTGTGACAGTGGAGCATGCATATGAGCAGAGGAAACACGTACAATATGCATGGCCCCATTCGATGCTATCCTGTTTGCAGATAGCTTTTCTGATACGGAGTTCTGGAGGAGGCACAATGCGTGGAGTTCAACACAACTCAAAGTGAGTTCAAGGTAAAAGTGAAGGAGTAAGGGGAGGGGTGGTAATGATCATACCAAGAGGTCATGTTTTCTATTTGAACCAGAACTTGCTCTGATGCAGACAGAGGCAATGTTTTTCTAAGAAATGCTCACAAAAACCAAACAAACAAAAAATCCTACTCTATTTCTTCTTATTCCTGTCACTTCTTTGTGTTAGCCAACCATTTACACTAAAAATGATGATATAGAAGGAAGAGAGGTCAAGATAGGGCAATCCATAGTTCTTTCCAGTCCTTTCTTACTCATGAGTAAGCTAAAAGTAGAGTGCTAGTAGAATGTGTAGAATTTCAAGAAACAAAATAAAAAATACAAGATAGTTTTGTGCAGAACTTCCACTATTTTAGTAAGAATGGAGTACACATTCATGTATAAGCTATGAAACATGAATTACAATTTTTGCTGATTTTGCATATTAATTAAATGTTTTAATATTTGCATTTAAGACTGCCATTACATACTATAAAGATGAATAGCAAAACTCATTATTATTAAAACTATTTTTTTACTTAGAATAACATTGAATAGCAAATAATAAACACCATGACATGTCAAATGAGAGACTGCAAAAGGAAAGAAAATATTTTGTATTTAATATCTTTAAAGAAATATTTTTCCTGCTTTTAACAGAATCTTCACTCTTCCATTCTGCATCTGGCCCCACAAATTATGTAACTAACCCTGGTTAAACAGGATGTGTGATGCTTGGATTGAATGGTGTCATTTGCTATTATCCATCCCATATAGTCATATAAATTTAGGGATGATAACTTCAACAATATTAAACAGGCTTCCTTAACACTAGAGTTCCTTAAGACCTTAAACAGGTCAATATATGCTATGAAGAATTAGGGAAGGCAGAGTATGGTGAGTATCCTCTCTATTGCAGCTGAAAGCTATTTGCTTGATATTTCCAGAGAGAAACCTTCCTTTGGACACAATGGGCTATCTGGCTCTCCCACTCATTAGCTAACTTACTTAGCACTTTTGAATGTCAGTTTCTCCTGCAAATAGAATGCCTAACTCAATGCTAGTTATAAAGATGAAATCTTCTAGCATGTGCATACTTAACTTTATTACTGCACTTCATTTTGGATTATTTCAAAATCCATCAAGGATATACGGAGAAGCTGTTCTATGGGAGCAATATAATTAGTTTCGCACCATGAATCCTTTTCTTGAAATGTTAGGAGATCTTATTGTTCACTATGGAGTAACAGAAAGAAAACAGAAAATTTTATAGGATTAGAAATTATTACTCATAACAGCCTGGCATATATGACATGCTCAATAAACATGGCAAAAAATGAACTAATCAAATAGTCATAAACCAAAATAAAAAGTACCTCAAGGACAGCTAGAATCATATCTTGGCTTCTTCTATTAGTCAGATTACTTTATTTCTCACTTTCCTCATTTTTAAAATTAAGATCGTATCTGCCTTGTAGAATTATTATGAGGAATCAATGAAAGATAGCATTTTCATACCGTGCTTGACACATAACTATTCAGTCCATGTTAACTCTACAATATGTTGATAATTTCACCTCTTTTCCAAGGTTTTACTATAATCTAAGTCTCTGGTTTTCTTTTCAGTAAATAGAAATAGAGAGGTATTCCAAGAATTCATAATCCAAGTAAAGTAATAAAAAATAAATGTAACAGACTAAAGAACATTAAATCAAATTTGTTTGTCCATTTGTGTTTCTTGCTCCAGAACTTGAAAAAGTTGGGGCCAATAGTCTGAGAGATCACCATTCTATTTCTACTCTATTACAAATGGACAAATATTAAGATTACCCTATCTTCAAATCTATCTCTGACAGATTCTCTTAAATATTGATTTTGAAATAGAATAGCCTCATATGAGATATAAGAGAAGTAGGAAGGAGTTTTTCACAGACTTAATGATAGGACTAACAAATAATTTTTATTAGACCTAGATACTAAATTGTGAATAAATAAGTGCTTTATTATGCAATTTAAATACTGAATGTCATCAGTAAGTAGAATATGTTTTGGTATATTATGATTAACATTCCAGAAACTGAATGTTATTGGCTATATAATTCTTTTTAAAAATTGCTACAAGCCCTAACTAGTTTGGCTCAGTGGATAGAGCATCAGCCTGTGGACTGAAGGGTCCCAGGTTCGATTCCAGTTAAGGGCATGTACCATAGTTGCTGGGCACATTCCCAGTTGGAGGTGTGCAAGAGGCAGCTGATCAATGTGTCTCTCTCGTCGATGTTTCTAACTCTCTATCCTTCTCCCTTCCTCTTTGCAAAAATATGAATAAAATACATTTTTTAAAAAATGCTACAAGATAGCAGCCAGTGAAGGAGGATTCCAGAGGACAGTTCTGAGAAGGCCACATCCTTGTGAAGAAGAGATTGTTTTATGAGATGCTCTATATTCCCCTCTGCTTCCTATCCATTACTTTCCAGCTTACACCAATCAAAATTTTACTTTAAGAATACTCTTTTATAGTTGCCTCCTTGCCTTTTCAAAGTTATAATTAGTACTTATTTAAGAGCTAGTATGGGTGAGAAACCAAGATGGTGGCATAGGTAAATACTTGAACTTGCTGCCTCGCACAGCAACATCAAAATTACAACTAAAAAGCAAAACAGACATCATCCAGAACCATAGGAAGGTTGAAATTCTACAACTAGAAGGGAAGAGAAAAGCACACTGAGACTCAGAGGAGCTGTGGAAGTAAAGTACAGAGGCACAGAGGTGTGTGCATGGAGAGGGTTGGTAACTTAGTACACAGCTGGTTTTTTCAATCCAAAGGGAGACACAAGCTCCTGACTGCTCTGAACTCTAGTTCTGGGGAAGACTCTGGGGACCAGACTCATACGGGGAGAAACTGGACTGTCTGGCAGCAGGAGGAATTCGAGGGCAGCTTTCTCTCAGAGGTACTTGCAGTGATTACCAAGAGACACTGAGACCTGGGGGGTCTCTTAGAGCAGGGCTGACAGCAAGCCATTGCTGTTTGCTCCACCCTGAGACTCCCCCCTATCCAAGCTGAGCACAGAGGATTTTGCATATGAATGGCCTGGTCCTTTGAAATCTAAACTTATTTAACAAACTACAGCTGTGTCAGAGAGACCCAGAACATCCAAAAGAAGGCCCAAGGCTCCACAGCAGCTTGCATTGCTTCACAGCTGAGCCTCATCTGGGAACCTCCAAAACCCAAACAAAGAAGAGGAATCTGCAGGTTTCTCTATAGCTCCTGCTGGGTGGCCTCAGGCAGAGGCTAAATTAGCACCTCCTTGGAGATCCAAGAGCCAGTATACCCAGTGTTCAGAGTAGGACCATCTAGGTTACAATTCCTCAGATCCGAAGTGACACACTCAGGGGGCAGACTTAGTGAGCACCAAAGCCCCACTAAAGCATCTTGCCTCATAAGGGTGTCTCAAGCACAAATGTTCTTCCATAGTAGACACAGCTGATTCTCACAGCTAATTGGCCTGGAGGCCAGTTCCTCCCAGTGATACCAACAACAATCAAGGCTTAACTACAACAAGACTGTGCACAAAGCCTACAAAGGTGTGCACCAAGAGAGTCCACCTCAGGTAATTGGGGAGGCTGAGCCATTGGGCTCTATAGGACACTTAGCACACAAAGCCACTCTATCAACACAGGGAAGCAGCCAAAATGTGAAGACAAAAAAACAAGTCACAAATTAAAGAAATGGAGGAAAGCAAACTACTAGATATAGAGTACAAAACCATGGTTATAAGGTTTTTCAAGAATTTCCCAGAAAAGGTCAATAAATTTAGTGAAACCCTTGAGGATATGAAAAAGAACCAACTAGAAATTAAGCATACAATGACTGAAATAAAAAATAATATACAGTGATCCAACAGCAGACTAGAGGATTGCAAGAATCAAGTCAAAGAATTGAAATACAAAGAAGCAAAAAACATCCAACCAAAAAAGCAAAAAAAAAAAAAAAAGAATCCAAAAATTTGAAGATAGTGTAAGGAGCCTCTGGCACAACTTCAAGTGTACCAACATACAAATTTATGGGGGTGCCAGAAGAAGAGAGAGACAAAGATACTGAAAACCTATTTGAAGAAATAATGGCAGAAAACTTCACCTATCTGGTGAAAGAAATAGACTTACGAGTCCAGGAAGCACAGAGAACCCCAAAGGAATCCAAAAAGGACCACACTAAGACATGCCATAATTAAAATGCCAAGAGCAAAAGACAAAGAGAGAATATTAAAAGCAGCAAGAAAAAAACAGCTAATTTCCTACAAGGGAGCACCCATATGATTGTCAGCTGATTTCTTAACAGAAACTATGTGGGCCAGATGAAAATGGCAAGAAATATTCAAAGTGATGAATAGCAAGAACTTACAACCAAGATTACTCTACCCAGTAAAGCTATCATTCAGAATTGAAGGTCAGATAAGGAGCTTCACAGATAAGAAGAAGCTAAAGGAGTTCATCAACACCAAAC
>JAAGEH010000018.1:38483150-38652483 GCA_011751065.1 Lasiurus cinereus
AGGAGGAGGAGGAGGAGGAGGAGGAGGAGGAGGAGGAGGAGGAGGAGATGATAAAAATTATGAACAACAAATACATATCTTTCAACAAGTGAATCTAAAAATCAAGTGAATAAAAATCTGATGAACAGAATAAACTGGTGAATATAATAGAATCGGGGGCATAGAAAGGGAGTGGACTGACAGTTTTTTGGGGGTGTGTGGGAGTGTAGGAAGAGACTGGACAAAAATTGTACACCTATGGATGAGGACAGTGGGGAAAGTAAGGACAGAGGGGAGGTTGGAACTGGGGGGAGGGAAGCTATGGGGTGAAAAAAGAGCAACGATTGTAATCATCTGAACAATAAAGATTTATTGTAAAATAAATAAATAAAAGCTAATATGTGTCAGGCACTCTTCTAAGAACCTCACATATATGTATTAACTCATAAAGAAGGCACTTGTATTATGTCCATCTTAGAGAGAAAGAAACTAAAACACAGTAAGATTAACCAATTTGCTTAAGGTGACCCTGGTGTAGCAGAATCAGGATTCAATCACAGAAAATTTGACTTCAGGTCCCTGCTCTTCATCACCTGCCTCTCTGCACCACACCCACCAAACAAACATTCCTCAAATCAGCTCCAATCAAACTTAGTTCCCACTTCCTATTTCCCACACTTGACATTTAGGAGGTGTTCAGAAATATTTGCTAAATGAGTGAAATGTGCAAATCAGAATCTTCAGTGCAGATCTTTTCATTTGAGCTGCAGTTCCATAGGAATCCTTACTTCTTTACCTGAGTATAGCACAACTATCATTAAGTCATTATAACAATATAAACTTACTATCCATTATCCTCTCTTCTAGCTTCCATCTTCTTGAATGGAACTACGATTGAACTGCCCAAATCATAAGCCTTGGAATAACTATTTCTTCTCCCTACCCTTCATCCTTCTTTGTCAGCCTTTCCTAAATTTATTAAACAGCAAAGCCTTCTTCCCAAACCCTTGACACTTCCATTGAAGACTGTCTTTTCTTTCTTGAGTAATGGTGACAGCCATTTAATAGCTTCCAGGCTTACTGTCATATTTTTACCAGATTTATCCTTCTAAAACTCTGATCATTCCATGGTAGAAAGAATAATGCCTCCCCACAAAGATGTCTATATGCTAATTCCTGAAACCTGTGAATATGTTATTTCATTGGCAAAAGAGACTCTGCAGGTCATAAGTTATGGACCTTAAGGTAGAGTGATATCCTATTTTATGGTGGGCCTGATATATTCATTGGGTTCTCTAAAAATGGAGATACCTTCTTGGTTATAGTCAGAAGATACCAAAAGGAGAGAGAGAGAGAGAGAGAGAGAGAGAGAGAGAGAGAGAGAGAGAGAGAGAGAACATTATTGATTTTGAGGAAGAAATAAAGAAGCCATGGATGAAGGAATGCAGGCAACTTCTGGAAGATGAAAAAGGCAAGAAGACATTCTCTTTCCTGGAGGCTCCCAAGGGGATCATAGCCTTGCTGTCACCTCGATTTTAGCTCATTGAAACCTGTGTTGGACTTCTGAATTAGAAAGCCATAGGCTAAAAAATTGTCACTGTTTCAAGCCACTAAATTTGTGGTTGTTTGAGCAGCAATGGAAAACTAGTATGTCCTCTATAAATCATCTAGTGATTCCTTAGAAAATTTGGGACTTCTTTCTTAATGCTTGATGTCTGGAATATTTTCTCACATACTATTTATGGTGGTTTCCTATCATCATTCTTGTTCTAATTTCACACTGGTGTGGTGGTGGCAGAAAGAGCTCCTGCCCAACTGCAAGTGAAAAATATGTTTTCTTTTTGATATTAAAATCACAAAGTCCATACTCAATGAATGCTATTAGCTTTCTCAGGGATTAAGCAAAAACTGAATGGTTTAAGAGTACAATGATCAACTTGGGAAATATCCACAATTCTCAATTAAGATACTTGTGAATAGTCTCAAACAGGAAGACAAAAAGATATGATTCTAATTCAGTAAATGGAAATTGTACTAATAGTACTTTACTGTAGAAGAAAAGATTTTCAACTTCATCTACACCCAGAAGCAGAGACAGAATGAGAGTGAAGTGAATGATGCTCAACATTGTCAGCCTATTTGCTTGCAAGCCCCTTCCAAAGTCCCGTGAGAGGACTGAGAGAATCAGACATTGTAGTAACGAATGCACATGTGAGATATTTTCACTGCAATCAGTCAAGACTACTGTTCTTATTATCTCTTCTTCACATTTTGCTTTCTGCTGGGTAGCATTGGAAGGCCATAGTGTATTTGTATTCTTCCATTCTTAAAGAGATCCTCAAACTGTACCAGCTTCAGGCCATCAAGCAAAACGTGGATCCTTCTCCACATAGAGAAAAGTGAAGACCACAAAGAGTTTGCATTTGCCATGAAAGCACAGTAAAAAGAAGCAAGTGTCCTGTTTCGGGGACAAGGTTTCCTAGTCATTAGGGAAGAAGGAGATGTTATTTTTGATATCACTAAAGTAAAAATACATGACTAATTCTCCCTCATTTTGATAATAAATTGGTATTTTATGTAGCATGCCCTTAGAGGAAGGACACAATCATCTGCTAATAAGACTTTGCAGGTTGACACTATGTGGTATTTCTCACTGCAAAATTATCCTTGGGAATTCTAGCACAGATGCACATATATGACAGATGAAGCATTTATATTCATTATTCACTTGCCACCATACCAGGATTCATGTGATGAGGCAGTGGAGGAGACAGACTTCCCTCTCTCATAGAGCTTGTATATTCATTATGGGGGAGGAACATAAAATAAACAGTTAAATAAGTAAATGACATTGATGTCCACAGCGCTGGGGTGAGAATCTGCTTTAGACTGGGTGGTAAATGATCTTCTCTGAAACAGTGACATTTGAGTTGAAGTTTAAAACAAAAGAAGGAGCCATTCCCTCAGAGATCTCTGTCTAGGGTGTTTAAGGCAAAGAGGAAAAAAACCTTAGAATCAAGTTACTGAGACTTGTAGGTCAATGTTTTTCAAATTGTGGTTTGTAACCAATTTGTGGGTCTTGAAATCAATTCAGTAAGTTGCAACAATATTTTTGAGATTCTTGAAACAGTTGTAAAGAACGCTCGTACCATGCTGTTTTATAAACAGAAAGGAATCCTATCTAATAAAAGAGGAACATGCAAATTGACTGTACCTCTGTTACGCCCACAAACCACGCCCACAAACCAATCAGGAGTGTGCAAATTAACCCAACCAACATGGTGGTTAATTTGCATATCCTGGTGCAGAGTGAAGACTGAAGACAGTGTAGAAAGAAGCTCTGCAGAAGGGAGAGAAATTGCAGAAAAGCAAGCAAGCAGGGCGGCAAGAAGGGAAGGAAACAGGTGGGCCGGGAAGCAGGCAGGGCAGTGGAGTGAGTCCTCAGGAGGAAGCCGTATTATTTCAGGAATCTTCGTGCAATGAGCCTCTAGTAAAATATAAAGATTAGAGTACACTGTATATATTACAAATATAGTTTTCACAAAATGATTGCTTCATATATGTGTGTGCACAAGTGTGTGTATGCATATATGAATCATGAAATAAAATGTGCACTTCTTCCAATGAGTCCCAATAAACGTTTGATAGGCACTATTGGAGAGCTTATCACAGGTAGTAAGACACTGATGGAATGTTTCAAGCCATATATGTACATACAAAGAAAGAATGGGAACTGCTCAAAAGCTGGATCTATTGATCCATTCTCATTTTTTTGGGGAGATCAGATTTAAGTATTTGGAAAGCAGAAAAATCAGCCCCTAGGTCATGAGGCATTTTGGAGCTGGGTGGCCTCTTAAAGGTTTAACTAACCATCTTTCTCCTAGAGGCACCCATCCTGCATTAAACTGCCTTGGGAAAATAACAATAAAGATGCCCTCTTGGAAAGGACAGATTTCAACAGAAGCTGCCTCCTCTGAGGTGCAGTGCATGACAATATCCTCAGCAGGGTCACCAGTTGCAGTTTGGCAAGTGGGTTTCAGAGTGGTTTCAGGCCCCACTCTTCCCATAGTTGAGTCCCTTTACCCTGCCGGAAATACATAACCACATGCAGGATCTCTGGGCATCCCCTGAATCTTGCTTTTTGCCTCACTAATCAAATTCCAACAGTATTTGCTATCTTGGATGGTAAATGCTTATTTTTTAGTCCTTGGGATTAACAAATAGACACTAACTAATAGTGTCTGATTTAAAATTATGCTAAAAATGAAGCAAGTAATTGAAGAATGAAATATCTAGATGTCAAAAGTGAATATATTACATGGTGATGTCAGAAACTTGTGTCTGCAAGTTGGATCTGGAACAATCTAAAATAAAAGACAACTGGAACAGCATCTAAAAGTCAAGTCAAGTTCTTTCTGACACTGAAAGTTCCTCTTAGCTCCACTTGCTTCAACTTACTCTTCTCCTTGATTTTTTTCTATACCTTTTCCCTAATATCCACTTTTCTTTCTTCCAATTTGACTGCTGGTGGTTGCTGAACCCTGCTCTGACACTTCTACTGGACACTTCATTCAAGCATAATTTTCCTTTACTCTTCAATTTTTACCTCTTTGTTTGCCCCCTGGCTATGATGGCTGGTTGACCAATTTGACCAATCTCATCTTCCATAAGTCTAACTCCCCCAGTACCAACATCTTCCTCTAATGACCTTGGCCCATCTCACCACCATCCCCTTCTTTTTTAGAGAGAGTGGAAGGGATGAAGAGAGTGGAAGAGAGAGAAACATCTATGTGAGAGCAACACATTCATTGGTTGCCTACCTCTCACACTCCAGGGATGGAACCCAAAACCTAGGTACATGCCCTTGACCAGGAATCAAATCCAAAACCCTCCAGTGCAAGGCCCAAAGCTCTAATTGCTGAACTACATGGCCAGGGCTTACCTCTTTTATATCACACACATTAGTTTAACTTCCTGTATTGTGCCTTTGTTTTCCAAATGATATTAGTCATCTGGCATATCAAGCATTTTTAAAATATTCATGACAGATAGAACCTATAAGGCTGTAAATAGCAGCTAATATTAAAATAACCAGAGGAAATTTACTTATCCTAAGATTGTCATTATTGAATTACCGTAAAGTAATTAATTTATACAGTATTTTCATACCAAACAATAAGAAAAGTGTTCCTTAAAATTCATAAATTCATATGACTTATTACTATGGTCTTTAGATAATTTTAAAAAGTATTTCTAGCCCAGCCAGAGTGGCTCAGCTGGTTGAGTGTAGGCTCATAAACCAAAGGTCAGTGGTTCAATTCCTGGTCAGGGAACATGTCTGGGTTTTGGGCTTGATCCCCTGTGGAAGGTGTGCAGGAGACAGCACATCAATGATTCTCTCCCACATTGATGCTTCCCTCTCTCTCCTCCCTTCCTCTGTATCTTAAAAAAAATTTAAAAAGGTATTTCTAAAGAAAATTTTATCACAAAGATTTAGCACAGATTGTGATTCTAAAAATGTAAGTTTAGCTGTGTTTAACTCAGGAAGAGAAACTAAAAATCTACTGAACAAAATTCCAGGGCCTAATCTAAGAGTTCTGTTATATAATACCTGTGTGCTAGTTGAGAGATTCTGTGTCAATGCAAATACCAAACACTCTAAGAAGAACCTATGTCACTTACTGGATTCAGTAGCACTATTGGAAAATAATGTTTATGTGTATGTTTGGCTTTTACTTTAGTTTATCAAGCATGATTGAGCTTCTTAAGACACACAGATTTGGGGAATATCTCCATTCAAATCTAAGTAACTGTAAATGCAAATGGTCCTGTTAAATAAGGTCATTCTGCCTGTGCCCCCAAAAATATTTTTTAAAGTGACTAAATATAGAAAATTCAAGGAGGAATCAATCAGGTTTAAAAACAATTACTTAGGTCAGTGGTCGGCAAACTCATTAGTCAACAGAACCAAATATCAACAGTACAACAATTGAAATATTTTTCGAGAGCCAAGTTTTTTAAACTTAAACTTCTTCTAACATCACTTCTTCAAAATAGACTCACCTATTCTGTGGTATTTTGTGCAAGAGCTACGCTCAAAGGAACAAAGAGCCGCATCTGGCTTGCAAGCTAGTTTGCCTACCACCAACTTAGGTCATGCTGCCTTAACTTGGTTTTTGCTCATGGAATCATTCCTTCAATTTAGATGCAAATTGTAGATAATGAAAAAATCACCATGAATAAAGGCTTACATTTGTACTCATATGCATTCATTTCCTTTTGAATATAGACATGTACAAAAATTATGTAAGTTATGTCTCTGGTACTATTGTTCCACCCTCTTCCCCATATCTATCTACCCACAGAGACATATACACAGAATTACTATAATAGTTTTTTTATTCAAACATTACTTTTCAATGGCACAAGTTTGAGCTAAGATGACATTGAAGGGTACAAAATCTAATTTAGTCAAAGACAACATGATTTATTTTAAGTTGGTTGAAACTTCATCTTGTTTATACTAGTATCAGATTTACAGATAACAGAAGAAATACTGTTTTTTAATGTATTTTTCAATGATTCTTATATTTTTATCATTTTTTGTCATTTGAAATGTGTTTGTGGTCTCTAATGCTAGAAAGAAAGAAAGAAAGAAAGAAAGAAAGAAAAGAAGGAAGGAAGAAAGGAAGGAAAGAGGGAGACTGGAATATAAGAATCAACTGTCAGAACAAGAAAATTGGAAACCTTTTTATTTGAGCCTGAACTGTTAAGAGAGAACATGTTAATCCAGCAAGATAAATCATTCATAGCAACTCTGCTCTTTAAAAGCTAATAATTATAATCTTAAGTTTTTAAATTAAAAGTTAAATGTATGAGATTTCTTTCATTATTTAGTTATACTAAAAATCAAGGGGTTTCCAGATTTGGGGATTTTTATGGACCAGATAATGTACAAATAAAATAATATTGTTATTTTCTTTCCAGTAAGAGCAATAAAACAAAACAACCAACCATACAAAACAAACCTGCCATCTTTTGTTATTATAAGTTTTAAAAAGCAACATCATCTGACATCAATTATGAGTTATAATCTTATAATCCTATGAATTGATCAAAATTAGGCTTATGAAAACTCACTATTTTTTAACCTATTTTATATTGCCACAACCATAAAAATTGAGTCAAGAACCACAATGGTCCAGACTGATGTCTGATAACCGCAATTATGGACGCTTCTAAAGTGCTGATTGCATATTTTATTTGCACAAAAGAAGCTAAATAAACTAAACCTAATTACCTGATCTAGGCTCCAATTCCCTTATATGTGAAACTTGAGGCCTGGTGCACAAAATCTAGCACAGGTAAGGTCCCTAAGCCTGATTGGCAATAGGGCCATTCTATGGAGCGACTGGAGGGTCCCTGCTAGCACTCACATAAGTCGACCTGGGCCTGTGGGCTGAGGGCAGCTCCTACATTCAGTATCTGTCCCCTAGTGTTCAGTGCGCATCATAGCAACCAGTCGTTCCGCTGGTCATTTGATTTGCATATTAGGCTTTTATTGTATAGAAAGGGCATAATATGAGGACCTACCTCATTGAAATGTAATGAGAATTCAGTGGATTAACATACCAAACATCTTTAAAACAGTGTCTATAAAACAGGGTAAGTGCTCAGTAAATGTTAGCTATGGTTCTTATTGTCAAAGCAATGTTAAGGGTCTCAAGATTTCATCTCTAAACTATACATCTCTCAAACCACATTAAATACTCAAAAAAAAAGAGAGAAAAGAATCATAAGCAGATGTTGAACTTTAGCTTATGATATGCATTCTGAAGTGTATAGGTGAGGGGTACTGATGTCTGAAATTTACTCTGCATAAAAAGAATAGATGAATTAACAGAGGGATAAATACATAGATATCCAAAAACAAAGCAATTGCAATATAACATTAGTTGTAGAATCTAGGTTGTGGGTATATATGATACTCTTTTGAATTTCCATGTGTTTTACATTTCCATAATAAAATAGAAAAAAATTAAAGGGTGCAAAATCAATTTTAAATTTTCTAGCAGCTGTTAGTTAAAATAAGAAGTTATGAGATGCAGACATGGTTGCTAACATCTATGTGGGAGTTCCATAGTTATATTTAATTTAAGGGCAGGAACTCTGCTGCTTGTCTCCAGGTTCAAAATTACTAGTTGTGATGGTGTCCTTATAGTATAACCATGTTTGCCCTGACTCTCAGTTTAACCATTTATCAGAGACTGTGGGAGGCCCTGGTGCCTGTGAGCACAATTTGGCCTCTAGTTCTGAATCACATGACCAGGCTGAAGCTAAGGGCATGGAGAGTGAACCAGAGAGGAGACTGAGGTGTTAATTCAGTCTCCAGTCTGGAGTCAAGTTCTGGAAAAGTAGCATTGGTGGAATTTGATAATGTCCTAGAGAAACAGTGAGTTAAAATAATGTGAAAGACAATAAAAATGTGCTGACTATTTAACTTGTCACAAATTACCTGATATGATACAGTTTTATTCCTATTTAAAATATATTTTTTATTTTAAAAAAATATTTTATGTGTGACAGACTGTTTTAAAGTTTATGTGTGTATGCTTGTGTGTATACCAGTATATGTTTACATAGAGATATGCATATGCACATATACATGTATATATTTATATATTGGACTCCTACTGGCTCTGTGACATGAAAATATTTAAGATGTTGCTATTTTTCAGAGTTTTGTTTTTTTTCTCTTTATAATCTCAACTGAAACAGTGTTACTGTTTGTTTGCTTGTTGTTGGTTTGTGTTAATGGTTTGAGGTGTTTTCGCAATTAAAACCTAAATAATAACTCATTGTGAACCAAGAGCCAGTTGTTGTGGAAATTATTATATCATCAGGAAAGAATTATGATTTTATTTTAGAAATATAGAAAAAATACTTCTGTTGTTTAAAATTCAATTAAAAATAGAGCTAATCAGTTAAATATTTAGCATGCTACAGGAAGTTTCTAGATATTTTAGTGATGTGTCCTCTTCTGGATGCCAATTATTTTTTAAAATATATATGTATATATATTCCTCCAGAATTTCTAGAATAAAATTATACTGTCTGCAAACAATCATAGTTTTGTCTCTTCCTTCATAGTATTTATACATTTTTCTATCTTTTTCTCACTGACTGAGACATGAAATACAACTGTATAGTCATTTCTCCCATATGCATGATAGCTAAAGATCAAGTTCAGACAAAAATAATTATGCTTCAAATACTTTGATATTCCCAGCTAATTTTTCTTTTTCTGAATCATCCAGATAATAATTCTTTTCTTTATTTCTATATAAATATAGTTATCAGAGAGAATACTGTCCTTCAATAATATTTTTCCATATATGGTTAAGCCAAGACAAGAGGAGAATCACTAAGATTAACAAAGGTAGAGGTGGTGATTATAAATGTGTTTATATGTTAAATGTGATTGGTTTTTGCCCAGCTGGTGTGGCTCAGTGGTTGAACATCAGCCTATGAACCAGGATGTCATGATTCATTTCCTGGTGAGGGCATATGCACAGGTTGTGGGCTTGATTCTCAGTTTGAGGCATACAGGAAGCAACGGATCAATGATTCTCTCTCATCATTGATGTTTCTATCTCTCTTTCCCTCTCCCTTCTCTCTGAAATTAAATATATATATATATATATATATATATATATATATATTTTTTTTTTTTTAAAATGTGATTGTTTAGTGTCCTGAATAGAGTAGCAAAAAAGCATAGAACAGGGAAATTTGGAGGCAGAGATGCTTTAAGAAATTTACGAGGGAGAAAACTGATGGTTAGGACAGTTAAAAGATGCACTTTACAAGTGCATTCCAGGGCCAGGAAAGTGGCACTCATTAGGTTCAGTACTTTTCTCCCACCTCACACTGCCAATAACTCTGCAAGGTTTACATTATTTTACTATGCAGAAATATGACTTTAGAAAGAAACCCATATGAAAAATAATTTATCTTAATTTTCAATTTACATATAGATTACAAATCAGATATTCTACTAAGCACAATAGAGAGAAACTAAAGTGATGGAGAATCCTTCACCCTGGTTTTCCTGGCTTGAGAACACTGAGAATACAATACATCAAATATTTATTTTACATCAGACACTTTGGTGGCTGATTCATGGTATACATAAACCCTGCCCTCAAGAAGTTGGCAGGTTATTTATTAAGTGATGAAGATACTGGTATATGAACAGCATTTACCAAGTTGTATTTTGCAAGATTGATCAGGGAAGTGAAAACTGAAGAGACAAAGGCATACATTAGGAGGCATATTGGCTAAGTTTAGGAAAGAATCAGAAAGACAAGGTCATTAATGATGAGGGAGTAAGCAATGAGTGGTAGGCAAAAATAAAAATAGTAAAACCCACTTCAGTTCAAAACCTGAGAATTCTGGTAGATCTATTTCTCTTCCTTTCCCACTCTCTCACCAAATCATTTACACAAATAGAATGAGAAATTTCAAGTACAGAGAAACTGCTGTGACATCAACCTCTATAAACCTGACCCCATTCCAGTGTCTCTGAATGTCACAACCAAGTTAAAACCAGGTTCCAATAATACTATTTAGTACTTGAAGCATATTGAGTGCTTGTAGTTTTCAGGAACATGCCATGATTTCATAGCACTGTGCTTTTTCTCTTATGGAATACCAGGTGCTAGGCAATGCTCTATTTAGACCACATGACTGCACTAGTGAGTTGATGGATAAATAAATGAATTTATTGTTAAGAATTGTTTGAATTTATTGGTTGGAATTTTTCAGAGTCTCAAATAGTATGTTTTGTTCTTCTAAATGGACCTTAAATAGATGGATCATTTAAACAAGTCTGTGCTGGCACCATGTTAAACATTTGAATAACAAGGCCTAATCATTTATAATCTCTGCCTAACAAAATAGCATACAATATTCAGAGCAAGTTAGAAATTAAAAATATTTTATTTAAGATCATAGTACTAAGAAACTAAGAAGAAAAAAAAGCAGAAAAATAAGAAAGCAAGCAAGAAAAAAAGACTAGAAAAGAGAGAGGTAGTTTGGGTTTAAAAGTCAAAGGTATGATCTTCTCACATGTTTTTAATCCAAAAAACCCTTGTATAGATATTTTAGAAAAATATATAAAGAAAATATATTACGTAAAGAAAATATATTATCCATTCCATTGGCCTACACAGACCTATTGATTGCTGCATTTTTGGACTGTGTTAGGTAGTAGAGGCATCACAAAGATCTGTCCTCTTGGGGCTTTACTTCTGTCAGTGAAGACAGATAACAGGAAACATTTTCAAATGGTGTAAGCAATATGAAGATGAAAAAACAGGATATTGTGATTGAAAGAGCTAGACAGGGAGTTTGGCTACTTTAAATAAAGTGATTGAGACAACCTTTGTGAGGAGGCAATGCTTGGATTGAGACATGAATAAATGAAAAAGAAATGGAATGAATGAAAATAAGGTATAAAATGAAGACAAGTTAATAGGGACTTAGAGGCATATTCACAAATTGATGGGAAGCTAATGGAGAGAAGGTAGTAAGTGTGAGCATGACTGTTGTTAAAGGAGTGGGCCACACTATAAACATGCTCTGAGGATTGTGAAGTTCTTCCCATGTTTCGTGATTGCGGTTCACGTAATTGGCACTAGTTGAATTCCATAGCCTTGGTTTCCATCAATGACATATATAATTAATTAGTGCTCAATTCAATTAAACAAGCATTTCCTCTCTTGAAATCTGTCAGCAATGGCAGAACATAAGAAATAAACAAGTGAAATTACATCAAACTATAAAGCTTCTTTACAACAAAAGAAAATCATTACAAGATAAAAAGTGTATTGAATGGAAAAAAATCATATATCTGATAAGGGGTTAATATCTAAAATATATAAAGAACTAAGGCAACCAGATATCAATAAAACAAAACAATTTGATTTAAAATGAGCAGAGGATCTAAATGACTTCCTGATTCATAGGTTGATGCTCAACCACTGAGCCACACTGGCTAGGGCCAACAAGTACATTTAAATAGAGCTCTAGCTGCTAAAGGGAATATCCCCGCTCCCCAGCTACTACCCTGCAAGAAAGCTGCTTCTCTAGCAATGCCAAATCTCTACTGAATTCTTTAAACAGCTTTTGACCATGACAGTACCGTTTTAAAGTGTTACCTAATACAACCTTTATAATCTTCAAAACATTTTTATTTATAAGTGTATATTATATAACTTTACATATATAATTTATATAATTATAAGTAAACTTTATCATTTAGGCACATGGTGGCAAAGAGGAGGAATGAAAATATGGTTTGTGGTTTGCTTATTAGGCTGACATTCTGCTGACAGAAGCCTGAGACATTGTTAGATTTCTAATATTAGTCATGTCTTACATTCTAAGATAGCAGTGAATTTGCTTGACCCAGATATTATGGGAATCCTCTCTGATGAATATTTGCAATCATTTTTGCATCTTTCCTCTGAAAATCTTTCCTCCTCTTCTGATTTGATTTCATAATTGCAAATTAAATGGAAAACCATACCTTTTTTTAAAAAAAGTCTATGATTATATATGCTGCAGTTTGTTAATCTGATGTGTCCATTGACATTTTACACATCCTACTTATAGTCCACGACCTTAGCGAAAGTTACTGGAGCATTGCTTTCAGTTTAAGGCAGCATATCCCTATGGTGAGGATGGAGTTCTTAGGTGCATGTGTTTTAGTGTTTGTATTAAGACTCTTATTAGCTCTCCTGTCTGGAAATTCCTAATACCTTCAAAATCATAGCTCAGCCTAAAGTCTTGGCCAATATTGACATGAACCCATTATTAAACTACTGTAAAAGCCTTGGCTGGGTAGCTCAGTTGGTTAGAGAGTGGTCCCCATAAGCCAAGGTTGCTGATTAGATCTCCAGTCAGGGCACATGCAAGGAGCAACCAATAGGTGCATAAATATGTGGAACAATAAATAAAAGTTTCTCTTTCTCTCTCAAAATAAGTGCATAAATAAAAATAAAGGAAAACAAACAAACAAAAATATTATTGTCCCATTCATCTCAACTGTCATTGGAGTAATTCTTTTAAGAACCTGTATCTCTGCTATCTGTATTCTTAATTCAGCACAAGTGGCTAATGAAACCATGATACAGTTTGCACATTTTTCTGGAAAAAAGATTCAAAGATTTTTTTAATCAACATTTAATAATTGATTATTCTCACATGAAGACTAAAGGTTGAGCATTTGCAGAGTTTTATTCCGATAGAGATAATAAATTGAGAGTTATTCTTTAAATTATGAGTTTGTTGTTTCTACTCCCCTTTTTTTCCAGTGTTCAGTGTTTCCTACCTTCTTCCATATCAAAGTCATTAAATATCATTGATACTATCAGTTTTCTCTTCCAAACTAGGGCAAGGCCAAGTATGCTTTTCCCTGGAAGAAAAGATAAATTTTTAAAAAACTAATTTGCATTAATGGATTCATATTCATTTGTTTATTTATTCCTTCATTACTTCATTCATTTATTGAATTATTAAACCTTTCTCTTTAATCACAGCTTGAAAGACGATATAGTAACACTAAAAATCCTGTGGGTTAGGTCCCAGAGACCTGGATGCAAATCCTAGCTTTAAAACTAATTGTGTGAGCCAGATAATTTAGCTTTCTTAGACTTAGCTTACTCATCTAAAGATTAAATTAATGAAATAGCTATTTATCTCAATTAGTTCATAGATCTCTTGTAGAATTTCATAAGTATAAACTCACTCTCCAGAAATGAAAAAAAAATCCTCATATCCACAAACATATAATTTTGCACTGATTTATTGGAACTCATGGAATCCTAAAACCTGTGCTTAAGGAATTCATAGGGTCCTAGCTATGAACCATTGAACTAGATGGTCTCTACCTTTAGAGTTGCATAGAGCCTTGCTATATAAAGTGTAGTTCACATAGTAACAGTTCACTTCTGAGTTTGTTAGGTATCCTAGGTCCTGGCCCAAATCTATTGAGTAAGAAGCTCCATTTTAACAATATCTTCAGATGACTCATAAAAATATTAAAGTTTGAGAAGTACAGCGATCATGTAAAAGCACAAAGAAAAATAATGATGATTATTCTTTTCTTTTTCTCCACAATTTCCCCACATACAGACAAACCACAGCAAAGATTTTTAATCTGGACCTTAGGTCCCGGAGCCATCCAATGGAAAAAAACCTTAAGATTCTGCATTTTGTTTTAATCAAAGAAGCAGCACTTATTTATATTATATGATAATGTTTATGTTAAAGATAATCTTGATTAAATACACACGTTTGGGGAAGCTATCACCACTAATGGTCCCACTCACAAAATGGGAAGAGAAAAACCAAAATGTTACTTTGGCTATGTAATTCTAATGACAGTCATTTGTGTGCATCACTTAGCATTTATGTCTAATAACCATACAGGACAATAATGATTACACAATCCCCAGATAGACTTGCTGCATCTGATTGCCACTGATGCAGTTTTCTTTTATTATAGTTGCAAATCTCAAAGATAGCTTTAGTCTTCAGAATTTGTTATACTTGCAGCATACAAATCTGCTCAGAAATTTTCCAAATTAGGGCAAATAGTTTAAAAGGGTACTTTGAAGATCAAAACTAGTTTATCATACTAAGCTATTTAGTATTTATATAGAATCTCCTTTTTGAAGTGTAATGTGTTGATTCCAAACATATGAAGTATTTAAAGCCATATGATTCATTTGTAGGGGTTAGACTTGCACTTTCATATTGTATCTGCCTCAAATTAAGGTAGCTTTTGAGTTTGTCCTGGGTAGATGCCACATTAGTCTGAAAATCTGTGAACTCCTATATTTCCATATGACTTCTTAAAATAGAAGGAACTAAATGTATTAGAAGAATGTAAGATGTATAGATTAAGGGATAAAAGAAAACCAAATAAGATAAAGAGGAATAGGTTAAGTGTGGAAGAGGAGGTAGAGATGGAAATGAACAGAGTATGAATCTTCATGAATAAATTCACAGTGACATTTACTGAGCCAAGAAAAGAAATAAGAGAGGAAATAAAATGTTTTTAAAATATTCATGCACCTTATATCACACCAATAGTCACTCAATAATGCTTCACAATGAAATAAATTAGTATCTCTCCTTTCTCCCCCCTTCCTCCCTCTTTTTCTCTTTCCCTCTCCTTTGTTTTGTAGTAGTAGTGCTTCTTGGTATTCTAGAAAGGGTATAATATATTAGAGAAAATGGCTGAATCATTTTATTTCCAATAAAGATTTTTTAACTCTATGACCTCACGTGAGTTAATTGAGTTGATGGTTACTCATCCCTCTCTGATAAGAGCTTTTAGAAAACTGATTTGCCTATGCCCTCTTATTTAAGTCATTTGCTTATCTCCTGTTATCTAAGTACTTCTAGTTTTCTAATGCATTTATCGCAACTTTGTGAATAATGAGCAGGTGCTTCCCAAATAAATCTTTATTACAAATTTAAACGTGGAGAAAGTAAAAAGGTTAATTTCTCTTTCTTCACCCTGGGTTAAGAGTTTTGCACTCATTAAACAAGGACTCTTGCCTGTATTCAAGGCAAGGGCAAAGTTGGTGTCCAGGTAGGCAAGATTGAAAGGGTGTAAGTGATGGTTTCCTAATCGCAGAGCTAAATTGCCATTGTGAGTAGAAAGTGTCTGAAAAGAACCATTCTTTTCTGTTGCATCTCAAATTGATTCATGCCAGTTTATTTATTTGCTAATCTAGAGCATTTATCTTGCTCTTTTACATACTAGCTGTTTGTTGAATAAAGACAATTATTCAAGCAAATGGTGTAAAAACATGCACTGTTCTTTTTTCTGTGATTTATACTTGCAAACCATTTAGGTATTGATTTATTGTTCTGCTTTTTTCTTTTGCTCTGCAGATTTGATTTCATATTTAGATATCATTTCGTAGGTAAAGTAGGGATTATCCTAGTAGATAATAGGGTTTTATAGTGCCTAACCATAATGCCACATACAATTATCTTTTCATGATGCCACACTCCTTTTAATAAGTTTAATGATGATGTACATCTACCTCTTCTCAAGTAGATGCAAAGACTGCCTCTGCTCCTGGGCCTGCTTCATGCTGAGGGCTGGTGTGCTCCAGGAAGGAGCCAAAGGACAGGAAGGAGCCAAAGGACAAGAAGGATCCCCAATGATCAAGAATAAGATAGGAATAAGAAGAGAATACTGAGAAAATACTATAGATGAAGGTCAAATCTACCCTGCTCAGCTAGCTCTGAATTAGATTCATCTTTCCTGTCCTCTTGTTTATCCCATGATTTCCCTCCCAAGGTGGAAGTCTTTGTGTTTGTCTTTATAGCAAATTTAGGAATTGACATTTTTTAAATTTAGAATATTTAAATCAGTTAGATATGCACATGCGAGTGCGTCTCTATCTGATCGTGTATATATTTACAACAGTGTTATACATAATATGTTTACAAGTGTATGTATGTGTTCTACATTTGAACGTTGGTATATTATTATGTGTATTTATATATTTGTCGGTTTGTGTTTGTGTGTACATAAGTATGTATATATATGGGTATTTGAATGTGTTTATATTTTGGTATATAAGAAAGACAAATTTGAGATAATAGCTCATCTGCATAATTTTGGGATTGAAAAGAAACTTTCTAATTCAATTCTGAGCTATTTATATTCTGGTCTATGTCAATAAATTTGTGTGCTTCAGGAGAATAATTTTAGGATGAAGGCAAATTGACCTTGGACAGTTTCTAGGGATTTGGTCAATTTCCAGGCTAGGTAATTAATTGTGACTTGTATGTTTTCTGAACCCTGGCGTTTCAATTTAATGAGGATTCATTTTCTCTTGTAAGCAATTTTTATTCTATCTATGGATTGCTTTCTCCTATTGTAGGTGGTTCTTTCTCACCAGCAAGAAAAATGCCTCTATTCAATAGAAGTTCACTAACTACTTAGCAGCTTTAATTAGATATCAAGAAGTTCTTAGTAAGCCTTAAAGATGAAGTACAATTACTTTTCTTCTATGAAATTCAACCCAATATATTCAAAATCTTAGAACAATGCCGAGCAATGGTTATGAAACTACTGATAATAAATGGGCTCCAATATCTTTTATACTTTTACCAGCAGAGTAGTTTGCTTTTAAACTCATTTTCTATTTATCTGCATAAGGTATAATTAATTATACATTGCAGAGAGCTGAAAATCACATATACTTTTTCTTAATAGGCTGGATTGTTTCCCTGGTTAGCAGCATATAAACTACTTTCTGGGAATCACAAAATTGTTGTACTGAGTTGAACTAGATGCAAATATGGCCTGAAATTTTCGCGCCACTGCTGTAATAATATGTACTGTTCATCTACTCCTCAGGTTGCCATTAGGAATGAAAGCATATTATCTCAGTGGGATGCTGTTATCTCTAAGATTACACAGCCTGCATACACACAGGGCCTGGCTTACATCTGGAACCTGAAACATTGTGAGAATGTATGAACATGGACATAATAATGAAGTGACTCCCAGTATTCATACCTGATTAAAAACAGCTAATTCCGCATAAGGGAAACAGATATTACTGTCCACTTTTATGTATAAAAAATTATAGTAAATTCCCAATAATTTATTTTAACATTAAAATTCTAACCTATATTTATCTCAGAGTCATTATCACTAGATAGCAATGAGAGTACATTGTAATAAGAATTAATGTACTTCATATTTATTCAGATTTTTTTATTTTTATTAATAGGGGAGAGCGCAAACATAGTTCCCACTACCACAAATTATGCAGTCAAGTTTCCCACATTTGGGAAAATCACAGGGGTCAGCACATCCGGAGTGCAATGGATAAACCTTGCCCTGAGGAAACCACCTTCATAATCATGTATCTCCCCTGCCAAGTAAGTATTATTCAGATATTTAATAAGCAATATTTAACCACATTTGAGTATGTCTTCCTTTCCTTCCTTCTCCCTTCTCTCCTTCCTTCCTTCTTTCCTTCCTTTCTTCCTTCCTTTCCTCCCTCCTTTTTTCCTTTCTTCCAAACATCCTATTCTTTCTAGTTATTCCTTACTTTGCTACAAATTTAAATGCATTATGAGAAAAAAATAATTTTCTGACCAAATAGGGTAGAAGACTTGAAATTAAGTAAGATCATTCATAAATTAAATCATATAATTTAAAATATATACCATAAGCCTCTTAACCATTATTTAACAAAAATTTAACTCTGAACTTCTTAGCAACCAGAAGAATTATATAATCAACAAGATCAGTCATAAAACCAGTATCACTCCTCTGAAAACAAAATGTGAGAAGCATTTCTTCTGCAGATCATTATAAAAGGATCCTGCATAATGTTGTGAGCTGAATTTCTCATAGTATCTTTATTTTACATTAAATACTATATTTCAGAGGGTTCGGTATAGTCTGAAAATTAGGTGAGAACAAGATATTCCTGGTGTATAGGTCTCAAATTTAGAGTATCTAAAGGCAAGCTTGGAAATTGGAAAGCCATAGGCCAAGTTTGGTCACAGATCTGTTGGACTTGTCTTATTTTTATTTAGTTAGTTTGCATGCCTGGAGATCAGTGCTTCTAAAACTAACTGCAGTGAAGCACTAGTTTTATTTCTAAATGTCCTATTCTTCATGAATCAATAGTTTTCTAAAATGCAATTACAAATAAATTAGACAAAAATAAGTGAAAAAAGACACTAATATAAGCCCACATTTGTTATTATTAGATTTAAGAGACATAAATTACTTTCAGCTTCCTATAAAATTTTCTAAATCTTCCTCTTAGTTTCTACTTTTATCATGATCCTGTAAGAAAAACTTTGCAAACAAACCTGGGCCTGCAAAACTGATTTGAGTAACACCCTTGTCTGAAGGTCAATCACTTCCATTACTCCACTTCCTACAATGACCTATTGTCTTAGCTGGGAACCACTTCACCGAACTACATTGTATGTTTGGCAACTGGAAGTAGCTTTATTTTGGACCAACTACATTAGAGAAATATTCAAATTTTGAAAAATGTTAATTCCTATAACTAAGCTTTCAATGTATACTAGATATACTAGAGTCAAAGTTATACTTTCCTACAAGCTACTGTGGTACAAATACTCTATAGTGCCATCTAAGGATACACCATTTGTTTAAAAAGCAGTTGTGTAGTTGGTGAGGACAGATAATTATTTAACAGTGTAAATTGCCACACTGTATTATATTCTTGGGGGTCAACTACTCTAATTTTGCATGGAGGTAAACTGTCTTTGTGTATTTCTAATCTTGGCTCCAGCACACTATCTCTCCAACAAGCCACGTAACCCCTATGAATTACCATACTCTTATCTACTTACCAATCTAAAAAGTTTATTCCAGTAACAGGCTTACTGGAAGATCAGATGAAATAATGTACATCAACACTTTGGAATGTTATTTGCAATATGTTGCATGTTTAATAAGATATATACAAATGTTCAAATGACAAGAAATTAAAATAAGTGAAATCATCATTTCTGTACTATGTATAACTTATGAGGAATCATTGAAATTTACTTTGCTTTTACATGTTACAAAACCCCAATATATTGCTGTTGTTTTAGACAATTACCTTTTAGGCAATTAACACTTTAAAAATATATTTTATATTTACCCTTATTTGTACCATTACAAGAGTTCTGCATGTCTACATGTAAATACACATTTCTATCTGGCATCTTATTCCTACCACATGAAGAACCTTTTAGGACACATTTTATAGTACAGTTTTTGCTGCTTTCTTTTTATCTTTGATTTTCTGTAGTAGTTTTGATATGGTATATAGAGGTGTGAGTATGTGTGTGTCTGTGCATGCATGTACTTTAATTATATGTTTACTTATCTTCTTTGGATATGTAATTTTATAACTTTCATTACTTTTTAACATTCTCAGAAAAAAAAAATCTAGTTCAGTGCTTGTTTTGGTAAGAAAGTTTCTCCTATCAAATGTTTTTCTGATTTGTTCTCTCTCTCTTCCTCTAGAATTTCAATTACATGTATAATAGACCATTTGAAATTGTCCCAGAACTCTTGGATGTTCTATTATGATTTTTTTTGTGTGTTTTGTTTTCCTTTTACTCTTTTTATCTGTTTGTGATTTTTTTTTCAGTTTGGCTAATATCTAATGACCTGTCTTAAGGTTCACAGATTCTTTTCCCAAAGATATTAAGTCTACTAATAAGCAAATTGTCAGAATTTGTTTTAATATTTCCTTTTATTTCTATCATCTTCATTTGAATCTTTCCTATAGGTTCTAATTTTATGCTGAAATTCTCCATTTGTTCATGTATATTGTTCACCTTCTCTGTAATGTCCTTTAACATATTAATAATAGTTATATTTAAAGTCCCTATCTGATAATTCCAACATTGGGTCATCTCTGAGTTTGGTTTTCTCCATTGTTTTGACTCTTGACAAAAGAGGAAATGGAGGTTAACTGTCTCTGTATATTTCTAATCTTGGCTTCAGCACACTATCTCTCCAACAAATCATGTATCCTCTCTGAATTATCATATTATTATCTATTTATCAGTCTAAAAAGCTTGTTCTAGACCAAGATTAGAATTATACAGAGATAGCTAACTTCCATTTCTTCACATTGTTATATAGCTTGTCATTTTTTAAAATATATTTTATTGATTTCTAGGAGGAAGGAAGAGGGAGAGAGAGATAAAAACATCAATGACCAGAGAGAATCATTGATTGGCTGTCTCGTGCATGCCATCCACTGGGGATCAAGCTTGCAACCTGGGCATGTGCTCTTGGAATCGAATCTGGGACCCTTTAGTCCGTAATCCAATGCTCTATGCACCAAGCCACCCCAGCTAAGGCACTTGTCATATATATATATATACACACATATATACATATATATACACACACACACACACACATACATATACACACACACACACACATACGTACACACACACACACACACACACACACACACGCACAAATTGTCCAGGATGTCATAATGTCATGACCACTCAGGAGAAGGCTGAATGCAGAGGTGGGCAGAAAGGAACTGTGTACACAGGGAGACAAGCCATGGAAGGTGCAGGCCTGCCAGCCATCAGCCATAGTGAAGGGACTAGAGTCCATGTTAATGAAAACATCTTGGCAGCTGCGAGGGCCGGCAGTGGCAGCAGCAGCGTGGCAGCAGCAGCGGGGTGATGGGGTGGCGTCTTTCCCTGATCAGTCCAGTCGTCTCCTGCAGAGGGAGGCCAGATTCTGCATGGGCCCGCTCCTTGCAGGAGTGGGCCTAAGCTGTCAGAAGGACATCCCCTGAGGGCTCCTGGATTGGAGAGAGCGCAGGTCAGGCTGAAAGACAACCCTCTCAGTGCACAAATTTCATGCACTGGGCCTCTAGTCTTTTAATAAATGCCAAACATCAAGTGTAAAAGAATTGAGACTTGTAAAAATTATTTATTTCTGGAAATTGTGCATGCCTAGTCTACTTCCAGGTCATTAGTTTTGGGCATTGAGTTAATCTAAGTTATAAATAGAGTTCCACTTTGCCAAAAACTTCACAATCCTATAGAATTGCCTTGTGTTTAGAATGGGGGCTGTGACATGAAGAAAGTGAGATTTTATGTTTTATCTACAGTGGTGACCAATCCTCTACTTTGCATTACATTACTGAAGGACGCGCCCTATTGTCTTTCACCCTGCTTCCAATATTTCTCACAAGCACCTGATGCAGGTCCACATACAAGCATTGCTGAGTTCAAACTCCTCTTGTGTTAGGCTTACCAGAGATTCTATACTATCTTTTTAGTCCACAATTGTCTGCCTTTAGCAGATTTCTTTTCTGGCCACTTGTATGGTAACCAAATGTTCTTCATTCTCTGCCATGTAAGACACCAACCCCATGACCTATTTCTCCATCTAGATACATGGGATCTAACCATGGACTAGCAATATTGGATATCTGTTTGCCCTAGGAACTCAGTTTTCTGATGGGTTCAGGAAAATATTATGATTCTGTAGTTCAACTGGCTTTTTCTTATTGTTGGGATGGGATATATATATATATTTCTAGCTTTGTTCACCCAAGGTAAAACAAGAATCCTTCAGTTCATGATAGTTAATTCCTAGGAGAAAATTTTATACCATACCAGCCTAAAAATAATTAAAGTACAAAATGTATTTCCCATGTTTCTGCTTAATTTTGTCATGGAAAGAATGATTTATATCAGTTCTTCTGTGCTCATTATATGATACTCCCTGCATTGTTATATATTATCCTGAAGCGTTCAAAATTCTCCTAGTTGGCACAGAAGAGGGAATGTCACTGGCTATATATATGATTGGAAAACACACTCATTTCATTACAAAACTTAAGGTATGATGCACAAAATTCATGCAAAAGTAGGCCTTCCTTCCTGACTGCTGGCACCGGCTTCCCCCTGGTACCCAGGAGCCAGGCTTCCCTCTCAGCCCCTGCTTCATCTGGAAGGCTGTCCAGAAGGACGTCCGGTTTATTTGGCATATTATACTTTTATTATTATGGATGAAATGATTATGTCTTTTCAAATTAATCATTATGGAGAAAGTACATTTAATGACTGAGAATTTATAGTGGCAGTCAGTGTTTTAGGGATTTCTGCATATTATCCAATTCCATATTCACAACAATCACACAAAATTTTTACATAATGGGAAAAAGAGTTAAAGGTATTTTACTTTGGTGTCTCAGCTAGTACATTGTCAGATGGTAATATTAACCCAGTTATGTCTAATCATAGATCTATGCTTTTCCTCTATAAAAAAATAGTGCAATGCTATCACGGAGCTCTATTAGAATATCGTCAGCAATTTTCAAACTTTTTCAACTCATGGTATGCATAAACTAATTATGTGGCACACACAAAATATATTTTTTGCTTATCTGACAAATAAAAGATATAATTTTGATTCACTCACACTGAATAGCTTTTGTATTGGCTGTTGTCATTTTTTTAAATTTTTTATTTGACAACCTAAAGGAAAAGAGGTCAGTGCCCCTGACTAAATGTCAGGGATTGCATGTTTTATTCTTGTAGCACACCAGTGTGCCTCTTGAGCACAGTGGTTGAAAATCGTTAACTTAGGTAAATATTTGTCTTTATCAGTTTATAACTTGCTGCTTTGTTTCCTCTTCCCTTTACATTATTTTGAGGTTCCATTGTCCAGTAGCTTCATCTCTTCCTTTGTTGTGCAAACTTGCCACTATCCTTTAAACAGCCACAGAACTTTCCCCTAACTGTCTCCTCACCTGCTTAGAAGGACTCATTCTTTCCTCCCATTTCCACCCCAACATAGAATAGTGTTTGCTTTTTAGGTCATTTTGTTTCCCATACAACTTAATATCAATCAGAGTATTTCTTTTGTACATTGAAATAAAGGGGTTTAAAAAGAAACCTTCCTCCCCACACACCTACCTTGACCTCCACCCCTACCCCTAGGCCAACCAAGATTGGAAGGTGCTGCCAAGACTGGTTTGGCTCAGTGGATAGAGCATTGGCCTGTGGACTGAGAGGTCCCGGGTTCGATTCTGGTCGGGGGCATGTACCTTGCTTGCACGCACATCTCCAGTGCGAGGCGTGCAGGAGGCGGCTGATCGATGTCTCTCTCTCATCAATGTTTCTGACTTTCTATCCTTCTCCCTTCCTCTCTGTAAAAAATCAATAAAATATATTTTAAAAAAAAAAGAAGATTGGAAGGTGCCACCACTGGTGCTGCCCTCTCCACCCTGTAAATTAATGTTTTGTACTTCACTGAATTTTCATGGTTAGAGACTTTGTGTCTAGTTTGTGGAAATCATCCGTTAAAAATAGTGCTTGAATATAAAAATGCCCCAAACAAGTCAAAATCATTTCCTGACCTTTCATAACTCCATGAAACCTTATTTGTCTTATATCTAATGCACTCCCACCTTTTTATTCTCCTAAATAAAGCATATATTTTATCAATTCTATTGTTAACGTTTTTATTAAAGCAACAAGGCAATGTAGGGACAAAATGGTTACCAAAGCCCTGTCTACTATAAGAAAAATAGTAAAATTTCAGTTGGTTATAATTCAAGAATTTAGAATTCTATAAGCAGGCACCAAAACAAGGGACAGAGAGTCCATCATTTCATCTGACCCTTCAAGTTCACTGCATAGGAAGAAAGGAAGCTTCCCTTTCCAGGCTTGTTGTTTATGTTTTTGTTGTTTTTAAAACATGAGTAAGCAATAAAAGTAGAAGAAACTGGTAAATTAGAGGGGGGGAAAGGATGGAGAAGTGCACCAGACAGGGTTGGCAATATATTTATATATTTATATATTTATATATTTATATAATTTACTGGGATGCCATAACGGGTTGACCGGACAGGAGGAGGTTGTGCATGCAGCGTGGGGAGTGGGGGGTGTGTGCAGGGCAGCAGGGGCCTCAGTGCGGCAGAGTCCTGGGCGCCACAGTGTTGGGAGAGGGCCTGATCAGCAGCGACTGCGGCTGCTCAAGGGCCAGAGAGGGGGAGACAGGGTCAGACCCCCAGGCGGGGGTCCTGGGAGGGAGGCAGGGCCAGATCGGCAACTCGAGGGTAGGCGGCACCATGTGATTTCGAAATGCCCACAGAGCTCCTAGTTGGATACAAAAGTAATAATGATGGGCCCACAGAAGTGCCCAAGACTGCACAAGCAACAGTCATTTGAACATCAGAGGGGGGGAAAAACAATCTGACAAAGAAATGAAGTAAGAACATCTGTGCATAAGGGCTAAAGGTAAAAGGATATGTGCTTATCTTGAGTCTACCTCTTTGATAAAGGAGAAAAGTCAGAGGCTTTGAAATTTCCAATCTAGGGGTAGAAGTCCCTAGATAATATAGGTATGTGACTCCCATATTTTGATGATTAAACAAAGTTATGCATTTGATTTTATGACCCACCTCTCAGTTTCTAAAAGTGTATAAGCTACATAAAATTTATAGGTTTCACTATAAAGTACTTTTAAATGCTTCAACATGTCACAAAACTAGGAAGAGGCATCAGAATTTGGATATTTACATACCTATAACTAAACAAATATGTTACACATCTTCCATTCATTTATTCCTCATGGGACATAGTCTTCTAAACTATCTCATGGTAAGTTCAACGTTAATGGACATTGTTACCTTCAGTTCACCTCTACAAATATTTATTGAATGTCCTCCATGCATTATTGGGGAGCTAGGCACTAAGAGTATGAAGATTAATAAATGGCCAGTTTCAGAGTAATGCAGGGGTGGAAACATATAAATATATCAAACCAATGTGATGTTGTAAGGTCATAGTATGGTACAAATACGCTCATATATTATACCAGTACAGACAAAGTTCATGTGTCTCAGTCTGGGTACAAGAGAGACCTATTAGAGAAGAAAACAGCTGTGTTGCTCAGTCTTGAAGAAAAAGTCCATAAGCAAGCAACATAATATAGTAATGAATCTCTTTCCTTTCATTATTTGGAAAAGTTTAGGTAGCCTTCAAACTGTAAAGTATTGGAGAAATATTAAGGCCAAGGGAAAACATAAATGTACCCATCCAATTTTTATTTAATGATCTTTATTGACAATCTACTATAATAACACAAAATAGACATTTCTGATAGCCTGTGGTTTAGGCTCAAATTTTAACTTCCTTACATGAAAGTTCTCAATTCTTTAATCTGCCTTACATATAACTTAATCTGCCCAATTTATATATGGTCAGAAGTAACTAATTAAGAGCCTAGGGATACATCTTTAAAAAAAATTATATATATATATACTCTTTAAATGTCTCCTTTTTGGTTTTGGTCTTAGTGAAAATTTATCAAGCTTAGCTCTCATGTGTTTAAAGCATCCCATCATTAGGAAATAGCAAGGATGAACATATATCATACCATAGATAAGGAGCCAAAACAAGCATTTATTGAAGTCCTTTGTTTTTGTTGGAAAACAATTTGCCAGGGGTTTCTCACAGTTCTGCACATTTGATAAAAAAGCACTGCCTACTTTTGTTCTAAACTATTTTTAAAAAGATATTTGTAAAGCAAACAGCGTTGGAAGATAGAAACAATATCTCCTTCCAGAGCAAGGGGAATCATGTTACCATTCATTTAAAAAGTTTGGCTTAGTATTTCTTAAATTCAGTCCCTTTCTTATAATGTTTAGATATAACCTGGTCTGCCCTGTGTTGCCTTATGGAAATTGGGGAACAGTGCTAAAACCAGATACTCTACCTGTTGCTGTTGTTGTGTATAATAAATTTTCCTTCATCTCTGATCCAGGTGTCTAATGTCTTCTATCAGCATCCATGAATCTGTGGCGAGCTTTCTGTCAGTTTAAAAGCAGTGTAACATCTCAGACCCTGCGGAGGTTTTGATAATGTTACTGATGAAGTGGGAATGCTGACAGAGACATGGCTTTCTTTTTGGAAAAGAGAAATGAGGGACACACAGGTAATTTAATGGAATCTGAGGGAAGTCTATGGGAATCAGTAGAAATTATATAGTCATTTGGGCAATAAATACATAGGCTCCCATGTTTTTGCTTGGTAATGAAGGGAGATTGAGGAGGTGGCTGCAAGCTAAGTAACAAGAAATACATAAAATACAAATGCCAAAATGCTGTTTTGTTGCTAATTCTCTCCTAAGTGGAAGGACCTCCTTGCCAGTGCAATAGCCAGACTCTGATCTTCAATACTACTTATGACTTAGTACTAAAGTTTGTACTGGGTAGGCAGAAGGCTGCTCTCCATTTCATACAGCAGTTAGGGAGATGCATATACTATATATATATTGAGAGTGAAAATGGGAACTCCATGACCATAAACCAGTTGAATTCTTAAAAGTGTGACAGGTTCACATGGGAAAGGAGGAGGTATGGAGCATACTGGTTATTCAGAAATAATGCTAAATAATAGGTTGTCTTATGGCTAAACATCTCCTTCATGCTATCATACTAGTAAATTCTGACTGCTATAAGCGTACCCTAGATGTCTTAGGGAGATTTTCCTGAAACAAATATTCCTATGGGAAACTATAGATGAACCCTTGGCTACCATCTGAGCTCTTACTGCCCTTGGTTGAGTTAGAATTCTGATGGAGATGACTGACTATAGAATGAGATAAAGACCCAAAGAAATATTGATAAGTTCTTAAGGTCATCACCACTGTGCAAGAAAACTCCCCCAACCCTGATGTTGAAACCATCAGGAACCTAAAAGATGTTATCTAGACAACAGCAAGTGTACAAAATTAAGTTGAACGCCTTAAAGAGGTCACCACTGTGTGAGCCAAAATTGATTCAGTCAAAGGACACACATCCCATGGTCCTTGCAAAAAACCAATGTGGCTATGTTTTTGAGTCCAGGGATTCCCAAGGCTGACATAGGTGGTATCAGCCAGGAGGGCCTTGCTCCCCCATACAGAGTATTGGGTGGGCCAAAAATACTCAAAAGTTCATTTGGTTATTCCATGAGCCATTGCCACATTACTGGAAACTGAAAGTACATATGAAGCCTCTCTTTCCATACTCTCCAATCCCACTCTGCTTCTTTACCTTGATCTATAGGGTATCTTCCAAAACTATATACATACTTTGAATGAATATAAATTCATTGCTTATTAATATTCAGTTCATTTTCAAAATCTAAAAAAAATCTACAGAAATAAATATTTTTTTTCATTGCCTATTTTCAAACTGATGACCATTCTGGTCCAGGCACTGCTGAAAATGTGAAGCAATGGAATCACAACCATCAAGAATCATTTTGTTCGCTCTTTGTATACCATCAGTTCAATTGTGGCTAGTTTTGTTCTATAAACTTTATCATTTATGTATCCTAATTTAATAAAGGTTTAGTGGCACTTTAGAGAAAATATTCTTCTTCAAAACTTAATCTGGTTTCATCCATTATTTCAAATCAGTTAAGCTAGAAAAGGAGTAAAAAATAAGTGAGTTATCAGCTGTTAAAGTGTGTATACATTTTTTGGAGGCACCCTATATAATTTAAAGAGATACACATAGGGGGAAACAAAATGGAATTCCCATTTGACCCAGTAATCTCACTCCTAGGAATACATCCTAAGAAATTAGAAATGCCAATCAGAAAGGATATATGCACCCCTATGTTCATAGCAGCACATGTACAATAGCTAAGATTTGGAAACAGCCTAGGTGCCCGTCAGCAGATGACTGGATCAGAAAACTATGGAACATCTACACAATGGAATACTATGCTGCCATAAAAAAGAATGAATTCCTACCATTTGCAGCAACTTGGATGGAACTGGAGAGCATTATGTTAAGTGAAATAAGCCAGTCAATGAAAGAAAAAATACCACATGATCTCACTCATTTGTGGATAATAAAGAACATTATAAACTGATGAACAAAAGGATAGACACAGAAGCAGTAAAGCATCAAACAGACTGTCAAATTACAGCAGGAATGTTAGGGAGAGGTGGGGTAGATAAAAGATCAACCAAAGGGCTTATATGCTGCATATAAGCATAAACAATGGATGCAAGATACTGAGGGGTGGGGCATGTATGGGAGTAGGGTGGGGGGGACAATGGGAAGATATGTACACATGTAATACATTAATTTAAAAATGAAAAAAATTAAAAATAAAGAGATATACAATTATAAGCCAATGTTTTCCTATCTCCAACAGGGATTAAAGGACATGTATACCACCTTAATATGCTGGAGAATTTCAGGGAAACAAATGAATCAAACTTGTATGGATATGTTGAATGTGGATACCAAAATTGTTCTCTTACCTGTATTTATGGAACACTCAGGTTCAGCTAATAGGGGTTAAGGTAGAATTCACAGTGGGAAAGGCAAGTTAAGATGATCTTGTGAATGGACAACTTTAGGCCAATTTAATGTACTATTTTTGCGGTTTCTACATCTGATTTTGTCCCACACCTCACAGGAATATTTGGGTACCAAAGAAAATATGTGCTTACTGGGACATTTCTACTTATACCTTCATTTCTCTACTTAGAGCATGCTAATCCAAAAATTAGCATCCTTTAACTGACACCCAAACCAGTACACACTGTTTGCAGCTCTCCAGTAAGCTGTAGTATGCTCTCTCCTGTGATATATAAGTTTCTGTGACTATACTCCGGAAAAGGAAGACAGCCTTCACCCTTTGGGGCTTTGGATGGGTCATCTTTCTAGCACAGGGGGTACATCCCTGCCATGTACACATCTTTTGAAAAGTAGCTATTAGCTTGCTACTGAGCTCTTTTCAAAATTAAACTTTTTACCCATGAGGTTTTATGACTCTGACTTACCATCTTGATTTGGGGGTGGCTCAACTCAGACTCAATGACTAACAATGTGAGAAAGGGTCCTGGAGACACACTTATCAAATGGAAATGGTACATTCAAGCTGTCAACTTGCTTGGCTCCAATGGCATCTCAGTTTTACATGAAAAAAAAAAAGGCTCTCCCAAACTGTTACAAGTGTCCTAAATTTAACACTCTGCTGAATCTGCCATCCCTCCAGACAGCTCTGACCATGATTTGATCTATATTTCCCTTAATCTAAGCAAGCAATGTATCAGAAACAGCAGGGGATGCCTCCAGTTTCTGCAGTTCCCATGTGAAATACCTATTAACACTTCTGCCTGTCTTTCCCACACCCATTTCTATAACCATTGCTTAGCCAATCAGTGGGACAGATAAACGCCACCAGGCTGTTGATGTAGACAAATGAGACAAGTTAGATTGAGAACAGGGCTAGAATCAGTTATTCATGCTTAACTTAGAGATCTTAAATAATAAATCAATTACTCAAGACCTTCCTAGGTCTTATAAATCAGCTGGGATTGGCTATTGAAATAGTTGTCTCCTCCAGGTCAAGGCAGTGAAGCCATCATTATCATTAACAGCCCTATGTCCCTTTGCATCATATAGTCATACCTACACAATAAATATCTATCAGCATCAATGGAATACAGAGTTAAAATTGCCTGTTTAAATTGAAATATATTTTGTTAAAGCAATTTATGAGCTTTTAATACTACAAATGTTTGACTCCCTCTTCTATATTTCATTTGAATGTGCCTTAAAGATATAAGTTCCTTAAAAGAAAAAATTGATATTTCAAACTTACGTTAAAATGTAAACTTAGTTAAATTTTCTTAAAAACATGACCCTATGAGCTACAACAATTGAATAACTACTGATCTCATTAGTATCATATGGGACATCCTATATCAATTCATAATAATAGGTTCTTATATTGTAAAAAAATTTTTTTTCTCAAAGTTAAAATAATATGGATAGCAATGTAAACATATGCTATTTTAAAGAAGGGGGTTATTTTTGTGCCAACACTCAGTCATGGCATACTGCCATCTATTTTGGCAAGGCATATTAAGAGTAAGTTGTAGTCTTTTTTATTTTTGGACACCTTGTTCAGTAACATGGTAGCTGCCCTAGATTAATGCCAGCTGGTATCCCATCACTCCTTTCTCTGTTTTTTCTTCTCTGTCTCTCCAGTTATACTGTAAGCTGCTTGAGGTCAAAACCTGTATTATATTCATTCGGGTGTCTGTAGTCATCACTTCAGATCTTGCCAGTAGGAGGCCCTCAATAAGTGGAAGCTAAATTAAACTCCAAAGAAATTAGGCTATGGTAGCCTTTCAGTTAAGTCTGCATTAAAAGAAGATCATTTCTTGACCTAGCTGGTTTGGTGCAGAGGAAGAGACTCTGCCTTTTCCATGGACTGAGGGGTCCTGAGTTTGATTCTGGTCAAGGGCATGACTATCAGTTGAGTAGAGTAGTTGCTCTTGGATGATTGCAGGCTCAACTCCCCCTGGCCTCGGTGCCTGCAGAAGAGCACAACCAGTATATGTGTCTCTCGATGTTTCTTGAGGATTAACAACAACAACAAAAGAAGGTGATTTTCTAAGACAAGGAAGGCATCCCCTCTGCTTTTGAAGCAGCCACACAGCCCCCTACCTTCCATCAGCACAGACACACCACACTTAAACAATGTAGTATTCTTCCATATAGATGTAAATCCATATTACCATGCTACTCTTCTTAGATGAGATGACACTCATGAGCCATATCACCAAGAATACATTTGAAAGTTTATATTTTACTAGGGAATGCCTAATACTGTAACCATCATAGTTGAAAGTAATTTTATTTTTTATTTGTTGTTGACAGCATTACAAATGTCCCACATTTTACCCCTCTTTGCTCTCCTTCACCCAGCTCTTACTGACGCATCCCACGCCTTCCCCCCATACTATCCTTTTAAAATATTTCCCAAACTTTTACCTGAAGGTGGGAAAGAATGAGCATAAAAAGATTACACAATGGAATACTGTGCAGCTGTGAAAAAGAAGGATCTTTCACCCTTTGCAAAGGATGGATGAACCTGGAAATTATTATGCTAAGAAATAAACCAGTCAGAGAAAGACAAATACCAGTATAACATAATCTCACTTATATGTGAAATCTAATGAACAAAATAGGTAGGTGCAGAGCATAGAAACATGGAACAGATTAGACAGATCTCAGAGGGAGGGGTTTGGGAGAATGTGAAGAACATATATGCATAAGTGCATAGCCCATGGACACAGAGGATAATATGGGAAGGCCTGGGGTGGGTAAGTAAGAGCTGGGTGAAGGAGAACAAAGAAGGGTAAAGTGTGGGACATTTGTAATGCTGTCAACAACAAATAAAAAATCAAAAAATAATGACTTTCAACTATGTTGGTTACAGGACTAGGTATTCCCTGAGAAGGCACAAATTTATTTTATTTTCATTTTTCTTTAATACTGAAATTATTACTTTCTTAAAATAAAATAAGGGGTAAAATTGATATTTATTTTATAGAAAGACATACAGCATGGGATTAGGAGACCTGGAATCTAGTTCTGTTTCTATTAACTACTTAAGAACCTAAGTTATTATTAAAATAATGAAAGTACAATGCCCTCTACATCCTCTAATTGATGTCTACATTCTGTGATTTATTCCATTAAGAATACAAAGCATTTTATTTGCAGCTAAAGAAATTTGATTTTCACACCATTTCATGTAAAATCATAGAATCTAAATTTGTTTCTTTTTCTGTGGCAATTTTAATTGTATATAAGATTGAATCTTATAAAAGTGACAGCATTGTTGAAAAACTTTGGTTGGAATCATTATGCTAGTTTTGAAATATTCATTTTGTTTATTTGCTCTTTGAGAATTCTTTTGTGATATTCCTTCCACTATATAATAACAATAGAAAACAAAGCCATCTGTAAAGATTTATATAATAATATGATAACTACAAGTACAATTTGCAGATTATTTTGAATTCATAACATTTGAAGTATTTTTACTATACAAACTTTTCTAAATGTATAAATAAAAAAGCAAAAAAATCGATAAAAATTGAATAATACATCAACATGTAAATAGGAAAATATAAGAGATATATATTAAGCTATGAAAATATTAATGATCACTCCATTGAATCGTCTTATCTTCATAAGACAATAAATTACTTAGCTCTTTACCTAATATTGTAATTTTAGGTGTGTGTATATGTTTTGTCTTCTTCCCTTCTTCCAAGATTTTATTTTTAAATTTGTCTAGTATGTATTTAGGTCAATTAGTTTACATAAAATAGTTTGCCTATAAGCCCTAGGTTTTACTGAATAAAATGAGTGCATCACTTTATTTTTAAAATTGTGTTTTTATTGCTGTAAATAAGACATTTTTAAAAATTCAAGTTGGAAAAAGCTGTTATCCCAAATACCAAAATAATGGAATTTGCATTTAGATACTTTTACTTGAATAAAGAATTTAAGCAAGTATCCACATGTTTTTATTCCTTCTATTTCTCTCTTGCCTAATTTCACTTCCTCAGCCCACCCGCTTCTCCACACACTAGCCAAAATGGTTTCACATGAAACTTCAAACAAAAGCAGTCTATCGGTGAAATAATCTATATCATTTCCACAATTTTATATTACTCTTTGCCAAGGTCATCATCTGATTCTCACTGTTGGGAGTTTTTTTGTTTGTTTGTTTGTTTTAATATATTTTATTGATTTTTCACAGAGAGGAAGGAAGAGGGATAGAGAGTTAGAAACATCGATGAGAGAGAGACATCAATCAGCTGCCTCCTGCACGCCCCCTCCTGGGGATGTGCCAGCAACCAAGGTACATGCCCTTGACCAGAATCGAACCTGGGACCTTTCAGTCCGAAGGCCAATTCTCTACCCACTGATCCAAACCGGTTTCGGCTATTGGGAGTTTTTAAATCTTAGCAAGCATCATCAATATAAATGCCCAAAGTTCATTGAAACTTTCTTTAACTGTGTTTGAACAGATAAAATAAAAATAATAGTCAAGAAAAAAGCTTTGAGTGCCTAGAAGGGAAAAACGTGACAGTTGCTAGTCTTCCTTCTTTTAGGAGTCACTCCCCACCCCCTGCAGTGTTAATAATCAAGGTAATTAAATTAAAATATGGCCATTTTTTTTAAACTTATGAATCTACAGTTCTGAATTTTTGGTTAAAGGTTTTGGTTGCTATAAAAATGTTATTTTGAATATATTTCAATTGTAAGAATAAAAAAGATACTTTTTCATTTAGTTGGGATGATTTTCGAGTTTCTGCAAATAGGGTGATTGTAAATTTAAAGCATCAAGTATTTACTGGTGAAAATATATATATTTCTATTCCAATAAATATAATAAGTGAGTGAAGTTAAAATAAATGTTTTAAAGTTTACCATATTGCCAGTGGTTTCACTATATATATATATATATATATATATATATATTCTTTACCACTGTAAATATTTAATTTAGACCTATCCCATCCTCTAGGTGGCATACAGTTATGAGCATTATAAGATACAATGAAGATATTCAAAGATATGCCATTCAAACATTGGTATGACTTGTTTCCTTAAGTGTTATAATCAGCCTTTTGGCATAGCCTTAATAATGACAACTACATTAATTTAGGCAGAACTTAAGTTCCAGCTCACCAAACATTCTTTACAAAAATTCCCTGCTTATTTATTGCAGATTAATTTTTTATATGCGAATAAACAATTCTGAGACTATCTTAATATTATGTGTATATGAACATACATCCTTACAAAACAAATGAGAAATTCTAGACAATGAGGAAGTTGACACAATTATAATTACGTGAGCATATAGTGTCTTGAACTCATCATTTACACAATTATGGGCAATAACTGATCAAGGTCAGCATTGCTCCTTGCTTTCCCTTTTATTCAATTGGGGTGTATCTTTCCCAATACAGACTCCTTACTGTTGGACATATTGCATATAGTAAGTACTCCATTATTCTCCAAAGAATAAAACCATTTAGAGAAAAAAAAATTAATGATTTTTTTTTTATTCAGCTCATAACTCACCTATTGTCTATCTATCTGGATGGCCAGTGTGTGACTGACTGCAGTTAATTGTAAGGTTAAGTACTGAGTTGTGAGTATTCTCCTTAGTCAAGCCCTAAATTTTACCAACTAAAACTTCTGAATGTAGACAACAAACGATAGCGTCATTACTCATAACCCCCCTGACTCTGGATGCAGTTCTCCACATTTACAAAACCATCCTTGTCAGTGACTTGCTCACTGCATTTTTGCCTGTGTCTGCAAAGAGGAAAAAAAAAAAAAGAGGCTTGGATACAGTTTGAGTTAGAACAAATTTTTTAAAATTCTTGACTTTGGAGAAGGCAAGATGTTAAGGCAATCCTCACTAGACAAATTCTCTAGATGACTGCTCAACTTTCCCTCTCTATTCCTTGTGTAGCAGGGACTTGCTCGTGTGAGGTGAGGAAGCACACATCTCTCTCCATCAAATGGGAGAGCAACAACGACAATTGAATTCCTCTAAAATTCTTTAAAACAATAATAATATTATTACGGGGGAATGTATATCCACACACCACATACCCAAATGGGGCACCTTGTAAAGTTTCTGACATCCATTTCTAAGTGCTGTTATCTGCATTGCTTAGAACGTAAGCCCGATGACCAGTAAAATGCGCAGAAATGAATAATGTTGTCACTTCTCTGAAAAACTAAATCATGAATTGTGTGGGGGTAATTTTGTTTTGGAGATTTCAATACATGGGGCGTCGGGAGTACAGATTTTAGTATTTACGTCGTCTCTCCCTATGCTCCCTGATTCCTTCATTTCCCTTGATCATATTCATTTCCTGAGCACAACTTCCCTTTTTCCTCTCAAGCCAGTTAGAAATACCAAAACGTTAAACATGGTTTCAAAAGAAAGGGCTGCTGCCGGAAGAAAACTTCTACAAAAAAAAAAAAAAAAATGCTAGATGCTAAGATCCTACACCATGCCCCGAAGCCCCCACACAGCGCAGTCGCTTTTTTTTTTTTAGTACGTTTTCTGATCCCACTGTAGGCTTCTATCAGCCACTCAACCTAAAGATAAACAAGGGCTTTGGCTTATTGCAAATTCAAAGACGATTCCAAAGGATGAGTTTGGTGTTACTCTATTCTCTTTCAAGGAAAGAAAAAAAAATCTTCTTTTAAGAGTTGCTGAGCTTTTGATTGTGTTGTTGCTAAAGGAGATTCATCACCCTGTCAGGTGGGTGCACAGCTCAACCTGGAAAAACAGGTAGATGGGGCGGGGGTGGGGGAGGCGTTCATTGTTATCGGCTAACTTGCTTCTAAATGAATAAAATGATACTGAACGTTGTAAATGCCTGTGCTCTTTAAAATAACAATAACAACAAAAAAAAGTTTAGTCGCAAAAGGTTTGTTGTGGTCTTTTTCCCCCAAGCTTTATCAGACCCTGAAGGAGCCGCGGTGCGGAGAAGCACCACACAAAGTAACTACAGTACACAGAAGCCACGACCACCGCGTGTCTGAGTCAATTTCCCGAGGAGGTGACAGTCGGAGAAGCTGTCGGGGCCCCGTCGTGCCCAGGGATGGAGGTCAGGATTCACTGGGAGCACCCATGGCTTTGCGAAAGAAGAGCGCGGGACAGGGTGGGGGGGCTCCCGAGCCAGGCTTTGGGAAAAGGGAAGGTGGGTCAGAGGCGGCGGACTTTGTGGAGGAGGCTTTGTCAGGGCGAGACCGGGTGGAGAGTGGCAGATGGGGGCATAGGAGGGCTGGCAGAGGCGGGAAATCAGACAGGGGGGACGCAGAGGCGGCCAGGATTGAGAGGATCCTGTTTGGGGTAACGCAGGGGGTGGGTGGGGGGGGGAGGTTGGGTCCATGCACCTCTGCTGCTAGTGTAAGAGCTGGAAGTGAGGCGAGCCCGCGAGCTGCCCGGGAGGGAGAGGGGTTCAGGTTGCCAGCAGGTGGAGTTGAAATCCAACAGCCCCTCGGGGACCACGGAGCAGCCCTCCCGAGACCCCGGCCGGGAAGTAGAGGAATCACAGCAGGTGGTTTGTGGTACCTCCTAAAGCCCAGACGCGCTCTGCCCGGGTAGCCGCGGCGCCCTCTCCCCTGAGCCCTCCGGGCTACTCACCGGTCCGGGGAGAAAAGCGCCATCCGGGCGCGCGCGAGGGCTGCGCGGCGCAGGCGGCAGGCAGGGCCGGGTGGCGGCGGCGCTGTCCTAGGCGGGGGGCCGGAGCCTGGGGACCCGGAGGTGGCGGCGGCGGCGGCGGCGGGGGCGCAGGGAGCTGCGGGCGCGGAGGGCGGTGGATCCCGAGCTGCTGCGCGGCGCGCGCTCTCTGCCCATCACCGGCTCCGCTAAAGCGGCTCTAGAGCTACTGCCGCTGGAGGGGGAGGTGGGGGGGGGAGGGGAGGAGGCACGCGGCGGGGAGGGAGGGGAGAGGAGCGGGTGGGGGAGAGCGTGGCGAGAAGGGGAGATGATCACCCAGAATGGAGAGGAGGAGGGACGGAGGGAGGCGCGCACGAACCCATCAAAAGGTTCCCACCAGAAGAGCTGGGGAAGGAGACATTCAGATGAGATGGGTCTCTTCCCCTCCCCCACCCCTCCTTCCCTTTTTTCTCCCTTCGCGCCCTTTCCCTGGGATCTTCCTCCGCCGGCTGGGGCTGGGGCTGGGGCTGTTACCCAGGCTCGGCGGCCGCGGGGGCTTCTGCGCGCTGGGAAGCTTGCGGAGCCCCGGAGGCGGCCGCCACCGCTCTGGGCGCCACCGGCCTGAGGCACCTGTGCGCGCCCACACCGCGGACCGCTCCACTGCGGCGGCTCCCACGCAGTGACCCCAGGCCATTGCTCTCCTTCTCTCCCCTTTCTGGTCACATAATGATCATGATTGTGCGTCCGTGACATCTGCGTCGTCCCCCAATTGCTGTCTGCTCCCCCGGGCTCTCTTTGGCACCAAGTGTCCGGCCAGAAGAAGCCGGCGGGGAGCTCAATGCAGGCCACCATCGCCTGCCACTGGGAGCTATCGCCTTGGGCAGAGGCGGCAGTGTTTGTTTGCCGCCGGGTTGACCATCTAACGAGGTAAAAACGGAAAAAAAAAAAAGGGGGGGTGGGGGGAGGCGGGAAGGAGGGGAATCCTAGGACCGACTGCGTAGGACCCTGGCACAGGGGCAGCCCGTTCCCTTAACATCTTGGCTCTCCTCTTCCTTTATCCCAACATCCTAGAAAAACCAGGGCGGCTTAACACTTTAATCGAAATATTTCTCAATCTTTTTTTATTGCATAGCTTTTCGTTTTCAGGCCAGTTCTTCTAGGGTTGGCCTCGCTTTTCTATTGTTGATTTTCGTGGCTCTGTTAGACTATGAATCAGTCCTGTTTATTTGCAAACTACAGAGTCCCATGAAAATAGATACTGTATTTAGCGCGTGTACACTTACAAGATAGAGGGGGGGGCGGTGAATCCACACTTTCAGTAAGTATAAAAACAATCGGGGCATTATCGACTGATTCCCATGAACCACATTTTTGTTTCATAATCTCCATTTGGTAGTTGAGGGTAGGCAGGGAGCAAATAGGTTATTTGTGTAAAAGATATGACTGGCGGGGGGGGGGGAGAGTAAACTCTCCTTAAATAACCTAATATAAAGTAATCAGGGAGTACCCTAGAGTAAAAGAGTTTCCGATTTTGTTTGTGTTATTTTAGTAATTTTTCAATTAGCCTGAGTCATATTTTGGAGTCAAAGGATTTTAGCCCTTAGAATAAATAAATTAGGCATTTTATTTTAACTAAGCATGTCTTATATAACAAGCGGATTTACAGTAAAATAGTTGCACTACTGAGAATGTTGTAGAATGGAGAAGCATTTTTAGTTCAATAGAACATACCCAAATATTGATGAAAGTCTCTAGTTCTTCCCATTTCACATGAAAAAAAAATAAATGTCAGTGATGAAAATATTGCTCGGTGGTCTGTATTTTACAACTTGCTAAAATCTTTCCTGTGGAGTAAATATTTCCTGCCAATGTAAATATTTGTTTTCACATCTACCTGGTAATCTGAATAACAGTAGCACCTTCTCTTTAAAAGAAGATAACCAATTCCAATACACGTCAATTTTAAAAGGCATGTGTCTCCAGGTGTTCAGTATTGCACCATGCAAATTTGCCATATGATATTCTTTCAAATAAGATCATACATAGACTATGGTTGTTGAAAAGTACAACTCATTTGACTCCAAGACTTCTCAGCTGTGACTATATTATAGAAGGAAGCAATACCTTTTTTTCCCCTAGGATTAGAGAGTGGTTACCAAGAATTAAATCTTCATTTTTCCTCATTTCTGTCTCAGATATTCCTCATTCCTTTTTTGCTAAAGTGATTTCTTCCTTGCCTTTGAGAAACTGTGCTATTTTCCTCCTAATTTGATTATGACAATGTAATAGCAATAGTTGTATAATCTCATTTTAAGGTTGTAAAAAGGTAGATAAAAATGCCAACTCAAATGCCTTAAAAGCCAAGAGAAGGGATGACACTTGGAGTACAGAAAGATGAGTAGTAACTCCTTCCCAATCACTTGGCCCACCAGGACAAGAATCAATGGGCTGATAAAAGATGGAAGGGCATTCTAGTTCTGCTGGAGGAATTGAATTTCAATTTAGATTCTGGGGCGGGGTGAAAGTTTTTCTGTCACCTGTACCACAGCAGTTTCTCCCTCTCACATGCTTTTCTACACATCGCCATTAGTGCCATGCTGTATTAAGCATTACAATGCAGAAAGCCAAATAAGCAAAATAACAAGCTTCATTTTAAACACTGACTCCTTGAATTTACTTAGTTGAAAACAAATTCTTACATTGCAACTTTCTGAAATCAGAAAGATTGAAAACCCTATCTTTAAACAAATACTTCATAGATGCCAATTAGTTAGCAAAAGAAATATCATTCCTCTATTTATTGGACATATTAGTAAGCACTCTTTAGGAGCACATACTATGTTAGATCCACACACAGTGAAGAAAATTGGTAACTTGCCCTTGCAAAACTTAGAGTCTAATGAGCCAATAACAGTGCTTTTTCACTAAGAACGGTGTTACGATGATGATGATAAATTTGAATTAAAGACATCAATAAGATTATGAGAAAAGGCATACAAATGATTAGGCAATGTGTATAACCAGTTCTTATATGAGTTCTTGAAGAAAGGAGGAGAAAGAGAGTTTAGGGGAAAGAGAATTTGTTGTAAAATGAAAAAATGGAAAATTTTTAGGCCAGTGAAAATTTTGATGAGACTTCACTTTTAAAAATTAACATCTGCTTGTATTGGCGGGGGAAATAGAGAGAAATAAATGTCTCTGAGTTTGTAGAGACTTCTGAAAAATTATATATGTACTGCATGATACATATGATTAGTACTGCCAAATACATGAATAAAATCTGGATGAAGATAATGACAAAAATTAGCAGTGTTCCCTTTCTCCTGCTGAAGAATACACCAACCAACAAAGATAATAATTTTTAAAAAAGCATGCAAAGTCTATTTTCAGGAAAATTGGGAAGTAGATAACCTGCAGTTTTCAAAATGTGTGTAGAAGATGCCAAAACTGCTGAGATCAACCAGAAGTCCCAGAAGAAGAAGTAGAAAAAGGAGAGCAGATAGTAGGTCCAACGATATGTAATCTTAGGAAGCATTGGTACAAATATAATTCTTGAAAGTGGGAGTTTGTGAAATTTGAAGGCTCTTTCCTTTGATTCAACAATGGATTCAGGAATGGAAAGTAGGCTCTAGCAAAAGGAGGGAAGGAAGAAGCCTGGCAAGTATAAAAAGTGGCTAATATCACAAAACATACTTCCTGCAGCTGAATTGCTCATCTTGATTTGCAAATAATTTACATCTTACTTTCAGTAAACAGTGTGGGAACTGAAGTGAATAGAGCTGATGACCTAAGCCCTTTTAGATGTGTCTTGTCTGAAGTAATGATAGACTACACAAAGATTAAACAGAAGAGTAATATTTGCAAAGAGCACTCTCTCTGACATAGAAGAGAAGACCAAAACTTTGTAAATCCCAGATAGCTATTTCCTCCTTTCCTCACCACAGGAACCTAGATGAGAAAAACTAACTGTTCATTATGAGTAATAAAAAAAGAACAGCCACAGTACCAATACAAATACAATATAGAAAAAGACAGAAGAGCCGCAAAATGTACCAAATGTTAATGAGCACACACTATAACAAGGTTAGCATGGAGAAGTTAAAAAATTTGTCCTAGCATTCTGCTCTAAATTTTCCTAAGGATACAATGAAGAAATTACTTCTGTGAATGAGAACTACAAAGCACAAATGCAAGAATTCGAGCATGGTTGATGAAACATAACTGATGACCCAAAGCTGGAAAAACTCAGGAAAGAAAGGGAATAAAACTAAAATCATCCTAAATTAAGAATGACTATGGAAGAATGACAAGGTAAAAGATACTCGGAGGTAAATATAGTAAGGGAAAGGGCACAAAAGAGAAAGATTAGGAAAATGAAATGGAAATAAAGATATAAACAAGATTAGAGAGTACAAAAAGATGGGGAAGATTGGAAAGTTAATCTAACATACATGGAGAAACTAAAGATGAAAAATAAAAAAAGGGAAAATAATAAATATTTAAACATAATATTTTATATTAAAAAAGAAACAATCTTGCCTGGCTGGTGTGGCTCAGTGGTCGAGTGCCACCAAGAGGTCACCTGTTCCATTGCTGGTCAGGGCACATGCCTGGGTTTCAGACTCCCTTCCCAGCAGGGAGTGTGCAGGAGGCAGCCCATTGATGCATTGATGTTTCTCTCCCTTCCCCTTCCTTTCTCTCAAAAAAAATAAAAACTCTTGAAATGAAAGAAGACTTGAAATTTTATTTTTAAGGACATATGATTTCTAGGGGAAAATGCCACAGAATCATCACCATCAAGGTATGTCCTAGTACAGTAAGTGTAATCCTATATAATAAAGAAGTAATATGCAAATTGACCATCACTCCCATACACAAGATGGCTGCCCCATATGGTCAAAGATGGCTGCCACAAGATGGCCTACAGGGGAGGGTAGTTGGGGGGACTCAGGCCTGCAGGGGAGGGCAGTTAGGTGTTAATCAGGCTCACAGGGGAGTGGTTAGGGGGTGATCAGGCTGGCAGGCAGAAGTGGTTGGGAGCAATCAGGCAGGCAGGCAGGCAGGCAGGCAGGCAGGCAAGCAATTGGGAGCCAGCAGTCCTGGATTGTGAAAGGGATGTCTGACTGACCATTTAGGCCCTGTCCCAGTGGCAGTCAGACATCCTTTGAGGGGTCCCAGATTGGAGAGGGTGCAGGCTGGACTGTGGGACACACCTCCCCCTGCCCCCCCATGCACGAATTTTGTGCACCAGGCCTCTAGTGTAAATATAATAAATAATTTTAGGGATATGCAAGCAAAAACAATCAGTAAATTAAAAAGGAAAATACTCAGACTGGCCTCTGAATTCTTTAATACAACATTCAATGCAGAATAGTCATTTAATATCAGCAGAGGAAAGCCCAAATTATATCAAACAAAATAAAGTAAGAGTTAAGGCTTATTTTTGTTCTAAACAGTCTTTCAAGTTTATCAAGTGTAAACAAACAGTTTTGAACAGGAAAGAACTAATAGACTATTATTCTCATGAACCTATCCTCAAGAAAACACTAGTATAGAAATTGAATTTAATTTTCTAAAAAATATAAAGGAGATATCTTGCATCAAGTACTGACTATAAACATTGAATGTATATAACTGGTCATTTGAAATATGAGAATTAGAGCAAACTAATAAAATACAAATCTTGTAGTCCATGACAATATAAAAATTATATATCTAAGCAATTTGGATGAGAAAGTCATTGATTGTATAATGGTCAAGATTCAAAGAAAATCATACCCTATCTAATAAAAGAGTGATATGCAAATTAACCATCACTCCATTACACCCACAAGCCAAACAGGAGCAAGTATGCAAATCAACCCAACCAAGATGGCTGTGGCCATGGAGAGAGCAGGTGGGAGGCTTGGGTTTCCCTAGTGATGGAGGAAAACAAGATTTCTGCACACCTTACCAGGTCCAGGCCTCCACTCTAGGCTACAAAGTTTCAATTATAGAAGATAAATAAATCCCAACAAAAATAGCAGCAGCCACAGAACTGGAGAGTGCAGGAGGCTAGGGTTGCCCCTGGGAATGGAGGAAGCCAAACTTCCACAGCCTTGGCCTCCACTTAAGGCTACAAAGTTTCAATTATAGAAGATAAATAAATCCCAACAGAAATGGCTGCCTCCACAGAGCAAGCAGGAGGCTTGGCTCCATTCCAGGCTATAAAGTTTTAATTGTAGAAAATAAATAAATCCCAGACCCCATAACCTCCACTTGGGTTGCTGGCAGGGCCTGGCGAGCCTGCAAACCACAATAGGCCCCTCACCCAGGCTGCCCCATGCCCTAAGGGAACCCCACCCTGACCCAGGACACTCTTCACGGCAAACCAGCTGGCCCCCACTCAGGCATCAGGACTTTATCCTATCTAATAAAAGAGTAATATGCAGATTGACCATCACTCCAACATACAAGATGGCTGCCCCCATGTGGTCAAAGATCCTGCCCCCATGTGGACACAAGATGGCCAACAGGGGAGGGTAGTTAGGAGGGACCAGGCCTCCAAGGGGGGGCAGTTGTGGGTGATCAAGCCAGCAGGGGAGGGCAGTTAGGAGGGACCAAACCTGCAAGGGAGGGCAGTTGGGGGCAATCAAGCCTGCAGGGGAGGGCAGTTAGGGATGATCAGGCCAGCAGAAGAGGGAAGTTGGGGGTGACCAGGCCAGCAGAAGAGGGAAGTTGGGGGTGACCAGGCCTGAAGGCAAGGCAGTTGGGGGGACCTAGGCCTGTAAGGGAGAGCAGTTGGGAGGGACCAGGCTTGCAGGGGAGGGCAGTTAAGGGTAACCAGGCTTGCAGGGAAGTAGTTAGGCATCAATAAGACTGGCAAGGGAGTGGTTAGGGGGTGATCAGGAAAGCAGGCAGGCAAGCAGTTGGGAGCCAGCAGTCCTGGATTGTGAAAGGGATGCCTGGATGGATTGTGCCTAAACAGGCAGTCAGACACCTCTCGAGGGATCCCATATTGGAGAGGGTGCAAGCTGGGCTGAGAGACATCCTCCACCCCCATCCCCTCCATGCAGGAATTTTGTACACTGGGCCTCTAGTAAAGGAATAAATAAATAGTCTAACATATTAAACAACACCAAGGTAAACTATAACAAAATAATATCTAATAATTATGTAATAAAATAAGAAGAGAAGAACAAGAAATACTAATTTTCATCATTACTTATTTTAGCAAACCAGCAGTCAGTTTTTAGAAATAGAGAAATGCAGTTGATGTATAAAGAAATAATTATAACAATTAGAAAGAATAAAATAAAGATCTCCATAAATTTTAAGAAAATTCACAGAGTGAAAGAATTTTACAAAGTTAAAAATATAGCATAAAAGAATATAGCAGAACCAAGAGTAAACATACTCTTTATATCAATAAGTATAAATAGGATCATCTCATTTTCTATTAAAAATAGATATTTTAGACTGAATCATGAAACAAAATAGAATTTTGTTTTATATTCACATTCATACAGAACAATTATGAATAACTATGTACCAAATAGTATAGTACCAAGATAATTAAATCAGATATTATAGCCCTAACCAATTTGACTCATTGGATAAAGCATCAGCCTTCAAATTAAAGGATCTTGGGTTTGATTCCCGTCAAGGGCACATATGTGGGTTGCAGCTTGATCCTTAATAGGAGATGTGCAGAAGGCAGCCAATCAATGATTCTCATCATTAATGTTTCTATCTCTCTCTCTCCCTTCCTCTCTGAAATCAATAAAAATATTTTTTAAAAGAAATTGCAATATATACTAGAAGAAAACACAAAGCTCACAACTGGTAAAAGTTTTTGTATTTTTAATTCACAAGAGTCCACAATAAAGATATTTAAGATTAAATTTTATATTCTACTAGAGGCCTGGTGCATGAAATTCATGCATGGATAGGATCCCTGGTAGGCAATCAGGGCTGATCTGTGGGGCAATCAGGAAGTCCCCGGTGACATCCACCTTGGCTAGCCTGGCACTGCCTGCTTGGTGGTCACCTCCCTCTGGGGAATGGGGAAAACCTCCACTGGCACCCACCTTGGCTGGCCTGCAGGCTGGGGGGAGCTCCTGCATTAAGTGGTTAGTGCATGTCATAGCGGCCGGTCGTTCCACCAGTCAATTAGCATATTAGGCTTTTATTTTATAGGATTTTTAGATCAATCCCACTTAGTACCAATAGAAAATCCTAATTAAAATATTAATAAGAAACCCTAATATTAAAAATAGTAATACATTATTATCACCAAGTGTGGTTTTTTTAGGAATGTAAAGATCTTTCTATACTAGAAAACCTATTAAAATACTTCATCCTCTCATCTATAAACAGTAGTATCCACTTTATGAAATTTTTTGCAATGGTTTAAAGAGTTACTACTTATGAAATATCTAGTAAGGGTGCCTGGAATATAGTTAGCCCTTCATAAACGTTATCTGTTGTGTGTATCAGCTTTCATAAGATATTAAAAAATGGCTGTGCTATGATAATAATATGAATCTTATTTTCTTGAATAAAAAATCTTCTTGTGTTGGTTTATTAATTCTGTGTTCTCATCTTTTGTTCCTTCCCTCAGGATTTTTATTATTATTTTTCAGGTCCTCTGTTCTTTTTGTATTTTGTATTAAAATCCTGCTAAGCATTAAAGTCGATTTGCAAATTTAGAGTGTACTGAAAACTATCCACTTAAAAATAATTTCAAATTATAATAGTACAATGTAAGTAGCGTCTCTAAATAGACTTTTTTTCTTTCTTTTTTTTTTTTTAGAGCAGCTTTAGGTTCATAGCAAAATTGAGCAGAAGGTACAAAGAGTTCTCATATTCCCCCTGTCTTCCCTCTACAGACAATCTCTCCCACCATCTACATTCTGTACCAGAGTGGTACATTTGTTCCAACTGAACCTGTAGAACCCAAAGTCTATAGTTTACATTAAACCTTACTCTTGGGGTTTTGACAAATGTATAACATCTCCAAAGTTTTGCCAGTTCCAGAATGTCATATAGTTGAAATCATAGTAAATAGCATTTTCAGATTGGCTTCTTTCACTTAGTAATATGTATTGAAGATTCTTCCATGTCTTTTCATGGTTTCTCCCTCCCCCTCTCCACTCATTGAATTCTACTTTTTAAGATATAAAGGTTGTTAATAGCTTTGTTTTTTGCTAGTTTAGGGCTATGATATAGTATTGTATCAGTGCATATCAAATTTTCTGAGTTTTTCTTTTACAAGTGATAACATTTAGAATACCTGTGCTAAGATGTAAAGGTTCTTTTTAGTAAATGAGTGTAACTTTACTCTTATAAAATATATTATCTTTGGAGCATTATATTTTGTTATTGTCATTTATTATCCTTATTTTTCTATTAATTCCTTATTAAATTACTTGTTTTATTTTTTATTGTGTGGACATTTATTTTCCCTTTTATTTTATATTTCTTTCATTCCTACATTCATGTTCATTCTCGTAATTATCTTCAAGTTTTTGACATCAATACTTTATATCCAATATCATATCAAATATAAAAATTGATCATTGGCAATATCCTACCCCTGAAAGAGAGAAGAGCATGTAATCCTCTTACCTACTTTGACATCCCATGTTAATTCAGCTCATTCTTGGTCTATCACATTCCTATTCTTGTTGTTCTCTCTTGAATTTTAGTTCTAAATAGTGACTTAATATATTTAAGCCTATCTGGGCAGGCAGGAGTTAGGGTTCTGTATAGAAGTTTTTGCCTGGTCTAAGGGATTGAGAGGTATGTTTGCATAGCCTTGTAGGGGAATTGTCTCTAGCCTGGAAGATACAAAATAGACAACAAGATTAAAAATACAAGGCCCCAAAAGAAGTAGGAGTAACAGAGGAGTCAGGGGGCCTTGGAAAGGCAGTAGCCAAGAGCCCCATGACCAGATGCTGGACCAGGCAATCCACCCTTCTTCTGCTTGGCCCTGTAGCTACCTGGCCTTGTCTAGGAAGTACCAGATATAGTCCTGGACTTGGCTTCTTTGGTTAACCTAAAAGCAGCATTCCTGTCACTGATTCCTCCTTGTGCAGTCAGCGTATCCAGGCCCCCTTCATTTTGGAGGATGACTGCTGCCAAGGAGTCGGTTTGAGTCTGGAGGGTAGAGAGGCTGCCATTTGGGTATTGAGCTGAGCTAATTCAGAGGAAAGATTAGCATAAATTTTGTTTGCAAGACTACTCCTATAGTCTCGGTGGCAGCCCCTGCTACTCCACTTAAGGTGCTGATTCTGATTAGAATGGGAATCAGAGGACCCACTCTTTTAGAAATCTGAGAAGTGGAGCTCAGGGGAATGGGTATAGGTGCCATAGTGTCTGCAACAAATTTAATTGATACAATGCACCTTAAGGTGCAAAGTACTTTCTATTTGGCAGGCAAATGCTGATAAGCATATTCTTTACAATAAAATATAATCCCTCCCGAGAAGGAAGACATCCTGGTATATTAAATACAGTGGTACCTAGAGATACGAGTGCCCTAACATACGAGATTTTTGAGATACGAGCCATAGAGTGATTGATTTTTGCTTTGAAATACGAGCAACAGCCAAGATAAGAGTAATCGTGCGGATCGGCCGGCTGCACAGGACCCACCAGTTTACCACGACTCATAGTTTCTCATGCCTCAAGGTTACGGAATGAATTAAACTCGTATCTCGAGGTACCACTGTATATTGAATAGGACTTTTATTTTCATTCTTAAAGATATGTTTCCAGAAGTATTGGCAAAAGCTGCTGCAGTTAGGGGGCTAAAACAAGGGGTGTTATTGTGGTAAGTATTGCTGGTTTTGTCTTCCCAAAACATAACTTCAGTTGGTGTCAATAAAGGCATTTCCTTGAGAATTATTATGAATAAGGGAGCAACTGTCTGTCTTTATACTTCTCTAACAGGAATATGCCATTAAAATCTGTTGGCAACAACCCAGAGATCTCCCTTAATAGAATCCTTTAGTACTGTTGTCTTTAAGGAAGAGATATATTTGGTGGAGTAGTGAGTTTAGTTGTCTGTCAGGGAAGGGGGGATCTGAGAGAGGAGAGAGCATATGGTTGTTGAAATGTATCTGAAAAGTGAAGTTGCAAGATATGTTGCCTATCTCTTGTTTAGATGGATGATAAGGTTTCACCTTGGAATAGTAAATCCATCTGGTATACCTGAGATTTAACGGCTGTGGGAGTGGAGAGGATGACCAGAGAGTGCCTTTCCAGTTAGGGGTGAGCTGAACTGTAGGAGATACCTGTTTTCATGTTTTTGTTTGTTTGTTTGTTTTTTAAATCAAAACTTGGGTTCCTGGTTCATATATATATATATATATATATATATATGTTGTGGTGGTGGGAGACACTGATTCTATTCCAATTTTTTAATAGCCCATTTGAAGTTGGTTAATGGAGTGACAAATTTTATTACTTAATTTAGCTCCTCATCTAACAGGAGATCAGTACTAAGGAAGGACCTTCCATATAAACTTTCATATGGGCTTAATCCCATGAGTGGGATTGGACTAATTCTCATCTTAATAGGGAGCTTTTGGAGTCAGTTCCGGTGGGTCTCCTGGCATAGTTATGTTATGGCGCTCTTTAGAGTCTGGTTTGCTCTGTTGACCTCGCCTAATGACTGAGGCCTCTAGGCAGACTGTGAATGCCAGGTGATGCCTAGAACTTTGCCAACCCGTTGACTTTTAGGCGAAGTAAAAGCTGGACCATTGTAAAGATCTAGGAATTCCAAATCATGGCAAAAGCTTTTTTAGTAATACTTTAATCACTTCCTGGGTGGGAAGACACTTCAACCTACCGTGTAAAAGTATCTATAAAAACCAGTAGATATTTAAATTCTTGAGTAAAATCCAGCTCAATAGTCCTCTCCTGGTAAAGCTCCTCTCTAACGGAAGAGACTATTTTGACCCCTGAGCATTATTTAAAGTACAGATATTACAGCCTTGTTTTATCTAACGGATAGTTTCTGGTAGCCCTTGCTGATACTGGTAAATAGGTGTGAACAGAATTGTATTAGTTTATCTCTACCCAGGTGGAAGTTATTATGCAAGCCTTTGATAACTTTCCATTGAATATTCTGGGGAAGGTATATGAGGCTCTCCTGGGACCACCCCTTTTCATCTTTGATATGCCTATGTTGATCAGCCCAGTATATCTCCTCCTTAGTACACTGGGGTAGAAGCCTATTTAAATTTATTAAGGGTGTTAAGACCCCTGATACAGGGCTCTTTTTTATGGGTGTGGTCCTGGCAGTGTGATTGGCAAACTTATTTCATATTGCAATTTCATTTGTGCCCCTCTGGTGCCCCCGACAGTGTATTACTGTTATTTCCTTGGGCAATTGTATTGCTTCACAGAGCTGTAAGATATATTTTTCCATAGTTTATTGGGCTTTTTGGCATTTAAATATCCCCTTTCCTTCCAAATAGCTGCATGGGCATGCATTGTTAAGAATGCATAGTTAGAGTCAGGATATGTATTTAGTCTTTTTTATTTCCTTAATTCCAAAGCCCTTGTGAGAGATATTAACTCAACCAGCTGAGCTGAGGTTCTGGGTGGTAAAGCTTGGACCTCTATTACTTCACATAAGGATACTATGGCATATCCTACCTAGCATGTTCCTTCTTTTATAAAACTACTTCATCTGAAAATCAAACCTCATCTTGATTTAGAAGAGGTTGGTCTTTGAGATCTGGTCTGCTCACAACAGTTGTGTTCTATTTTTGAATTGGATATAGGCATTGGGGTGACTGGATTCAGAACCGTACAGTTTTCTATTTTTACTTGAGGATTTTCAATTAGCATGACCTGATAATAGAATGTGATTATTGGTAAGCCAATGGGGCCCTTTGGGTTTTCAAAAAGGCCCCATTTGATGAGAGTTGAATGGAGTAATTTTTTGTCCCAGGGATATTTTAAAAGCTTCGTCTGAGAGCAAGGTAGCTCTGCTGTGACTACCCTGAGACAGTGGGGCCAGCCCCTGTCTACTGTATCCCAATTCTTTTGATAAGTAGCCAATTGGTCTCTTGGCAGGTCCCAGAGCCTGTGTCAGGACCCCCAAGGCACTACCCTGCCTCTCAGTAACATACAATTGGAAAGGTTTTCCAAAGTTTGGCAGACGCAAAGCAAGAACTTGAATCAGGGCTTCCATGACCAATAAATGTTGTAATAACCTTTTGTAGGCCTTCCCTTGTTTCCTAGATTTGTATAATATTGCCGCTTGCTTGGAAATTTATTTGGGTCCTTGAACCTGATCATGAATAGTTTTGCTTTATGGGCTCGTCCTGGAGTTCCCGTGGCCCAGACTTGGGGGTTAAGCTCCTGTTTTATATCTATATCTATTTCAGCTACCCCTCTATTTATAAGTAAAGTCATAATTGGAATGGGACTTTTGGTGCCTGTTGGGGGGAAAAATAATCACTAAGGTTTTGACTGTTTAGAATAGCTCTCCCTAATGGAGTGGGACATTCTGTCATAACTAGGAATTGGTGCACAAAAGTAGCTGCTCCCCACAGGCAATTTAAAGTGGTGTAAAGTACTTTGTCTCGGGTTTTCTACCCACCTGTATAATGCTGCTGATAGAAGAAAGAGATCCTCAGTAGGAAGTTAGCACAAAGAAGGCAGCTCTGGTATCCAAAAGAATGTTAAGGGACCTTCCTGTCACTTCAAGGGTTACCCTTGGCTCCGTCCCCTCAATAATGCTATTCTTAGTGGGAGCCTGCTGGAGCACAGGGGTCCATCAGTGTAAGGCCATTGTGCAGGCAGGTTCTGGTCCGGAGGCCCTCCGGCCCTTGAGACAGTCACTCTCCCAGTGACCAGACTTGTAGCAGAAGGGGCCCAATTTTTGAGGAGGCCCCCTCTTAGGGGAGTCCTTTTGCCAGGGTCCGAGCTGCCTGCTTTCACAGCAAGTGTTAGTAGGAATACTTTTAGGTTCCCCTATCTGTGGCATCATCAGCTTATGCCCCTGCAAGGCAGCAATAAACCGGGCCTGTGTTTCTCCTTTTCTAAAGCCCTCTCTCTCTTCTTTCTCTCAATCCCTGTTATGAAATACTGAGGAGGCTACTTTTAACAGCTCTTCCATTGGGTAGCTGGTGCCTTTCCTGATTTCTGTAGTTTCCTCCTAATATCTGGGGCTGACTGGGCCATGAATTTATCTTTTAGGATAATTGTTCCAGCTGGATCAATTAAAGCATGCACTGTTTTGGAAAAAACAAATATATTTTATTTTCTCTGGCTTGGAGCACAGATGGGCTTTTCTGGCTAATCCAGAAAAGCCAATATCTGTAGCAAGTTGGAGGAGTAACACACCCTCCTGTCTATAGGTTTCAAGATTCTGTTGCTGAGTATCTCTATACAGATTCTCAGAGTTTTCTTAATTGTGGTCTTCCCAGAATCCTAGCAACTTTATTTTGCCAAATCCCAAGACTGTTGGCTTTTCTGTAAGGGAGTAAAATTGCTCCTTTTTCCCCCCTTTCTCCTTTATCCTTCCCTTTCTGCATTCTCTGGTTAAGGAAGTCTTTAAATGTTTGCTCTCAGAGTGTCCTTGGCTGGGGATGATAGTAGTTTATTATTTGCAGGCCAGCTGCAAATTACTCACACTGTTTGACCTTATTCTACTTTTCCTGTCTCAGTTTCCCCTATTCCTCCTGCCCTGGAATCTTGTAACAGAAGTATCAACAAGTCTCCACCACAGTACCTGTTTGCATTTGAATGAATAAATGCAACATTAGTATCATGTAATTATATCACCTTATTAAACTTAGAAATTCCTCTGAGAATGATAGTTGGGTCTGCTTGGATGAGATTTTTAACACAGAAAATACCCAAACAATGGCAGATTTTATTTCTTTGAGTTCAATCTTGGCTTTTTGCTGAATAAACTAGGAAGAGAAATTTGAAATAAAGATAGCTTAAAGAAAACTATTGGAATTAGAGTAGGAAAACATGGTGAAACCTTTAATATCCTACAATCTGGCCCAATTTCTCAGTGCCCTTTTTATTAAAAAATTTCAGAAGGCATCTCTATAAAAGACCTTTCTACTGCTTCTCTAGGTACAGACAGTAGGATAATATGCAGCTCACACGCAGAAGTAACAGAAACAAATTAAACGTGTTGATGGAATACAAAGTGAAATAGACAAACTTAATGAACAGGCATGTGAGAAGATTTAGAAAGTTGGACAGAAATAAACCATTTTTTTTCAGAAGAGGGTAATTGATCACCCAACCAAAATTTTGGGATAATACTAGTAACCTTTGTCAGCCATCCACAAGTGACTGCAATGGTTGGAGAAGAGGATGAAGAGGCATTACACTATTTGAAAAGAGTTGAAGTGACAGAATTTGAAGATATTAAATCAGGTTACAGAATATGAAAATCCTTACTTTGAACATAAAGTCTGTCCAAAGAATTTCATGTGAATGAGAATGGCAATCCTTTTTCAAGCTCTATGGGAAATCTGGCAGGATTTGACAAAACATTCAAGGCCAGTGCAGAATAAAGCCAGCAGGAAGGGACAGCATGAGGAACCAGAGAGCTTTTCTGATGCAGGTACAGGTAAGTTAGGACAAGTCATCAAAGATGATATTTGGCCAAATCCATTGCAGCACTAATTGGTTCCTGACATGGATAATGAAGAAGACAAGGAGAACAAGATGATAATAGTGATGACGATGATGATGATGATGATGAAGGTTTTGAAGACTTTGATGAAAACGGGATGAGTATGAGGAGGAGGAAGAAGAAGAATATAAAGAAGATAATTAATGGAACACTGATGGATTTTGCCTTCTTCATAAATTCTCTCTAGTCCCTGGAAGCAAGTCACAGTCTGTTTTTCCTCTTGAGTTCAGTTGCCCTGTTTTTGGATGTCTTTTTTTCTCCCTTACACTGTGGTTCTCACCTTATTTGAGGAGTTAGGAGAGATACTTTAAACAGAATGCAGTGGGGAAAGAATTTCTGACCCTTTCTGTTCCAAATTCGTTTGTATTCTTTCCTGTCTTTTGGCCCTGTCACAGTCCACGAATTGAAATTTCTTCAGGATATCTCTTGTGGTAAAATATGTAACCTAAAATTTGCCATTCTCAATATTTTTAAGTGTACAATTCAGTGGCATTAGTTATATTCACAATGTTGTAGAAGTATCATCACTATCTATTATCAGCTTTTTCATCAACTCAAATAGAAACTCTGTAATCATTAAGCAGTAACTAACTCTCCATTCCCTCATCTCCACAGCTTTTGGTCACCTTTAACCTTTTTTCTTTCTCTATTAAGTTGCCTCTTTTGGATACTTCATGGAAGTGGAATCACACAATATTTATCCTTTTTTTTGTCTGGTCGATTGCATTTAGCATCGTGTTTTCAAGTTTCATCCGTGTTGTATCATATAGCAGAACTTCATTCTTTTTATGGAATAATATTTTATTAAATCACATATTTAATTGCAGTTTTTAAAAAACAAATTTCTTATAGATTTGTGCAATGGGGAAATTCTTCTGTTGGAGTAAATTTAGTGATAAATATTAAAAATGGACTGCAAATGTTTTTCTCTCATTTTTAAACCTATGGTAGAAACTGTAGACTAACAAATTCCATATTATGAAATAACATTTCTGGATTTTCACTATTATCTTTATATTGCTCTGCCTTTTCAGTTATAGTTACTGATGAAACATGAAACATGGTAACTCAGTGGGATTATACAGAGCAGGGAAAGTTATATACTCCTTCCTAAGTTGAAGCTTTCTGTGATATGACAAACATTTGTGGCATATAAATAACTCTTATACCTGACAACACTACAAAACCTTCTACTCAAGATGGATCATAACATTTGAAAAAGATCTATCATTGTATATAGCTCTGTGTATCAACTAAACTGAGAAATGAAAAGAATACACTTCTGGGATTGATTGTGAGTTGTGCTTTTGACAGTGCCAGTTATTTTTTATTATTATAAGTTTGTTACTAGGAATGTATTTTATTCCAAAAATACAATTTCAGCCAGGTAGTTGAAGCTTGGAATGTATTTCCCAATGATATAATGTTTTAAAAACTAGTCTATTAATCCTACTAACCAATATACAGCTAAAATATAAATATCCAGATTTTGTGTCACCAAAACTGCTGTTCAAGTTTCTTTATTCTAAATGTAGTACTATTTGTGATTTGCAAAAAAAAAAAACTTTCTTTTTATTTATTCCTTCCAGAAGTCCAATATTTTTGCCACTAGTATTATTATTTTGTTCTTGGAAGAAAGTGATCCTGTTACCTAGAATTGTGATGGAAACAGGATTTCAGTGGCAGGTTAGAAGCAGAAATAATGACTAATGTTGGATATTTGCTTAATTTAATTAAATGAAATTATTTATAGGTGCAATATTCTATTGTGCTAAAAGTATAGAAAAAAATATATATATATATAATGAGACACAGTCCCTGACCTCAAGGAGTTTGCTATTTAAGGAGCAGATTAAGATTGCTGTGTTAAAACTTGTTCTGAGAGCACCCTAGAGAATTGTTAAATAAAATTGGGTAAATGGAAATATTGAGTATATCTGTTTGAGGAATCATGGAATGTTCACAGAGCAGGCAAAAGTAGAGTTGGACAGACAATGAATGATCTAAGGATTTTGAAAATTAGAGTTGGAAGTCTGGCAGGAAGATTGCTTCAGTAGTTCCATATAAAAAAGGCTTAGAAGTAGGGCATAGCTTTTCAGCTCCCAATCTGGATGATATCTGGATGATATAGCTTTTCAATTCCCAATCTGGATGATATTAGAAAATTAGAAAGGGAGAGCATCCTCGGGGAGCATGTTGTCTTTTCAAGGTCTGTGGTTATGACAAACCTGTGCACATGATTTTTCTGAGACAGAAAAAAACCAGATTGGGGATGACAAGAATGTTTATCTCTACCTGAATTTGAGTTTAATTGAATATAAATTTGAGTGAATGGTGGTATAAATATCTACTTTAACAAGTCCCTCCTTTCAACAAAAATTACTAAGTAATTTACAATTATTATTGAAAATTTAAAGAATAAAAAGTAGAAAAAAAGAAGAAATAATTCAAAATTAAAGTTTTAGAAAAATATGTCAATATAAAAACAGGCATTCCATCTTCATTCATTAGACAAAAGGAAAGTCAATATAAAAGTAACAATATAAAGAATAATTTTAGCTTTGAAGTTGAGAGAAAGTATGGACATTACACTATAAACTTGGAACAGTTTCTGTTATTAGTATTTATTAATGAGAAGCTTTTAGAAATACGTCTCCAGGTATTAAAGGCAGGGAGCTTTGGAAAAGAAAATAGAAGGCCTAGAGTAACACTACAAATAATTCTAGTTTGAAAAGATGAAGGTTAGAGGGAAAGTTTGATGATGGAAGAAGCAGAGACAGTATTAGTACCAAGTAGGCTAACCTAACATCACCAAAATTTCAGCACCCTTTTTAAAAAGAATTTCTTCTTTCTCATCTAATAGTGCTAGACTGTTATTCAGGTCAATAGCTGACCTTTCTCTATGCAGACATCCAAGGAAGACTGATGGCTGCTGGCCATCTCATAATGTAGATTCCAAGGTCAACAGAGGTCTGGCCATCAGCCAGAAGTGGCGTTAAAAAACATGGGAGGTTTATATAGGCCAATCTTGGAAGTGATGCACATACTTTTCCTGATAAATGATGTATTAAAACAATCATGTGTCCACATCCAATTTTGCAAGGGAAGCTCAGAGCTGTAGCGTGTGTGTGTATTTTGGTGGATAGGTAGCTATTTGCCATGGGGATTTTTCTACTGTTGGTACTATTTGCTATTTAATTATGGATATAATAAATAAAATGTCTGGGTGGACTAATATTTTCAATGAGGTGAAAATCACCCCAATGTATGATCTAGAGCATATGCACAAATGTACTTCAGTTCAAGCTAAGCTATAAAACCAATAGGAGACTTTCTATTTTCCTTCCTAAAAATAAGGTTAGGAAAAAAAATAAATAAATGTTAATAAAAACTCATGTTATAATTTTAGTTTCATGTAGTCATTTAAAAAAAAAACACAGACATATATAAACATAAGTTTGGAAACCTTCGGAAAGTCAGAGGCTCAATAAAGAAAGATGTATATTGCAACACTAAATCTAACTTTTTAGAGAACAGCTAATGTTCCGGTGTCATTGACCTTGGAGACATATATTCCAGAAATCTAGGCAGGAATCAAACCATGTATTTCAGGTGAATGGGACCACTGTATGCTGCCCCCATGATTTGGAAATTGTACTGAAGCTACACTCTGTTGACAGAACAAAATATGTACATGTTTTATGAGTATATTCTTGACCTTGGAATATTAAACCAATTTCACTGACGCTGATTTTTTTAAATTGCAATGGCTAAATCTAACAACCTTGGAAAAAGGGATTAGAACTTTAGGATTCAAAAGACCCAGTTTGATGAAAGTTTATTTTAGAAGTCTGCATGAGCACTAAGGTTAGTGCTTTCAGGACTTGAAAAACTGGTAAGTCAAGGCAAGTTCTTTTATGATCTCATTTACTTGTGACTTTATAGACCTGGACAAATATTAATTTAGTTGTAGTAGCAACTTCAATTCTTATTTTATTTTCCTTATGCTTTTCCTCCTATAAGGTTAAAATTATTAGCTTGTCATGACAATTTCACACGAGTATGCATATGTTCAAGCCCATCATATTTATGTATTAAATATGTGCATTTTTATATAACAGTTATAATTCAATATAGCTATTAATAAAATAATACTATTTTTATAATATAGTAGCATATCCACAGGGTAGGAAAGGCAGTCTATTGAACGCTGGCTATTCATTCCGTCTGTTCTCATTCATTCATTCATTGACTCATTCATTGTTCTTTTATTAATTACTAAAGGCCCGATGCATGAAATTCGTGCAAGAGTAGGCCCTCCTTCCCCCAGCTGCTGGCACTGGCTTCCCTCTGGCATCCAGGATCCAGGCTTCCCTTGCAGCCCCAGCTTCGTCCAGAAGGTTGTCTGGAAGGATGTCTGATCTAATTAGCATATTATGCTTTTATTATTATAGATTGTGCATTCTGTGTTACTGGTACTGAATTAGACAATAAAGGCACCAATATGAAAAGTCACTATTTTTAAATTATCTATTGTTTAAAGTATTACATATGTCTCTTTTTTTCCCCATTGACCTCTCCCTGACCACCTCTGCCCTCCCACACATGCCTTCACCACCCCTAGTGTATGTGAGAAGTAACTATTTTTGAAGAGACAAATGTAAACTTTTCTGCTAATACAATATGCTATGTTTGGGTATTATAATTAGGAAGCAGTACTAGTAGCTTTGGCTTTCAAAACATTCTGAGAATTCTCAGAGGGAAATGGGGTGGCAGGAAGGAAGAGATCAATTAAAGAACTCATGTACATACTAGAGGCTTGGTGCATGAAATTCATGCACTGAGGGGGTGTACCTCAGCCCAACCTGCACCCTCTCCAATCTGGGACCCCCTCAAGGGATGTCCAACTACCCATTTAGGACCAATCCTGGTAGGATGGAGCCTAAATGGGCAGTCAGACATCCCTTTCACAATCTGGGACTGCTGGCTCCCAACTGCTTTCCTGCCACCCTGATCACCCCTTAACCACTCCCCTGCCAGCCTGATCAACGCCTAACTGCTCCCCTGCCAACCCTGTTGTCTCCAACTGCCCTCCTCTGACTTACAAATACTCTCCCTTGCATATTTTCTCTTTATTAGATAGAGTTTATTCTTTAACATATTGGATAGCTCTAACAGGTTTGGTTCAGTGAATGGAGCACTGGCCTGCAGACTCAAGGGTCCCAGGTTCGATTCTGGTCAAGGGCATGTACCTTGTTGGGAATACATACCCAGTGGGGAGTGTACAAGGAGGCAGCTGATTGATGTTTCTCTCTCATAGATGTTTCTACCTCTCTATTCCTTTCTCTTCCTCTCTATAAAAAATCAATAAAATATATTTTTAAAAAACACATATTGGACAGTGTACCTGCCATGGTCTTGACAAACCAGTAAAAATGTAAACCCAAACTAAAAGTGTCATAAAATAAATTCCTTAAACTGGAATTTCATGAGATCTTGGAAAGGTGATATCATGTGGTTGTTTCTTCATTTCTTCCTTCTCTTTCTTTTTCTTGATGTTTCATCTTTTATCCTTTCTTCCCTTTCTCCTTTTATTCCTTTCTGTCCTCTCTTTCTCTTAACGTTTCCATTGGTAGAATCGTCAGTACTTGAATCTGTCTTGCTTCCAGAAGATGAAGAAGAAGGAAACACACCATCATCTGAAGAAAAAGATGATCTATGTTGGGGTTGGTGGTGTTTCTGGTTTTGCTCTTTTCCCAGTTTATGTGTCATTTCTGCTGCCCGGCATCTTCAGGATTTGTGCTTGGGCACTTCTTATTCATGTTTACAAAACCTCCCTGCCTTGGTGAAAATTGTAGGGAAAAAGGCCTTCCTGGGTGGCCTCAAGCTCTGCCCAAGGTGCTGAGGAACCAGAATGGGGAGCACCCACCACTGCCATTGCAGAGCCAACCTCCAGGGTACTCTCCAGTAATGTAACTGCAATCTCCCCGTTTGCCTTCAGAAATTAGTTGTAAGTTACTTCTGATGTGAAACCCTACTTCAGACATTTCCTTTACAGTTTGTAAAGATTTTAAACAAAACCCATTTACCTCCCTAACCTGGTCAGAAGTTTCTACCCAATGGGAGAGGTTTTCTGGGCAGCATCGCCCGACAGACACCTGCCTCCTCCCCCGAACATCTCCAATCACTCCACTGGGGGCAAGAAAAGTTCCAAGGAGGACTCCCCTACACTGCCAGTGGTGCAGGATCACTTGCCTAGTCATAGGCGCTTCTGAGGGTGAGACCCTGAGGTTATGGGCATGTGTAGGAGGGTGGATGCTCTGTGGGGTGTGGCCCCCCCACACTGACACCCCAGGCTGCCATTGGGAGCGGATCACTCTGTGGGAATACTGGTGCTTCCAAGGCTAAGACCCAAGACTGCAGATGTGTGTAGGGGGGATCACTCCGTGGGGAATGAATTTGTTTTTGTTTTTTATAAAGGATCAGAAGGGTCTCTGGCCAGCATTCCTCCAGGCCGCTTATGCTGCCGGCTCTCAGGGGCAGCCCTTCCTGGGACTGGGGGACTCTGGCGGGCCTGAAAGGACCAGGCGCTGCCGTTTTGTTGCAGAGCGATGGTTAATTTGCATATTACTCTTTTATTAGATAGGATATCATTAACCCATGGACACAGTCAACAGTGAGGTGAAGGCCTAGGGAGGGAACAGAAGGAGGAGGTGGGATCAATGGGGAGTAAAAGAGGACATTTGTAATACTTTCAACAAAGTGTGCTCCATATATATCACCAGCCAAGTGGCCTTAGACAAGGATCAAATGCTCCTGCACAGTTCTCATCTTTAATGAAGTTGATAACAGTACCTACATAACGGGATTATTTTGAAGAGTAAATGAGGTAACATCTGTCTCTGTAATAGTGAATGACACATAATTATAGATTAACATCAGCTACTGTTATTGCTGCTCTTGTTGTTATTAAAGAATAATTCTTCCAAAAGGTCAAAGAGGAAGAGTGACTTAAGCACAATGAGAACGAAAGGAGAACATAATTAAGTTGAGAAGAAAGGGAAATGAATCCCAATGGAAGATGGAGGGAGATAGTGCATAATAAGTGAGGTATGAAATAGCAGAGCAGATTCAGATTTCATATTGTAATTGATGTGAAATGATGTTGAATTTGGACTTTATCTTCTAAGTTTTTTTTTTGTCTTTTAAGAAAAGAAGCAACATTTGAAGATTACATTTGGATATGGGGGGCTTTGGGAGTGTGAGGGGGAGAAGATATATTAAGAGATGTGGGAACAGATTTGAGTGTGGCTAAGTAGGATTCGAATTAGAGTTAGAGTCTCAAATTGTCCAGGTTAGAGACTAAAGACAATCTAAAGCTACAACATTGAAAAGTAGGCCAAGGGATATGTTCACAAATTATTTAAGACATATATGTGATCAGAAGGTGGGATTTAAAGCTGACAGATTTCTAGTTCGTGCAACTGATTACGTGTGATTCTATTACCTAAAATAGGCACAATTATTTTAAATATTTATCTAGGTCTTAATTTGTACCAGGATCTGCTCTAAATGCTTTTAATTATTTATTTAATACTCACAGCAATGATATAAGGTCCATTTTTCAGATAAGAAAAATGTATGAGATGGAGAAAAGGTAACTAGTTCAAGGTCACAAAGCTAGTGACTGCTAGAATGGGATTCCAAAGGTGAATGAGGGTTGCACAGCCTGTGCCTTGTGGTTATATAATCTCATTACTCAGGAGAGGAAGAGCTTTGAGGAGGGAATTGGGGGATATGAATATAAATGAGGTTGACCTTTAGAAAATAAAGATTTTGGTTTTTTTTTTCCTGTGGCATTTTATATATTTGCAGTGCCAACATAGCACCATATTAGTCCATCATTTTAATTTCTAATCAACTGATTGTATCTTTATTATACCATATATTACTTTCAACCAATGAACTAGTAACTCCATCAAAAATAATGTGGGCTTAATTTATTGTTTATCATTATATGCTTTTTCCTAATGATCAGTTACCCCTTTTATTTTAAATGTTCATATTTTGTATTATGATGAGCTCTGTTTTTTTTTCTCTGTATGAATGGAGTCTCTTTTTTATATTTCCCAGACATACAGCTAATTAAAACATGTATTTATTGATGTGGATCAGGGTGATGAAAATTAAATATAATCCTAAACCTGTGTCTTAAAAAAAATAATAAGAATCCTCTCAAAATTCCATATTGGCTTGTCATTACATATTTTTGTTAACTGGATGCTTTTAACTATATTGGGAAGGTGGGGTCGAGGGGGAGAGACCAACCAAAGGACATGTATGCATGCATATAAGCCTAACCAATGGACACAGACACCAGGGGGGTGAGGACATAAGTGGAGGGTAGGGGACAATGGGAGTATAAGGACACATATATAATACCTTAATCAATAAAAAATTAAAAAATAACTCCTTAAATATGCTAATAAAAAACTATTTCTATACACATACACTAAACCATAAAATATTAGTATGTCATTTATTTAATGAATGACCAGGTATATTAAAATAAACTCAAAGGCTATTCAATTTTATAGATATGATAGGAATTCTGCCTAGTTTGTTTATGTAGCTTTCACTAGCTTTAATTCACATTTTGTACTGATGACACACAAATCTAGAACATTAACAATGTGAGTACAATCATTAGAATTAATGAATGGTCTTCCTCGAACAAAAATGCATAAATATCTATTATTCGTTTTAAATGTAATAAAATGTGTATTGTCATATTGTTCTTTTAAAAGTAAAACAGATAAAAAGAAGTACAAAGTATGTATTGGCTTGAAACCAAACCAAACTGCAAATTTATTAGTGTTTACTTGGAATGGGGAGACTCATAGTCTTGTAGAGCCTCAGTTAGCTTTCTGTCATTCTTTCCGGAAGCTATTTCAGATTTTCTTCTCTCGTCTCCTATAAAATCAGGGCCCTGGTTATGATCAGAGATGAAATCTCATAAGTGTTAGAGAAAGTGAGAATCACAGATAGAACTACCTCACTTTCCTTCTTTCCCTCCCACTAAATTCATGAAGTGTCTTTTCTCCTAAGGCTATTCTTGGAGTTAGAGTTAGCCATTCCCACATTCTCCTCCAGAAACTTACTCCACCAGCTCCTTCTGTATCTGTCTCCACTGTTTCACTTCCTGGTGACCCATTTCCAACATTTAAATGAATATCCCATTGATATTCATTTCCTAGAACTACTTACTGTACCACAAATGGAGTGGCTTAGACAACAGAAATGTATGGTCTCACAGTTCTGGAGGCCAGAAGCCCTAAATCAAGTTGCCCATGAGCTGTGTTCTTTCTGATATCTGCAGGGAAAACCTTCGTTGCCTCTTCCTTAGCTTCTAACGGTTTGCAGGCAATTTTGGAGTTCCTTGGCTTGCAGCTCGCTAATCCAATCAATTACCTTCATTGTCACATCACATTCTCCCTATGTGTGTCTTTTCACATGGCCATTTTCTTATAAAGAAACCAGTGATATTGGATTAGAAGCACACCCTGCTGCATTTTGTTTTCATCTTAACTAATTACATCTACAATAATCTTAGTTCTAAATAAGGCCATTTTCTGAAGTATTGGAGTTAGAACTTCCTGCATATGTGTTTTTCTGGAGGGGGGTGACACAGTTGGTTTTAAAACACGGGAACTAAATGAAACTTTAAAATATCCTTTAATCAGACTTATTGTTTCAGTCATCATTTTTACTTTTTTATCCCTTTCTGATCAAAATTCTGAAAGTTTTGCCGAAATCCAATTTGGCTCAGTGGATAGAGCATCGGCCTGCGGACTGAAGGATCCCAGATTCCATTCCAGTCAAGGGCATGTACATTGGTTGTGGGCACATCCCCAGTAGCGGGCGTGCAGGAGGCGGCTGATTGATGTCTCTCTATCATCAATGTTTCTAACTTTCTATCCCTCTCCCTTTCTCTCTGTGAAAAATCAATAAAATATATTTTTAAAAAAGCTTCTGAAAGTTTTGCCAAAAATTTGTGCCTTTTCTTTCTCATCAATCTCTTCACTCTTTAGTGTACTCTTAAAGAAAATTGTTTTGTATATCTGTGTGCATGTGTGTGCATGTCCTGAATATGCAAAAATAAATATTCATTCAATCTGACAGTTCTATTTCTCATTCACTGCCAAATGGAAAACCAGTCAGCCTGGTTCTATAATTTGCCGAATGAACCCCCAAGTCATGAACATTTAAAGTACAGTTCAGGACAAAAAAATTATATCTATGAATATTCTCTCAGGCAAAAATGTCATCCTTTTATTTCTGAAAGCTCCACATCAATTAAACTCTCAGGAAATTATCATTGTGAAAATGAAGCAACCCACACTAACTTTCTGATTTTACCCAAAGGACATTTCCACTGGGATCAAGACCTATATTCTTGTCTTCTCAATTTAAACTATGGGAACCACATTTACTTCTATTAAAAGTCAAAACTTTCTTTTAACTCTGGTTCCCTACTTTTATCAGGGACTTCTTTTGCAGCTTCTCTTTCTATTTTCTTCATAATAATACAGTGGTACCTCGAGATACGAGTGCCCTCACTTTAGATTTTTGAGATACGAGCTGTCGAGTGAGTGACTTTTTGCTTTGAAATACGAGCAACATTTGAGATACGAGTAATTGCACGGATCGGCCGGCTGCACAGGACCCACCAGTTTACCGAGACTCGAGCATCTCATAGTTTCCCACGCCTCAGTCAGTGTGCTTGTTTACCAAGTTGTTGAAGCATCTTTTGTGCATTTACATACTTTATCACATTTCTTTTTATAACCATGGGTCCGAAGAAAGCGAGTGGAAAGGTCAGTGCTCAGAAGAGGATGATGTCCATTGAATTAAAGCGTGAAATAATAGAAAAATATGAGCAAGGTGTGCGAGTGGCTGACTTGGCTAGGCAGTACGGGTGTAGTACTTCAACGATATGCACTGTGCTTAAACAGAAGGAGTCGATAAAGGGTATAACGCCAGCTAAGGGCATTACAATAATTTCTAAGCTCCATAGCTCTCTCCATGAAAAGATGGAGAATCTACTGATGGTGTGGGTGATGGAGAAGCAGCTTAGAGGAGATACATTAACACAGGGCATCATATGCGAGAAGGCGCAAGTGATTTACAGTGATTTGGTGGAGCAGACCCCACGCACTTCCACGGACAAAGCATCGAAAGACTCATTTAAAGCCAGTAGAGGCTGGTTTGCTAACTTCAGGAAAAGGTCCTGCATTCACTCCATCATCAGGCATGGTGAGGCAGCAAGTTCGGATGTGAAGGCAGCTGAGGATTACCTCAAAACTTTTTCCGAACTGATAGAAGCCAAAGGATATATCCCCCAGAAGTCTTCAACTGTGACCATACAGGGCTTTTCTGGAAGAAGATGCTGAATAGGACTTCTATAACGGCAGAGGAGAAGGCGATGCCAGGCCACAAACCCATGAAGGATAGGCTAACTCTCGAACTGTGCGCCAATGTGAGTGGTGATTGCAAGATCAACCCTCTGCTCCTATACCATTCGGAAAAACCCAGAGTCTTTAAGTCACATAAGATTTTAAAAGATAAACTGCAAGTTATGTGGAGGGCAAACCCGAAGGCATGGGTCACGAGGCAGTTCTTTGTGGAGTGGGTAAACCTGGTTTTCGGTCCTTCTGTTAAGAAATATCTACAGGAAAACAACCTAACCATGCAAGCCCTCCTTGTCCTCGACAATGCTCCTGTTCACCCACCGAACCTCGAAGATGAACTCCTCGAAGAGTTCAAGTTTATAAAGGTTGTCTACCTACCTCCCAACACCACTCCTATCCTGCAGCCCATGGATCAGGAGGTGATTTCTAATTTTAAAAAGCTGTACATCAAGCACCTGTTTGGCGCTGCTTTGAGGTGACGGAGAACACAAACCTCACCCTTCGAGAGTTCTGGAAGAACCACTTTCACATCGTGATATGCCTCAAAATTATTGATCAGGCCTGGCTGGGTGTTACAACGAGGACTTTGACCTCTGCATGGAAGAAGCTGTGGCCTGAGGCCGTAGCCGAAAGGACCTTCAAGGATTCGAACCAGAGGTGCCAGTGGAGGAGGACATAGTGTCTCTGGGAAAATCCATGGGCCTGGAGGTGGATGAGAGAGATGTGAATGAGCTCGTTGAGGAGCACTCTCTGGAACTCACCATGGAGGAGTTACAAAAGTTGCAGTCTCAGCAACATGCGGAGGTTCTACAAGAAATTGGTTTCGAGGAGGAGCCAGAGGTGGAGGAGATCTCTACAAGTGAGATAAGGGAGATCTTAGGAATGTGGGAGAGGGTGTCATACTTCGTGGAAAAGAAACATCCTGAAAAAGCTGCTACTGGTCGTGCATGGGAGCTGTTCAATGAAACTCGCCTCACCCATTTCAGAAACATTCTGAAAGAGAGGAAGAGGCAAATCTCGTTGGACACGTTTTTTTTTTGAAATCGGACAAAAATGCAAAGACCAGTAGCAATTAAGTTCAGTGAAGATTAGTTAAGTTACATTCAGTTTAGGGATAAAGTGTAGCATTAAGAGTGTAACGAGTAGGTAAATACACTTTATCAAACCAGTTTATTCCTTTACATTTTCTTTTATTATGTTTTTATACAATATTTGTCATTTATAAATACATTTTTCTTATTCAAAAACACGTAACAAGAACAACTTGTGGTGGCATTTTGGGGGCTGGAACGAATTAACGGCATTTCAATTGATTTCAATGGGGAAATTTGCTTTGAGATACAAGCAACTTGATATACGAGCAAGGTTACAGAACAAATTAAACTCGTATCTCAAGGTACCACTGTACCCTGTTTAAAGGATTATATTCAGCAACATATACAAATATTCTTTGTATATCCTGTCTTTATTTTAAACTCTGGTTCCATGGTCTTCTCAGTTTATAGGGACTTATTTTTTTTATATTTTTAAAATTTTATTTTAAAATAAAGTTTATTTACATAAACAAACACATAAATAAAAAATAATTACTTGATTGCTCTAGCGTAGAAGTAAGGAGTCAGACTACAATTTTCATTTATACTTTTTGCTCTCATGACAAGTTGAATTACTATAGGGACTTCTTTTTATAGTTTCTATTTGTTTTCTTCATCATAATACTCTGTTTAGAGGATTATTCTCAACAACATCTAAATAAATGTTCTTTATATCACCTGTCTTCATTTTAAACTCTATTTGTATATTTTTCCTCTTCATGTCAAATTGCCATTTTTTGGTTTAGCTTTACAATAAAACTTTTTGAAAAAATTATGTTCATTTATAGTCTAATTTCTGTTTACCTGCCATTAGCTTTTTTAGTTTAAAATAATATTTGAAATTCTTTAAACATTCCTGGCTGGTTTGCTCAGTGGATAGAGCATTGGACTGTGGACTGAGGGTCCCAGGTTCAGGACTGGTCAAGGGCATGTACCTTGGTTGCAGGTACATCCCCATTAGGGGGCATGCAGGAGGCACCTGATGTTGCTCCCTATAAAATCAATAAAACATTAAAAAATAAAATAAAATAAAATAATTTAAACAAAGAATACAATTGACCCTGGAACAACATTGGGGTTTAGGAATTAAATCACATACAATTTTTGACTCCCCAAAAACTTAACTAATAGCCCACTATTGACCAGAAGCCTTATTGGTAATGTAAACAGTTAACACATATTTTGTATGTTAAATGTATTATATACTTATTATATTCTTAGAATAAAGTAAGAGAGAGAAAATAAAATGTTAAGAAAATCATTAAGGAAAAGAAAATAATTTATAGTATTTATTGAAAAACATTGCACATCAGTAGAACCATGAAATTGAAACCTATTTTGTTCAAGGGTCAACTATACTTATATTTATTATTTTATTGTGAAATAGACATAGTACATATAAAATATTTATATTTAAAAAATAATAAAAAGTAATACTTAAGTTTCCACAAGTTCAATAATAAAACATTAATAATTTTAAAGCAACTTGGATGCTTTTCCCTAGTCTCCTATTTAATTTCTCTGCATTTTTGATAACCAATTTCTCACTTTCTTTTGTACATCTTTTCTTTTGAAAATATAACAAATAAAAAAAAGTTAATTAGGTATATGTATGTAGTTTACTTTAGACAGCTAGCACCTATGGACTACCAGCAAAGTCCAAAATAGAACTGAAAGCCCTCAGAACCCAACAAAAACTTTATTAGTGTAGTGTGAATTAATAATATTTAATTTTTAGGCAGCTTTAAGTTCACAGTAAAATTGAGCATAATGTATAGAGGATTTCCACAGACCCACTATCACCCCACCACACCCAATCTTCCCCACCATGACCATCCTGTATCACAGCATTTATGGTATTTGTTGCATTTGTCAAGTTCATGGAGGAAAAGGACATGAGATGGAAGGCTCTCCTAAGACTGGGTCTCCTTAAAGTTTTTAACTCTCAGATTTGAGCACACTGAACCTCCAGCAATTTGTCAACTACAGTTCAGATTTTCTTACCCCAGCACTACTTTTGGCAGAGTTTTTCGCTTGCTGATTCCTGCTCCAGGAAGTTGGGATTCTTTGCATTTACTTGTCTGTCTCTTTAATTTTTTGGGCAGCAGTTAGCTCTGTGACTTTACTTCTCTGATGGATCTAAGAAAAGTTGTTGATTTTCAGTTTGCTCATCTTTTTGCTTATTGTTAAGATGGAGCAGCATTTTGAAATTGTTTACATGGTAGACTAGATCATATAAAGTTTTCCTAATGTAACATTTCATAGTCATTATTTCTTTATGTTTACCCAATATTTATCCTTTTTATTTCTTGGTTTGTTTTCTTGCAACTTTATGTTTCCATTTGAAACAATTTTCTTCTGCTTAAATTATTTCCTTAGTGTTTCTTGTAGTATAGAACACTAGTAATAGAGTTTTTTCATTTTGTCTTAAAATATTTTTTATTTTATTTTGACTTTGAAGGATATTTTAGCTAGATATAGAATCAAAGCTGATCATTGTTTTTCTTGAGTGTTATAATAATGTCTTTCTATTCTTTTTAAATATGGCATATCTTCTTTTTTCTCTGTCTGCTATTAAGAGTTTCTTTTTGTTTTGATTTTCAATAATTTTACTATAGTGTGCCTAAATATGATGCTTGTATTTATCTGACTTGGTCTATAGAACATTTTAAATTGGTGGTTTAAATTTCTTCATTAGTTTTGGAATATTCTCAACTATTGTATCTTTAAATATTGCCACTACCTCATTTACTCTTGCTTCTCTTTCTGAGTCTCCAGTTACACATATAGTAGAAATTATATTTTTGGTAATACCTTTTCTAAAATTTTCAAAATATTTGTGTCATTTAATAGGTACTTTTATAAGTAATATTATATAAATCCATATAAATCTATATGGTGCTAGCCAATGTGACTTGGTTGGAGCATTGTCCTCTACACTGAAAGGTAAGTGGTTCGTTCAGGTCAGGGCACATGCCTGGATTGGAGGTTCTATTCCCAGGTGAGGCGTATAGGGGAGTCAACTGATGGATGTTTCTCACATCGATGTTTCTCCCTCTCCCTTTCTTTATCTTTCTTTATCTCTCCCTTTCTCTCTCTAAAATCAATAAACATATCTTCAGGTAAGGATTAAAAATTAATTAATTATTTTTTAAAAATCTATATTGAAAAAGAAAATGATGAACACAAAAGTCATTCTAGAGGACAAAGTAATGTGATTTGGTAAAGACACAGAACTTGAAGGAACCAATAGTGTTTGTTTTTTTTTAACCTTAGTGAGAAGCGGTAAATTCTATCAATTTGCTATTCTTTAATTATATATGTACTAGAGGCCTGGTGCCACATAACTACATTCCTCTAGGGGTCCCAGATTGGAGAGGGTGCAGGTTGGGCTGAGGGACACACTGCCCCATGCATGAATATCATGAATCAGGCCTCTAATGATAGATAAAACAATAAAAACTTTTTTTCAATAGAATTTAGTATTGTCAAATGTGAAGAAATAGGCCTAGGTGTATGTGTCTGATGGAATATTTTATTGGTATAACTTTGGACAAAGATACATTGTACAAAAGGGTATGTTAAATAATTAACTGGACAATGTGGGCACTGACCATTGAGAATGTATTTTAGTTGTATGTGTGCACAAGGAGATATGCAGAAGACAGCATATTCATAAATTGGGAATGAATAAGTAAAACATAGATAAGTTGTTATATAACTGTTAAATCAGCTAGATTATAGGTCAAGTTGAAAAAAAGTTGTAGAAACAGTTGCCCAGTGTGATACCATTTGTATAGATAAACACATAATTAATGAATGCTGATGGCTTATAGATAATATAAATGTACTACAAGAATTTAAAATACTATTTTTCAGAATACAGTGGCACCTCGAGATACGAGCTTAATTTGTTCCATAACCTTGAGGCATGGGAAACTATGAGATGCTCGAGTCATGGCAAACTGGTGGGTCGTGTGCAGCCGGCCGATCCTCGCGATTACTCCTATCTCAAATGTTGCTCGTATTTCAAAGCAAAAATTGCTCGATGGCTCATATCTCAAAAATCTCGTATGTTAGGGCACTCGTATCTCGAGGTACCACTGTACACTACAAATTTGTGATAGTAGTGGTTTCTGGAGAAGAAATTATAAGTATATGATTAAGAATCAGAACACAGGGGAATTCAACATTATCTGTATACTAAAGGCCCAGTGCATGAAAATTCATGCACTAGAGGGGGTGTCCCTTAGTCCAGCTTTCCCCCTCTCACAGTCCAGGAGCCCTCAGGGGTGGGAGGTGAACCTGGCAATCAAAGGAAGGTGATACCTCCCATCACACCTCTGCTGCTACCACTAACAACAACCCAAGCCTCAGCCAGCCCCAGTTACTGAGCCTCGGGAGGCCCTGGGCAGCCAGCATCTGAGGATTGCCTTCTCCTCAGGCAGGCCCTGGGCAGCTGGGGGTCTAAGGGGACTGGCAAACTCTGGAGGCAGGCATGCAGGGCAGCCAGGCCCACCGGGGTAGGCTTGGCAGTGCCATACACATGCTGTTCCAGCGAGGTTGAGGAGACTGGATGTCACCATCTTGTGGCTGTGGGTACCACCACCTCTGAGAGTGGCAGTCAATTAACATATCCCCTCCTTATTGACTGTGGGTACCACCATCTTTTTTAGAGTGTGATGGTCAATTAGCATATTCCTTTATTAGAAAGGTTTTATTTCATTTATATTTTTAAAAATGAAGTACCAGTAAATGTGCCAGGATGTTAACTTTGTTTCATTTTGGAGGTTTACATTTGAGCTTACAATATATATTTTAAAAGATAATTAAAACAAGTAAAAGAATTAAAGAGGATTGCATTGGGGGGGAAATTGAAATTATGAGACAAGAGTGATTTCAAGTTAGGTGGTTAATTAGAGGCTGTGAAATTAGACAGACTGATATGAATTCACCTCTAAAAGTGTTAATTGTGATATTATCCAACATTTTTTTTACTGCTTAGATTCATTCATTTTAACCTACATGTCAAATGGAGCTATAATCATACTGTGTGTGTGTGTATGTGTGTGTGTGAAAGAGAGAGAGAGAGAATGAGAGAGAGAGAGAGAGAGAGAGAGAGAGAGAGAGAGAGAGAGAGAGTTTGGAGCAAAGAAAATGCTCAAAAATATAAGTGAATTCTGAACACTCTAAGCTTCAAGTTTTGCAGTTATTGTTTATTATTCAACAAAAAAACCCCTCACACATTGCCTTGAATCTCTACACAGTAAAATATATGTTATGTTAGCCACATAACTACAAGGGCATATAGGAACAATTAAAATTCATTCTTTCCTTCTCAAATGGCTCAAAGTACCTAGCATGGCTCAACACAATAGTCCTTTGTTGAAAGTCATCCATTATTTTCTGTGACATTATATACTTTGATGTCACAATGCATCAGGATACCCACTATTGGGATTCTTCTTAAAATAATACTTCTATCTGTGGTCCCTTTTATTCTCACACAAGCAAAGCAGTGTGCAACATTCAAAAACTGACTAACCAGCCACAATCTCTGCCATGCGCTCATTCAGAGCTAAGACTCACAGATAGATACATTACTGTGATAAGGTTACACTGTACTTCTCTTGGATGAACTGGAAAGTTGTCTTAGTCATTTGGAGCCCAGAGAGCCATTCACTGTTATCCCATGTCTGCACTATTAGCTCATGCTCAGAGCCAGCCTATGTTTTGGTCTGCAGTGTTCAATGACTATGTTTTAGATGCAAGTTCATGTTGTCACTTGGTTGAACAAAGAGTAACAATAGAACAGATACAGCCTATTATAACAGCTGGTAGTCAGCAGACTATGTTTATGACAATAACTAGTGGATTGTATTTTTAGCAACAGAAGTGATAATAGAGAAGGCTGATTAGATTACTTAGAGTTTAGGGAGTTGTTTATATTAAATCAAGAAGACGACCAATAACAGCACTACTACCGGATCACAAACTGTGGTAGTGTATTTAAGACCAAAGACTCATGTGGTTAGCATACTTACCATAGTGATGTGGATGTAATTATAATATCATCTCACCTAACCATATGTTTCAGTGTGAATTTGTACAAATAGGCTTTACTGAATTTAGTTGAATAAAAATTCTTTCATATGATACACATGATTCTATTGTGTCTCTCAGGTAAAATGCAGCCTTGCAACTGATGGGGATGATGGTCACTTATTGCTTTTTTTACTGAAATTGAAATTTTTGGAATATCATATAGAAATGTTTTTTTCTTATGAAGTACAGTGGTACCTTGAGATACGAGTGCTCTAACATATGAGATTTTTGAGATACGAGCCGTCGAGCGAGCGATTTTTGCTTTGAAAATACAAGCAACATTTGAGATAGGAGTAATCGCTCGAATCGGCCGGCTGCACACGACCCACCAGTTTACTGCGACTCGAGGATCTCATAGTTTCCCACGCCTCAAGGTTACGTAAGGAATTAAACTCCTATCTTGAGGTACCACTGTACACCAAATGGCAACATATCCTTTAAAATAAAAAAGCACAGCAACTCAGTCACAGCCTATTGAAACAAAGCATGTGTGTTTTAAGAGACTGTGTAATAAGACAAAAATTATTTTAGAGCAGATATCTCTAGACTATTTTCTTCGGAGTCCTGGGAACTGCTTGTCAGTGGTAGGAGTGGGCAGCTTTAACCACATAAAGGAATTGATATATTGGACTCTATTTAAAGTTCAATATATCACTTCCTTTATGTGGTTAAGGACAGGGATCCATTGCTCAACAATTCCAAACTACACAAAAAGTTTTTCAGGTATAATTCATCTAGTACTCATAAAAAAAGTATGAATAAATGGTAATACATATTTATGGAAATTGGAAATCTTATGCCAAAGCACATATGAAGGAAAAATTGTCAAAATAATGACCACAGCTTTCAAAAATAAAATGTAAGGGAATAACAGTAATAGGTAGCATTTACAGAATATTTATTATACAATAATGCTGACCTAATCATTTTCTACATACTAACACATTTATTTATAACTGCACTAGTCCTATAATTCGAACAATCATATAATGGTGATGATAATCCTATACTCTTGCAAATTTTGCAGATAAAGAATGTGGGGTAAAATTAAGCTGACACAACAGTAGGCAGGAAGTACTAGGGCCAGGACTGGCTCTGGAATCTGTACTCTTAATGATTGTACCACATGTATAAGGCAAGGAGTGGAAGGAAGGCATCATCCTGACATATACTGTAATACATCGTAGAGCTAAACTAGCAGAGTATTGTTTCTGAAATATAGCAAAGAACAGAAACAGGTGATATGCATGTGAGAATTTACTATGTGAAAGACTAAATTTCAAATTAGCAAAGAAAGTAAAATTAAGAGCACTGAATGAAACAGAATTGGACATATATTTGGAAACAAATTTTATTTCAATAGCTATTCTATTCTACATAAAATTACTAGTAGATTAGATCTAAATATTTTAAAAGGTAAAGAATAAAATGAGGAAGGATATTTTTGGAATTTAGGGCTAAGGAAACCTTCCGAAACAAGATGTAAAACCCAGAAAACGTAAAGACTGAAAGAGTTCATTACAAAAAAACTTGAAAATATTAATGTATATCATAGACCTAAAGGATAAATACAGGGTGAAAAAAAAGTGTGTGTTTTTATTAATTTAGATGCAACAAGGGAATAATAACAATAATACAGAGAAAGCCTTTATGATTCAATAAGAAAATTGCAAAAAGAAAAAAGGCAAATGATAAACATAGATGTTCTAAAGCATTTGTGAATGTCCAATGCATACATTTTTATTTTTATTTTTAAAAATGTTTTTATTTATATTTTTGGAGTGAAAGGAAGGGAGAGGAGTAGAGAGATAGAAACATCAATGAGAGAGAAACATCAACTGGCTGCCTTCTGCATTCCTCCAACTGGGTATCTAGCCTGAAACACGGGCATGTGCCCTGATCGAACTGGTCATCTTTTGGTTCATGGACTGGTGCTCAATGTATACAGTTTTAAAAAGCTTAACCTCTCCAGTAATTTCTAAAACCAAAATTAAAATAATAATAAACATAAGATGAATACAATTTTAGAAGTTAATATTCAGTGTTGAGGAATCTGTGGGCAAATATGACACTTATATTGTTGAAAAGGTAACTTACTCAGACTTTTGGAGTTTGATTTGGTAGCATCTACCAGTATTTAAATAGCTGACATCCTTGATCCAATAATTTTACTTTGGAATCTGTTTCTATAGAAATATAAGGACAGGCTTATTAGGTACAAGTATAAGACAGGTTAATAACATATTACTTATAATATTAAAAAATCAAAACTACTTAAATACCCATCAATGCCTGTGGAATATTGTGACACTATTAAAAGGAACAGAATTATATATATACTAGAGGGCCATGCATGAAATTCAGCACAAGAGGGAGGGGTGTCTTTCAGCCAAGCCTGCTCCCTCTCCAATCTGGGACCTCTAGAGGGATGTCCAACTGCCCATTTAGGGCCGATCCAGAAGATCGGGCCTAAATGGGCAGTTGGACATCCTTCTCACAATCCAGGACTGCTGGCTTCTAACTGCTCACCTGCTTGTGTTCCTGATTGCCCCTAACTGCTTCTGCCTGCCACTCTGATCACCCCCTAACTGCTTCTGTCAGCCAGCCTGATCACCCTGTAACCACTCTCCTGCCAGCCTGATTGATGCCTAATTGCTCCCCTGCCAGCCTGTTTGCCCCTAACGCCCTACCCTGTGGGCCTGGTTACCCCCAACTTCCCTCTTCTGCTAGCCTGGTCACCCCTAACTGCCCTCTCATACAGGCTTCATCACCCCCAACTGCCCTCCCTTGCAAGCCTGATCCCTGCCAACTGCCCTCTCCTGCTGCCCACCTTGTGATGGCCATCTTGTGTCCACAGTAGGCAGGATCTTTTGACCAAATGGGAGCAGTCATCTTGTGTGTTGGAGTGATGGTCAATCAGCATATTACTCTTTTATTAGATAGGATAGAGGCTTGGTACATGGGTGGGGGCTAGCTGGTTTGCCCTGAAGGGTGTCCTGGATCAAGGTGGGTGTTCAATTGGAGCATGAGGTAGCCTGGGCAAGGGGCCTGTGGTTATTTGCAGGCTGACCATGCTCCCCAGCAACCCAAGTGGAGGCCATGGTACCTGGGATTTATTTATCTTCCACAATTGAAACTTTATGGCCTGGAGTGGAGCCAAGCCTTTTGTTCACACAGCCATTGAAACTTTGTTGCCTTAATCAGAGGTCTGGGCAGGTCAGGGTGTGTGGAAAGCTTGGCTTCCTCCATTGCAGGGGCAACCCAAACCTCCCTCCTGCTCTCTCTGTGGCCGTAGAAATCTTGGTTGGGTTAATTTGCATACTTACTCTGATAAGCTGGTGGGCATGGCTTGTGGGTATAGCGAAAGTACGGTCAATTTGCATATTACTCTTTTACTAGAGGCTCCAGTGCACAAAATTTGTGCACGGGGGTGGGGGTGTCCTTCAGCTCAGCCTGCTCCCTCTCCAATCTGGGACCCCTTGTGGGATGTACAACTGCCCATTTAGCCCCGATCCAGGTGGGATCGAGACTAAAAGGGCATTCAAACATTCCTCTCACAATCTAGGACTGCTGGCTCCCAACTGCTCACCTGCCTGCCTTCCTGATTGGCCCTAACCACTTCTGCCTGCCAGCCTGATCCCCACTAACCACTCCCTTGCCAGCCTGATTGATGCCTAACTGCTCCCCTGCCAGCCTGTTGCCCCTAACTGCCCCACCCTGTGGGCCTGGGTCCCCCCCAATTGCCTATCCTTATGGACCTGCTCCCTGCCAAATGCCCTCCCCTGCTGGCCATCTTGTGGTGGCCATCTTGTGTTTACATGGGGGCAGGATCTTTTGACCACATGAGAGCAGTCATCTTCTGTGTTGAAGTGATGGTCAATCTGCATATTATTCTTTTATTAGATAAGACAGAGGCTTCCTGCATGCATGGGGGACAGCTGGTTTGCCTGAAGGGTGTCCTGGGGCATGGGTTGGCCTGGGAAAGGGGCCTATGGTGGTTTGCAGGTCAGCCATGCCCCCCCAGTGACCCAAGCTTATACAATTGAAACTTTGTAGCCTGGAGCAGAGCCAAGCCTTCTGCTCACACACCCATTGAAACTTTGTTGCCTTAAGCGAAGGCCTGGGCATAGCAAGATTTTTGGAAAACTTGGCTTCCTCCATCACTAGGGACAACCCAAACCTCCCTCCTCCTCTCTCTATGGCTGTAGCCATCTTGGTTGCATTAATTTGCATATTTGCTCTGATTGGCTGCTAGTGGGGTTGGTGGGTATAGCGGAGGTATGGTCAATTTGCATATTACTCTTTTATTAGATAGGATTAGATAGGATATATTCATACATGGAAAGATTTCCAAATACATTATTAAGTCAAAAAACCCAGTTGCAGAACAGTCTTTAATCCCAATTTTGTAAAAATAGAAGTATGTATATTTAAGTAAAATAAATAAGAATATTTTTTGGAGAAGAATCCAAGATCATGGCATAGGTAAACACCTACACTGCTGCCTCACTCAACAATTTCGAAACTACAACTAAAAGACAGAAAGGACATAATCCAGAACCACAGGAAAGCTGGCTAAGTGGAAATTATACAACTAGAAGGAAAGAGAGGGGCTCACAGAGACCCAAAGGAGCTACAAAAAGCTGAGGAATGGAGACGCGCATGGAGAGATTGGATGCCAGAGTACCTGGCTGGCTTTCTCTGGCGGGAGGGAGATGGAGACCCTCAATGGCATTGAACTCCTTATCCTACAACACTAAACTCCAGATCCAGCTGAAACTCATACAGGGGGAGTTTGGACTGTGAAGGGGGAGAAGTGCATGGAAATTTAGGGGAGTCGCAAAAGGGTGGAGGTCTGGTGGTACGCATAGCACTGCATGCAGAGGACCAACTGCTGATTTTGCCACTGGCTTTCACGAGTGGGCGGAAGACAGACCCTCCCAACTGCGCCACTAAATCCCAGTTTCTGGCAAAACTGTGGGGACCCAGACTCATATGGTCCTGGAGCGCAGGGGAGCCAGAGGGGCAGCAGTCTAGAGGCACTGCGAGAGAGAGCGGGAACACAGGGACCTCTCCAGAGATTACCCAGTCACAGTGAGACTCAGGGGCCATGGAGGGCGGGGCTGACTGGAAGGCAAGGCGGTCCCTTAAGCTCTGAGACTCCACCCATCCCAAGCTCAACAGAGAGGCTTCTGCAGTTTTGCAAGTCTTGTATTATAAAGCTGAATCCAACACAGAAGTTCTCCTGGCATAGTGAAAATGCCAAAACAAGGGAAGAGATCACAAACAAAAGAAATGGAGGAAAACAAATGACTGGATACAGAGTTCAAAACCACGGTTATATCCTAGATAAGTTGGATAAAGTTAGCAAGACTCAAGAGGAGATGAAAAAGATCCAACTAGAGATGGAAAAGGACCAACTAGAGATGGAAAAAGACCAACTAGAAATTAAATATACACTGACTGAAATAAAAATATTTTACAGAGATCTAACAGCGGACTAGAGGAAGGCAAGAATCAAGTCAACATTTTGAAATATAAAGAATCAGAAAACACTCAACTGGAAAAGCAAGAAGAAAAAAGAATCCAAAAATGTGAAGATAATGTAAGGAGTCTCTGGGACAGCTTCAAGCATAGCAACATCAGAATTGTGGAGGTGCCAGAAGAAGAGAGAGAGCAAGATACTGAAAACCTATTTAAAGAAATAATGACTGAAAACTTCCCACATCTGGTAAAAGAAATAGACTTACAAGTCCAGGAAGCACACAGAACCCCATATAAAAGGAATCCAAAGAGGACCACACCAAGACACATCATAATTAAAATACCAAGAGCAAAAGACAAAGAGAGAATATTAAAAGCAGCAAGAGAAAAACAGTTCATTATCTACAAGGGAGCACCCATACGACTGTCAGCTGATTTCTCAACAGAAACAATGCAGGCCAGATGGGAGTGGCAAGAAATATTCAATGTGATGAAAAGCAAGAACCTACAACCAAGAATACTCTATCCAGCAAAGCTATCATTCAGAATTGAAGGGCAGATAAAGAGCTTCATAGATAAGAAAAAGCTAAAGTAGTTCATCAACTCCAAACCAGTGTTATATGAAATGCTGAAAGATACTCTTTTAGAAGAGGAAGAAGGAAAAGGTAAAAGACAAAAATTATAAACAATAAATACATATCTATCAACAAGTGAATCTAAAAATTAAGTGAATTAAAAATTTGATCAACAGAATAAACTGGTGAATATAATAGAATCAGGAGCACAGAAAGCGAGTGGACTGATAATTCTCAGGGGAAAGGGGTGAGGAGTGTACAGGAAGAAACTGGACAAAAATCATAGACCTATGGATGAGGTCAAGGGGAGGGAGGGAGGGGTAGAGGGAAGGGTGGGAGCTGGGTGGAGGGGAAAAAAGAGAAATAAATGTAATAATCTCAATAATAAAGATTTAATTTGAAAAAAATAAAACCCTAACTTCACTGAAAAAAAAAGAATATTTTTTAATCATTTCAGAGTAATTAAAGGTATCAGGTTTCTTTGCCCTTAAGTATTTTTATAGAAATAATTAACTTCTCTGAAACAAAGGTATGTTCTTACATCACCTTATTTCTTTTTTAAAAATATGTTTTGTTGATTTCAGAGAGAAAGGGAGAAGGAGAGAGAGACAGAAACATCAGTGATGATAGAGAATCATTGATCAGCTGCCTTCCCATGGCCCCCACAGGGTATCAAGCCTGCAATCTGGACCTGTGCCCTGACCAGGATTAGAACTGTGACCAATGGGTTCATAGGTTGACACACTGACTAGACTCATCTTATTTCTTACATTGTTTTATATTTAACTAGTGACCCCGAAATTTGTGCATGATGTGGGGTTCCCTAAGCCCAGCCTTCCCCCTCTCACAGACTGAGGTCTGAGCCCCTCTCTCCCTGGGAGCACATCCCCAGTCCGGCCACCCTCTGTGGGAGGTGACCGGGCTGATCAAGGGAAGGCGCCAGCCCCATTATGCCACTGTATTCATCAACACGGACTCTAGTCTCTTCACTGTAGAAAAATGACAACTTTCTTTAGGCATTTTCAAGATGTGTCTTTCATAAGATATGACTTTTATTTATTTTTTTTTTTATCCTCACTTGAGGATATGTTTCCATTGATTTTTAGAGAGTGTGGAAGAGAGAGGGAGAGATAGAGAGAAACATCAATGTGGGAGGGACACTTTGGTTGCCTCCTGCATGAACCCTGACCTGAGCCCCAGCCAGGGAGGACCCTAACCTAGGTACATGCCCTTGATCAGAATTGAACCCGGACCCTGTAGTCAGCAGGCTGAGGCTCCACCCACTGAGCCAAACCAGCTACAGCAGGATATGACATTTCTTAGCCCCTCCAGCAGCAGACCTCTGTTTTTCCCTCCGAGAATGTGATGGAAAACCCTAGATCACCTTCTTGGATTCTTATAATCCAAGTTACCAAGAACACTGCAAGTGGTAACATACAGGAGCTTAGTCAATGAGAGTCAGAAAAGGTGTTTATGCTGGAACTGGTTTGGCTCAGTGGATAGACCGTGGGCCTGCAGACTGAAGGGTCCCAGGTTTGATTCCTGTTAAGGGCATGTTGGAGGCACATCCCCAGTGGAAGGGTGGAGGAGGCAGCTAAGCGATGTTTCTCTCTCATTGATGTTTCCAACTGTCTATCCCTCTCCCCTCTTTTCTGTAAAAAAATCAATAAAATATATATATATTTAAAAATGGTTTTTCCTCTGCAGCTCATGTGGCCCCTGCGTTGTATCCACTGGGCTAGGAGGGTGTCCCTGCCACCCGGTGGTGGCCACCGGGGTCTCCACACACCCCAGAGACTGGCAGCCAGCCCCAGTCGTGGGTGCTGGGCTGGGAGGCATGCGGGGACACCTGGGCTGCGTGCAGTGGCAGCCGCCAGGGTCTCCACATGCCCCAGAGGCCAGCAGCCAGCACCGCCCCCCGCATTGTGAGCACCAGGCTGGGGACATGGACCCCAGCTGCTGCGTGTGCCAGTGGGAATATCCCCGTCTCTGAGTGCCCCGGAGGCCAGCAGCCAGTCCCATCGTGCGCGCCAGGTTGGGGGACATGCAGGGACTCTTGGGCCACACACGGGGTGGCTGCCAGGGTCTCTGCATGCTCCAGAGGCTAGCAGCCAGCTCCCTGTCATGGGCGCTGGGCTGAGGGCATGGACCCAAACTGAACCGCTGCGCTGGGACACTAGCAAGCAGCTGGGAGCAAGGAGGGAACATCCCCGCCTCTGAATGCCCTGAGGCCAGCAGCCAGCCCCCTGGTGGATGCTTAGGCTGGGGGCGTGGACCCGAACTGCCACTTGGCATCAGAGCATGTGCAAGTGGCTGGGAGCAGGGCGGGAACAATGACGCAGGGATGCTCCCACCCCACCCCCAGCAGCTTGGCTGCTGCACCCATCCAGGGGGAGTGGCCGATGGTGTTCTGGGACCCTTGCCACTCAGGGCCTAAGTGCGGGCCTACAGGCCAGGAGTGGCTGGGGTCCCAAGTGTGTTCCAGGGACCCAGGCTGCTTGGTGCCTGTGTATGCAAATTAACCACCATCTTTGTTGGGTTAATTTGCTCCTGATTGGCTGGTGGGCGTGGCTTGTGGGTGTAGCAAAAGTACGGTCAATTTGCACGTTTCTCTTTTATTAGATAAGATTCACAGTATCTATTTAAACTCCATCAATTTCTCCCAAAATATCCTTTATAGCCATTTTTTTTTTTTCCATAGCCCAGGATCCAATCCAGGATTACCCATTGCATTCACTAATTGTATTTCTTTAGTCTCATTTATTTAGGACAAATTTTTCAGCTTTTCTTTGTGCTTATTGACCTTAACATTGTTGAAATACACAGGCCTATTATTTTATAGAATCTCCCTCATTTTAAGTTTGTCTGATGTAGCTCTCTCATTTGATTCAGGTTATGAATTTTTGGCAAGCTTATGTAGGATCCTTAATCCATCATACCAAGAAGTACATATAGTTGATTTGTACCCGTATGGTTGGTTATTTTTATTTTGATCATTGATTTTTTCATCTGTCATTTTGTTTTATGGCTTATTTAGAGTTAATCAGGTCATACTCTGTGGGAGCTTATGTTAAAGGAGGGACTGTGACTTTTATATATGTTTGTGAGCTCTGGTCTAACAATCATATCGTATATGTATTTAGCATTCACCATACTGGTGAACACAACACTATTCCTGGTGCTGGTAGTGAATTTTTTTTCTGTCATTGGTTTAGGTTGTGGTCAGTTTGAATTTGAGAATCACTGCAGGGTGTTGGGAAACCAAATGCTGCCCCTGAAAATCTGGAGATGTTAGCTATTTCAGGGAACCCATTTCCCAACTAATACTGAGAGAGATCTATTTAGGCAACATTTTCAAAGGTACGTAAACGTATCATATTTAATCTGATTAATCTGCTAGTAGGTGATGGTCTCTCATTTGCTAGATTTGTCCCACTGCAGATGGTTATAAATGAGCAAAAATTCTTAGTGTTTCTAATATATGCTTAGAGGCTCCAATTTCCTATAATTTACTGATTAATACTTACCTTATGCCAAAATAAAAGGCCAGTTTTGTCACACTAGTGGGACCAAACATAATTAAACAATCCTATCTAATAAAATAATAATATGCAAATTAACCATACTTCTACTACACCCACAAGCCACGCCCACCAGCCAATCAGGAGTATGCAAACTGGCCACAGAGAGAACAGGAGGGAAGCTTGGGTTGCTCTGGTGATGGAGGAAGCCAAGCTTTCCACACAACCTGGCAGGCCCAGGCATCCTCTTAAGGCTACCAAGTTTCAATTGTAAAAGATAAATAAATTTCAACAGAAATGGTTGCTGCCACAAGCGTAGCTCCACTACAGACTACAAAGTTTCAATTGTAAAAGATAAATAAATCCCAGATACCAGGGCCTCCACTTGGGTCGCCAGGGGGGCATGGGCAGCCTGCAAACCACCACAGGTTCCTCAGCCAGGCTGCCCCACATCCCAAAAGAAAGCCCATCTAGATCTGGGACCCCCTTCAGGGCAAATCAGCTGGCCCCCACCCATGCACCAAGCCTCTATCCTATCTAATAAAAGAGTAATATGCAGATTGATCATCACTCCAACACACAAGATAACTGCCACCTTGTGGACACAAGATGGTCACCACAAGATGGCCAGTAGGGGAGGGCAGTTGGGAAGGACCAGGCCTGCAAGGGAGGGCAGTTAGGGATGGTCAAGCCTGCAGGGGAGGGCAGTTAGGGGTGACCAGGCTAGCAGAGAAGGGAAGTTGGGGGTGAGTGGGCCTGCAGGGAAGGGCAGTTGGGGGGAACCCAGGCCTGCCGGGGAGGGCAGCTAGGGGCAAACAGGCTGGCAGGGGAGCAGTTAGGCATCAATCAGGCTGGGAGGGGAGTGATTAGGGGCATTCAGGAAGTTAGGCAGGCAAGCAAGCAGTTGGGAGCCAGCAGTCCTGGATTGTGAGAGGGATCCCAGATTAGAGAGGTTGCAGGCTGGGCTGAGGGACACCCCCCCCAACCCCCGCATGAATTTCATGCATTAGGCCTCTAGTCTATAATAATAAAAGCATAATATGCTAACCAGACTAGACAGCCTAATGACCTTTTGGATGTTATTCTGGATAGTCTTCTAGACAAAGCTGCAGAAGTGGGGCTGAGGCAGAGGCAGTTAGGCATGATCAGGCAGGCAAGTGAACAGTTAGGGGCGATCAGGGAGGCAGGCAGAGTGGTTAGAGGTGATCAGGCAGGCAAGCAGGCCAGTGGGTAGGAACTAGCAGTCCCAGATTGGGAGAGGGATGTTTGACACACAGGCAGTTGGACATCCCCCCAGGGGTCCCAGATTGTGAAAGTGTGGAGGCCGGGCTTTGAAACCTCTGCTCCTCCTCCTGTGCATGAATTTCATGCACTGGGCCTCTAGTAGTAATAAATAAGTCATTTGGTATTTTTGTGGACAAAATCTGGCTGATTAATTTTTATATTTTGATGCTATATTGATGCATTCATAAATTTCACCCAGAGGTACTCTACATCTTTGTAGGATTCTTTTGGGTATTTAGGCTTACAGATAAAAGAAAAACACACAACTGAATATTATCAGTGCAAAAATAGTTCACAATAAATTTAATTTAAGAAACTGCCATCATCTTAAAATATGGCTAACTTTGAACCAATTTTTGTCAATGTTTTAACTCAGTGGTTGGCTAACTCATTAGTCAACAGAGCCAAATATCAACAGCACAATGATTGAAATTTTTTTTGAGAGCCAAATTTTTTAAACTCAAACTTTTTCTAACACCACTTCTTCAAAATAGACTCTCCCAGGCCATGGCATTTTGTGGAAGAGCCACACTCAAGGGGCCAAAGAGCTGCATGTGGCTCGTGAGCCGCAGTTTTGCCGGCCACTGTTTTAGCTGTAGTAAAGCTGCTGTTGGATTCTAGTGATTTTTCCCCTTCATTTTGTATCACTTCACTTCTTTTTCTATGTCCATGGAAGCAGCACAAATAGTGGTTAAGAGTTTTCACTTTGGAGACAGACATAGTTTGCGTTCTGACCCTGTCATGTACCAAATGTAGATCCTGGTCAAGAGCTCTCTAATATTTATTTTCCAAATGTGCCTAATTCAGGATCGTTGTGAGGATTAAATAAAGCAATGCATTCAGAGTACTTGATATAATATCTGTTATATAGTTACCACTCAGTTAAATATATATACTCATTGTGTCTTCTGCTTTGTGACTCTCTCCCATGTGATTGTCAGTTTCCTGTTATAGCCTGAAAACCAGACAGAGAAGATTCTTTAAAGGGTAAGATATCTTCATAGACTTCTGAAAGTCTCTTGGTAATAATAGCTAATCAAACTGTTGGAGGAGGTCATGGAGAGGATATGATTGCTGGCTGACCTGTGAGCTGGATCTGGACATCCACAGGCTCCTGGCCCCTGGTCTGTGCTTGAAATGCACACACACCCTGCCCACCATTCTCACAGAGAGCAATGTATTACTGAGACTATGGTACATAAGTCTTGCTAAACCCTCTATATGTATATGAGCATTTACAATGCTGGTGAGTGAGTGCAGAGATTTACTCGGGACAAGCCTCATATGGAAGTTCCCTTGCTTTTTAATACTGCCACTTACCAATATAGAGTGATCTGCTCCTTTCTTTGGTTTCTCCTGGACCACCATGTATGGGGACCAGTTTCAGATTTCACCCCCGCCAAGAACTCCTGAGTTTGTGAACCAACACAAACTTAAAATAGATACATGCTTATCCAGTTCTCTAAGGAAAAAAAAAAGGTGTTAAAATGAATAAAAATCAAACAGTGTATTGTTCACTCCAACATTTAATTTTTATGTCTTTAATAATGTATTTTTCTGTTTCTTGAAAGCCTTTTGATTAATAGAATCTTGCTCACTTTGGCAGTCCTCATAAAATATATATTGTCTGTTACTCAAAGTAAGAGGGAACTCTCTGATTTAGTATGTAATAGGCATAGTCTTTTCCTGAACAAAGTGAAAAATTCTGAAGTCCTTCTGTATTACCATTTCATAAAGAAGATAGAATAGAGAATAGAGAAACACCTACAAATTATAATTTAGTAATTTTTTTCAAATAACACATTAATGGAGAGAGAAAAAAAGAAAAAAAATTTTTGTTTTAAGGAGTAATTTCCTAAAGAAAATCAGTATCTTCTATTATTTGGTATAAGTCAACAATATCATCACCAGTTTTGTCAATGTAAAATATACGTATTTAAATATGTATATAACTTACATATTTGTATATGGCTATATAAATATACATATTTAAAATTTTATTTACATTTACTAGTAGAAATCATTAATCTGTTATTGATTAAGTATATTGCAATAGACTATAAGACTAAGAATTATCTTGGTCAACTGAAATTTCAAAATAAGTATTTAAGCAGCTAGTCTATAAAGCAATTTGTAAAACACAAAGATAATATTTTTCAAGCACCAGATCTGTGCTAGGCACTGGACAAATCATTTTACATGATTATTTTTTTGGTCTATTTGAGAACAACCATAAAAGTTATGTATTTTTAGCTTCATTTTACAGATGAGGAAACCTGAAGCCCTCAAAGAGTAATCATCTGGTCCATGTTTAATACATAATAGATCTACATTATAAAGTGGATCTGGCTGCATTCATGCTCACCATTTTTTCTATCAGATCGTTCAAGACCCAGAGAGTGACACTTCCCTGGAAATTCCACAAATTACAAATCCTAAAACAACCCAAAAACTTTTATCCCCAAAAGAATAGAGATATAGATAATACAAAATTACCAATCTTGATTGAGCCCATGAGAATCAACTCCTATTACTTCTTGTCTAATTCAGATCCACTTATTACTTAGCACTATGCCACACCATGTGCCATGTCCTATTACATAGTCACATATGGGTTAAACATATGGAACATGAAGAAAAATGCTGATTGCCCCTGATATACCAACACTAAGAGAATATAGATCCAGTCAATTTGTCAAGCTTTTTGACCAAAATCACTCCTCCGTGACTATACTCTGAGCACATAGATGTACAGAGTTTAAAACTACAATTTTGCCATTTTGAAACAAAGAGCAGCACAGTGGTTAAGGGTAATCTGAAGTCTTTGGAGGAAGAAATGGAGGATGAAGGTTTTTTTGTTGTTGTTACTACATATTCTTTACACCTACTAGTAATTAAAGAATTTAATACTATCTGCCTATAGTTTGATTTCAAAAGTAAGGTTTATAGAGTCTATTATTATTGAGTATTTTTATTTTTTAAAAAATTGAAGAAACTAGAATGGGACTGTAACCTGATATATTTTTGTAGGCACAAAGGGAATTACCAGGACAATTAAACCTATAATGAGACCTAAATAAAATTAAGTTCAGATGGTCATTTATGACACAAAACTATAAATATTTGTTGATTCCACGAATTAGCTGTAGATACTCAGGTGTATAAATATGATGCTCTTTGTATAGAAAGTTACTGTAAAATATAATAATGCTTCAATATAAGCAACATTCCATGCATAATTCTATATTGAAGATTAAGATATATTTAGTAATTCATTTGCACAATATTTTTAAATTAAATCTGGAGGTCTGTCATAATTGCATGCTCATCCAGTGTTTAAAATATTCTTAAGATTAAATGAATCATAGTCATTTCTTCTTTAATTCCTTTTCTTTCTTTAATTATTAACTATCACAAAGAAGGCCAAATCAAGTTCTTATAAGTTAGGAATTCTAAAACTTCACCAGTAATTCTCTTTTTAATATATATTTTATTGATTTTTTTACAGGAAGGAAGGGAGAGGAATGAAGAGTTAGAAACATCAATGAGAGAGAAACACTGATTCAGCTGCCTTCTGCATACTCCTTACTGGGGATGTGCTGGCAACCAAGGTACATGCCCTGCAACCAAGGTACATGCCCTTGACCAGAATCAAACCTGGGACTCTTCAGTCTGCAGGCCAACACTCTATCCACTGAACCAAACTGGTTAGGGTTTTACAAGTAATTCTTAACAAATTTCACAAAATATCTGCATTTCTATTAACCTAAATTTTTAATTTTCTAGCCTCTAATGAAATACAAAGTACTAATGGGAAAAAGTAGACTTACAGGTAAATTATGAGGTATGGTAAATATGAGAGCAAACCTTGAACTTGAAGGGAACGTGGTTTATTAAGCCAGAGTTATACAACTTGGTTATAATGCATTAATGAAATCCATGAGATAGTGGTCCCTTTTGCCTTTGCAGATATAGCTTCATTGTATTTATTAAAAATGTCAACATGAAGTGTTGGTAAGTCTTTGGTAAGTACTTTTGCCAAGTACTCACAAAGTGTCTAGCTTAATTAATTTGAAGTTCTTGATCTTTTCCTTATTCCTTTCAGTTAAATTTAATTTAACACACATTTTTTTGGGGGGGGGTCTGGTGCTAGATGCTAGAGACTACCAAGTGGAGAAACTCTCATCCAGTCCTGAGGTTTGTCTATTATTACAGACCTAACATTTAACATAACCATATAGGCTGTACATCTTATTAGCTGTATTACTGAGCTCAGTGAATTTTATTCCCAACCACTAGTTAGTTATAAATATAGTAAATATATAAAAAAATAAATAGCTGATTTTATAAAATGTCAGGTCTGAACCATAAGGCAGCCTTCACATTCCTTTATTGATTGGTCCTTTATTACACCAATGAACTAGCTCAGGAAGATTGGAAAGAAAGCTAAATTATCCATAGTGAAAGTGTTGTTTCAGTGGGCAGTCAACCATAACTATGATTTAGAAATATATAAATAATGTAGTCTATGCAAAGCAGCATATTTTATTGCTTGAGAACTGAGGATAATCTTATCTTCTTGATGTTTGAAGTTTTGTCTATAGAGCTCCAAATAATAGGTTGGAAATGGAAGGCATTCAGGCAGTTATTTCTGAAGGTACAGATTTTAACACTGTGGAAAACAGCAGTTTGGATATATGACAAAATTATTAAAATTCTGAAATTAAAACTGGAAAAACTTTAGATCTCTTTCAGTCTAACAAATCACTTTGCAAGCTACACAGATGAACCAAAAATTTCAAGATCCCATTAGTAAATAATGATAGAATTTTACCAGCAATTCAAACACTAACTGTTTATTGTTTTTAATTTTTAATTTATTTATTTTACTATTTGAAACGCACTTTCTAATTTTCATTTGCATTATAGTATTACATAGACCCTACCCATGTGTGGGAGATATGCTCTTGGATGAAAAGTCATTGACTTTAATAAGATATTCTTTTAGCAGATACAGTAGATATTTCATGCTAGTGCTTTAAATTCCTTGTTTACTTTATGGATATATAAAAGATTTAGTGAACTGAAATATAATATAGAACTGACCCTGAATGTACCCCCCAAAAATAGAGATAAAAATATACAAATCATAATAAGAGATACGAAGAATAGTATGATGGGATAATCAGGGTTTTTAGAAGTAGAAAATGAGAAAATTAAAAGCCACTATTCAAAAATACAACATACAAATTTTTTTCCAGTCTACAAAAAACTATGGGTCCCTAAATAGTGTGTCATTGGCCAAAGCAGGATTTAAAAAAAATACATACCTAAACCCATGGTGTGAAATTGAAGATTATCATATGAAAAAGGGATGATGGTGATAATATATTAAATGTACCTTGAGAGCAATGTTTAATAATCTATATATAAAAGCCTAAGTGACCTTTATGGCAGAATGACCAGTTGCTTTGATGTGCACTGACCACTAGGGGGCAGATGCTCAATGCAGAAGCTGCCCCCTGGTGCTCAGTGTGCTTACACAGGGGGACTGTAGTTCAACCAGAAGCCAGGCTCACAGGCAGTGGCAGGAGTCTCTCCTACCTCCGTGGCAGTGGTAAGGAGCAGAAAGCTGAGTGGTAAAGAGCAGTGAGCAGGCAGGCAGTAAGGAGCAAGGGGTTCAATTTTAAAGTGAGGGGCTTAGGCCTAATCCCTAAGCCAGCAGGCATACACCACCCTGAGGGATCTGGGACTGCAAGAGGGCACAGGGTGGGCTGAGGGACAACAACCCTAAGTGCATGAATTTTGTTCACTGAGCCTTTAGTAATAAGTAACAGTAGATCAACAGTTTAAAAACTATCAATCAAGAATTCAATACTCTCTTATTATTCAACAATAAGGATAAAACAGATATATTTTCAAACATACAAAAACTAAAGGTAAAATAGGTTTATCTTGATCCAGAGGGGATAAATAAAAAAATAGCAATGCTTAACAACAACAACAACAACAACAACCACAACAACAACCAATAATGTTTATTGTAAATCTAATTTAGCAACAACAACCAATAATGCTTATTGGTAAATCTGATTTAGCAAGACCACATTATTTATATCACCAAAGTGTGAAAGAATTAATTGTCCATCAATGGAATAATGGGCAAATTATTGCATATTTACATAATAGAATAGCATATAACAATGAAAATCAATTATCTGGAATAATATGTGTAAAAATGGATGAATCTCACAAAGATAATACTGACTGAAAGTTATAGAAGGACACATATTAAAATATCTTTACATCCCTGACTGGTTTGGCTCAGTGGATGGAGCATTGGCCTGAGGACTGAGAGGTCCCAGGTTCGATTCCAGTCAAGGACATGTACCTTGGTTGCAGGCACAACCCCAGTGGGAGGTGTGCAGGAGGCAGCTGGTCGATGTTTCTCTCTCATTGATGTGTCTATCTCTCTATCCCTCTTCCTTCCTCTCGTAAAAAAATCAATAAAATATATTTAAAAAAATACCTTTACATAAAACATCAATTGTTCCATAACAAAATATATATTAGAGATGAAACATGATAAACATGTAAATAAAATCATTAATTCTGAAAATATTTATTGTGCAGAAATAATTCTAGCTGTTTAGCAGCGCACTAATAAAACTAAATCCATGTTCACAAGGAGCTAATATTCTGGGAATTGCAAACACATTTGGGGCTATGAACATCTTAACTATGAAAGAGAAAGGGTAAAAAAATAGATTCAATTTTAAAGGTAATTTATTATTATTTATCTGGGCAGTAGGTACTCATATGTTCATTATGATGTCTTTCTATCTTTTGTTCATCTTAAATGCTTCATAACAATTTTTAAAATAATTAAATTTGTATGAAAAAAATTTAAAACTTAATTCTAAACAGGGAATCTTGTTTTTCTAATCTTTTCTGGAAAGGAGAAAAATGGGCTGAATAACTTTAAGTTCTATTAGAAAATAATAAAATTCTGAATGTGTTAATAATTTAAGAGTAATCTTATGAAAAGAGAAGCACACAATTTATTCCTCAACCAACAGAGGTAAATTAAAAGGTAAATTAAAATGTAATTTATTAATACAACAAAAAATTTAATAAATACAACAAAAAAGTCATGATAAATAAAAAACAAAACCTAAGATGAAAAAGGTACTTAAAATACATTTAAATAAATTCCTTTATAAGACTCTGTCAGACAGATTAGAACAAGAAAATCCAGCTATTGCTTATAAAATTGAAAATAAAGAGATGATAAATGAAATACCAAGCAAATGCTAACAAAGAGGAAATTAATGTAGCAATAGTAATATTAGTCAAAAATAAGACTTAAGGAAAAAAGTATTAATAGAATTTAAATTTTATGGTCTCTGATTATAACTAAACAGTAGATTTGATCTCCTAGAAATTGGTATATGTATCTACAATATAGTTTGCATAGTTAACTATGCAAACATCCATATATCATTTATTAGTTATATTAGATACATGTATAATTTATGCCATGTGCATTTTTGCTATACTCATCATAACTAGAGTAATATTCTTAGCCATCCTAGCTTTACTATAGTCAACTTGATGAGGAATTATCAGTTTGGTTATAGCTTATAAAAAAAAAAACTTGTTATTGGATAACTGAGCACTTTGACAACATGGTGCATAAAAGGAGACAGTTTCATTTTTATTTCAAAAGCAGAATGCTTTTGCCAAGCCATTGATAGCAGCGCATCACGATAGTTGTTGGTCATCCTGGCTGTGTAAGCATGGATTCTCTGCCACTTTGCTAGCAGGGTATTTTAAAAGTAGAGCTCTTTTTAAATTGAAATTCAGCTTCCTACCTGACAATAAATTATTCAAAGGCTCCTAGGCACAGAAGAATTTATTAGAGTGCATGTTAGACTGCTATAATAAAAAATACCAGTAACCTTTAATTTTTACATGAGAAGTCAATGAGTGAACATGAAAAATAATTCTAGAAAAATGCATTCTGAGTGTGTTTTTAAAGATTCCAAAAGGAAACTTGAGAAAATAAATATCTTGTTACTTTTTCTTCTTGAATATTTGCATATATTTTATAGAAATGACTATACCCTGAAAATTGAAAACCTATTTTAATGACAAGATATACATTATATTTTATATTTACATAATGCCATTACTCAGGGAATATAAATTGTATAAATACTGGTGCATTTATTCCCACATCACTATGAGAATTAGAAAGATATTTCAGATGTCAAAAGTGAAATCAAGATTTAGGAGAATGAAACTTAAGCAGGTTCTGAGTCTAAAATAGGAGCTTTTCATTCTATTGCTATGGCTGTTCTCCCTATGGTGTTAATAAATCTTAAAAAGAGTTAAAATAATCAGAAATATAATAAAGAAATTTAAGAAACATAAGACTAAATATAAGATGCAATAAATATGATGGGGCTACTTTGGAAAAGAACCAAATATAACACTTAGAAATGAAAAATAAAGTCAAATGAAAACAATACATTGTTTAAATAGAAGATTAGATACATTCAAAGAATGAATTAGTGAATTGAGATGTAAATAAGAAAGAGTGTCACACTAGAAGCAAAGTAAAAAAAATTAAAAGACATGTAGAATAAAATAAGAAAGTTCTATATATATAGCATTGGAACTTTCAGAAGAGAGAATAGTAATGGTATGTGAGATGTTATAACTGAAGAAAGATTAGCTGTGAACATTAGATAATTAATTGTTCTGAATTGATTATTTGAAAATCCTCATATTTAGGCAGCACAAGATGCCTCAAGCAGCAGTAAAATTTAACTAACAATTTATCTCACCACAGAATTCTAGTATGACAGCTATTTTATCATTTAAATTTTTATTGACTTAAATTTTTATTGCCATCAATATATTTGTTTTTATGTAAAATGTCTTTCGTTGATTAGCTCTTAAGATCTCCTTTTCTCTATTGTGCTGCCATTTTGTTAATATACACATAGGTGTGAATTTCTTTCTATACATTCTGACTGACAGTAATTTTTCTTTCAAAATTTTACCATGAGTTTCACTGAAAATAATAATATTGCAGTGGATTCATCCTGTTTGGTGTTTCACCTTATTTATTGCATATTTATTTATTAGTCACCTAATAAGGATTAGCAGTGGAGCCATAATACCCATAAGAAAGACATGATCCTTGCCCTTTCTAAGAAGCATACTGTAGCCCAGCTGGCATGGCTCAGCAGTTGAGCATTGACCTGGGAACCAGGAGGTCAGTTTGATGCCTGGTTGAGGACTGGGGATCATGCAGGAGGCAGCCAATCAATGATCTTCTATCATCATTTATGTTTCTATTTCTCTCTCTCTCCCTTCCTCTTTGAAATTACTAAAAATGTATTTAAAAAATTTTTTAAGAAACATTGTAATTGGATCTGAAGTACTTGCTTCCTATTGAAAATATGCTACTGGATCTTGTGTGTTTGTCTTAGCTACCAAATCAGAGTGTTAGTTACTTAGAGATTGTCATTAAGTTTCTACCCTTTCCTCTAATCCTCTAATTCAAAGTATAGATATCATTAGCAAATACTTTATGATTGGCTTAGCAAATCTAATTCACCTCCTTATGTGCATCACATTTCATGTGTCCTGAGAAGTGTGGGTATAGAAATAAATCTACTGAAGTATGACTTGTGTTCAACCTCAAACTGCCCCTGAATATCTATTTACCTAAATTTGTTAAATGTGTATGCTTGAAACAGATTGTAATATTAAAGTCAGTATGCTGTCTTGTCCCAGGTTATGTCCTTGGTCAATAACATATCTTTCCTTGATTCCTCCAATTATGAACCTGGTTAACTACAGTGGTACCTCGTGATATGAGTTTAATTCGTTCTGTAACCTTGAGGCGTGGGAAACTGAGAGGCTGGAGTCGTGGTAAACTGGTGGGTTGTGTGCAGCCTGCCGATCCTCTCGATTACTCCTATCTCAAATGTTGCTCCTATTTCAAAGCAAAAATCTCTCGCTTGACGGCTCGTATCTCAAAAATCTCGTACGTTAGGGCACTCGTATCTCGAGGTACCACTGTACTTGGGATCTCTGGTTTAGTACTATTTAATTTACGCATTTTCTCTCTTCATTCTCATAGGTACTAGTAAATCAACTGAGACTCCAACATTCCTACTTCATGTGGTAGAATAGATCTTACATGGACTAATGTAGCTACAATTCTTGCTCTCAAGACGATTTTATCTTTTAGGATTATGTCTTAGAATTCCATCATCAATAAAGTCTGCTCAATTTCTTGGATTTTGCCTCAACTTGCATCCTAATTAGTCACAAGCTCTCCCCTTAATATTCAGACAAAATGCTAACATGGCATGGGAAGGGGTGTCTTTTACTTCCCTGTTAAATTTGATTCATTATCTTCAGAGCCCATTTCATTTCTCTGTTGACTAATCATAAAAAAAAAGAGTGAAAACCCACATGCTCAGCAGGGCCTAAATGTTTTCACACTCATTGCACAAAGTAGAGGACTCAGAGAGAAGGTGCAACTCTGGGCGGTAGCTGCAGAGCCAGCATCTGGGCTCCATGATAATCACCTCATTCAAATCACACCAGAGAAGAACGGAATCACTGAATCCTGGGAGCCTCAGACACCTCCATCTGTCTTTCAGACTGTACTGTGTTATCGGGCCTGCAATTTGTGACATCTGGCAGTTTTTCTTATACTTTGAGAGGAGAAGAAAGAAAAGACAGACAATAGGAAATGCCATTCCTGGCCAGCAGCTGGAAGATATTTGTGATTAAATTACTGTCTATTTAAAATCTTAAAATTATGTCTGTATGACTGAAGGGCAAGAATTTGACATGTTTACAAACAAATGGATTTGTTAATTACTCTTATGGTATATCAATGTGGCCAGTTGTTGTTACAGTCATATTTTAAGGCATTCACATAAACAGTTTTTTTTAAAAAATATTTTTATTGATTTCAGAGAGGAAAGAAGAGGAAGAGAGAGAATCATTGATTGGGTGCCTCCTGCATGCCCCTGCTGAGGATTGAGCCTGCAACTTGGCATGTGCCCTTGACCAGAACCAAACCCATTACCCTTCAGTACACAGAACCAAACCAGCTAGGGGCACATAGACCATTTTTTAAACACATTGATTAATATGTGTATATTTCACACAACTTTTGCAAATAAATTAAGTCTGAATGAGATTCCTGTGAAGATATTCTCTAAAAATGTTGATGAAACCTTTACCAGTTTTGGCTCAAGGAAGTTAATTCCTTCAGAGTTTAAATCTAAACAAAAAGTATAAACACAAGGAGCCATCAACAATCTTTCACCAGTGTCAAAGGATAAGGCAAAACTAGTTTGCATTGAATATGTGCTTGAAATACCAGCAATTTTTATAGACATATCAAGAACTGGGATTTAAGAGTCTATGCAAACTAACACTCTGCCAGCTTCCTCATGTGCCCTTGGAGCTCTCTTCCTCTTGGTGTGTTTCACACTGGATTTGAATAGACACGCAAGAAGAGCATGATTTTGCTTGGGAAAATTACCGTAGCATTTTTATATTGGAACACTGAAAATGACATTGATAGCATATGAACCCTCTCTCAGATAGAGTAACCAAGAGGTCAAGAACCACAAGGAACTGTATAGAGATTCTATACAGTTCTCTCAGTTATTGGGATTTTGTCAACCAAGATAATGGACTTATAGATTTACAGTTCAATCAGACAAATATTGAAACATGAATATCTGCTTATCTTTTGAATAAAGCAAGGTGCCAGTTAAAGTTATGTTCTGTTTTCTTCTTCTTTTTTTTTAATGTAACACAGCATGTTTGCTATTTTACTTGTAATAAGGGATACTTAGTAGAGTTAGAGTATATGATTGAAATACTCTCCCACTATCTTTGACTCTGTATTGTTCGATGGGCAACAACAGACTGCTTTAATTGAGAACTCTAAAGACGTTCACCCGGAGAAATGTTGATTGTACCAGACCTGTTGCCATTGCTCAGCTTATGTTCTGAGATGTTCTCTTCTAGGTTCCCAAGCTCTGCTTTTCCAATTCATTAGGACACATCAATCACTAAATTCCTTTTTGTCTTCTGTCACGAAATCTGGAATAAAAGCAGCCCCATACCTGTAAATGCATACTCTCATACAGAAAGACTCCATGAGAAACACTTTTCCTGATCTGAGGACAGCTAAGGTTTGGAAAAAGCAGGAGCAACGGCCTATTTTTATTTTTAAATTTTTAATGTTCTCTTGCTCCAGCTCTCACGCAGTACTGGAGTGATGACAGCGACAGCCATGAGGGGTTCTACAACCTGAGAGATAACAACCCTCTCTGATGAAAGGCACTGTCGTTTTATGAGCATGAAACAAATCCTAATGGCATTTTTCTTCTCACTATCTGGTCTCTGAATGCACACACAGTTTCAGGAAGTGTCTGGTAAAGCAGGAATGTGGGTTTCTGAACAGAGAGCAGGAAGGGAAAGCCCCAGGGAGACAGAAAGTGTTGGAGGAGAGGGGTGGCAAAGAGATGAGGGAGATCCACAGCAATTCCATGAATTGGGTGGGCTCACTTCCAAACTGCACATGCATAGGTCTCCCCTTAAATAGCATAGGGGAGGTTTTGAGGTCTGAGCTAATGGTAAATGTTTACCCATTCCAGAATTTCAGTAGGTGACACAAACATGGGGCTGATCCAAATAGCTCTGCATATGCTTTGAAACTGAACAGACATTGAAATGAGAATCCACAAAAAGCAAGTTGAAACCTATGGCCTGAATCTAACTGGGTCAATTGCCTAGCAAAAGAAATTAAAAATCAATATTTTATTTAGAATTTAAATAAGACCCAGGGTCTCATAACATAATATTAAAAATGACCATACTTTAATTCAAAATTAGTCTATAAAGAATCACGGAAATTAAAGTCACAAAGAAAACTACATGGCAATATGACTCAGATGTTAAGATTATCAAGGCCATACATAACCTATTATAGACGTGCTCCACCCAGCTAATAAATGACAAAGACCTAAACTCAGTTCATGCCCTTACTATACAAATTATTTTCAATACTCCCAGTTCAAATGACTAATCTCAGAAATGAAGATTCAGTGTGACAAGTTAAGCCTGAAGTTAATGTTTAAACTATATGCCCACTAAAGTAAGGCTGAGCACCTATGAAAAATGTACTTGTCATAGTCACATAGGCTCTGTTATAGAGGTTCTATACAGTTCTCTCAGTTATTGGGACTTTGTCAACAAAGATAATGGACTTATAGATTTACAGTTTAATCAAACTAGTGTATACACAATTATATGAAACTAGAGGCCCTGGTGCATGAATTTGTGCATCGGTGGGGTCCCTCGGCTTAGCCTGCAGGGATCAAGCTAAAACTGGCTTTCTGAGATCCCCCAAAGGGTCCCAGATTGCAAGAGGGTGGTTCTTGGGTGACATACTCTGGAATCAGGTCCCTCCTCTCTGGTTCCAGGTGCATCACCTGAGAACTGCCACTGCCAAGTCACCCCAGCTCAGCAACTCCTGCATTGAGCATCTGCCCCCTGGTGGCCATTGCATGTCATAGCTACTGGCTGAACCATCTGACAGTCACAGGCTTTTATAGAGAAAGATGATAACATTTTGTTTAATAAAAGTAGTTGCCTGTTATTATTCCTTAAAGCAGTGGTTGGCAAACTATAGTGTATGAGCCAGATCTGGCAAGTGGCTCAATTTTATGCCTTCTGAGAGCTACAAATTTTTTTCTATATTTAAAAAATTGTTAAAAGAGAAATAAAAAGAAGCAAGGAGGAAATGGAGAAAGAAGAAGGAAGCTACCACAGAGACTATATATGACCCAGAAACTCTAAAGCAGTGGTTCTCAACCTGTGGGTCGCGACCCCTTTGGGGGTCGAACGACCCTTTCACAGGGGTCGCCTAAGACCATTGGAAAATGCAGATATTTACATCACGATGCATAACAGTAGCAAAATTTCATGGTTGAGGGTCACCACCACATGAGGAACTGTATGCAAAGGTCGCGGCCTTAGGAAGATTGAGAACCACTGCTCTAAAGTATTTGAAATTTGGCCCTTGACAGAAACATTTGCCAACCTCTGGCCTAAGAAAATGAAAACACCTTAATAAAGACCATTTTTTATGTTTCTATATTTCTTTCTAGTGTTGTCAATTTGTGTCACAAGGGATCACGTAATAAGAAAATGGTCTACAGTGGACATTTAAACAATGTGTATATATTTATAGGTGAATTAATTGTTGCCTATTTTTCCAAGTATAGTATAAATAAGTCAGCTCCTTGGCTACCTCCTATAGTAGATAATCATCAAATATTGAACACCCATTTATACCTGTCCCCATTACAGTAGAAGTATAATTCCAAGCCCAATAATGGAGTGTTTTACCATGTGACTTGTTTTAGGAAATGGAATGTGAAGAGATTTAACAGACCCTATATCTTTTTTTTTTAAATTGATTAAGGTATTATATATATGTCCTTATCTTCCCATTGCCTCTCCCCAACTCATATATTCACCCCCCTGGTGTCTGTGTCCATTGGTTAAACTTATATGGATGCATACAAGTCCATTGGTTGATCTCTTCCCCTTACCCCCACCCTCCCCTACCTTCCTTATGAGGTTTTCCCATCAGATTGGTGCTTCTCTGTCTCTGGATCTGTTTTTGTTAATCAGTTTATGTTGTTCACAGATACTACGTCTTATTAGAAGCTGTTAGTATTGCAATTTTCCATTTGTCACTTGAACTTTTGCCTTTTGCCCTTACAACAGTATGTTGTAGCAGTGGTTGATCTTTCAGCCTGGCTCCTAGAAGGAGAAAACCCAAGGAACTGAATCAAACACTGTAAGACCCAGTGGTGACCAAACAAACCCAGCCAATCCCAGCCAAGCTGAATCTACCCTTCAGCATTTGCATAACACGAGTGATAACTAAGTGGTGTAAAAGTTTGAGATTTTAGAATTGTCTTTTGCTGAAGGAACAGTTGCTTGATAAACTTCTATAAAACAAGATTCAGATGGCTCCAATGGCTTAGCACCTAGTATATATGGATCATTGAAAACCATAATGAATTATCAAGTACATGGTTTCTTAACATTAATAAATAGAGTATAAAACTCATATTTACAGGATGATTTTAATATTTTCAGTTCATTTTATATTTTGTGGAATTGTGATACTTCACAATATGGTGTTCTTTTCTGTTCATCAAGGACTAGTTTATCTCTCTAGTGATGAATATATGTTGCTACTAGAGTAAAAAGCACCTTATGCTCCATAAAATTAATGTATTACTCTGACAACTTTGTTCACTATTAAAAATGAATCATCCTTGAATCAGAATCTCTTTACTTTGGAGGTTTGTATCTCACCCTTCATATTAATTTAACTTTGTAGAACTATGACTAGAAATTGAATAGCACAAAATCTAATGAGAAGCAAATTAATTCAGAAAGGATTTATAATTTATAATGAACTATACCAAGTATCAGATGTGTTCAGCTAAATAATGATGAATGTGAAATCCAAAAAAACTATAACAAAGTTAAAAAAAAATTCAGGGGTCAAGGAATGGTCATGTATCTGTTCCCCTGACCTTCGGCAATCTCTAGCCTAAAATTAAGAATTGATTGTTGTAATGTGTCCAGGTATTTCCATTAAACACACATATTACATGCCTCATTATCCAGGGTGAGCTTTTCAGATGAGTCCTATCACAGCTGTGGACATGAGGAGATGACAGGCAGGGCGCACCATTTTCAGGTGGGGTCATGTGACATCCCCTGGGAGCCTAACAGCAGCCAGAGAAATAATGGGCTTTGACCTAAGAAAAAGGAAGGGGAATAACATAAACAACCTTTTAATTTTTAGGAATTTGTCTTGGCACAAATCTCCAAAGACAAATAATCCCTTTGATTGCTGAAATGCTATTACAACTTTTTGAGTATGTATGGGTTCAGTGTCTCAGCAGGACACTGAATTGTGAGCACCTCCAATACAGCTCTCTGAAATTGGGCCTAGGGTGCCTCTTGGGAAGGAAATCACTCTTAAATGGACAGCAGCAAGCAACACACAGTGTTTCCAAGAATCTAAACCATAATTAAGAGGCAGGTATATGAAAGGTGAGCATTTAGAGGCTGACCACTTGCTCATTTCTAGGAATGCTCTCTGACATTAGAAGCAGGCACCAGTTAACATATCTGAGGTTGCAAGTGATAGCAATGACAACACTTCCCAATACATGAACCAAAGAATTGGATAAAGCTGGTCTGGAGGGAGAATCAGAGAGGAAAAAAAGAAAAAATGAAGGGCAGCAGAGTAGAGCAAAGGCCAGGATTGGAGCAGGAATCCCATGGGGACGGGATCTTGTCTCTAGAATCTGTAATAACCATCCCATTCTATTTTTTGTACTTAAGAAATCCTGAATCAATTTCTCTTGCAAAAGAAATAAAACGAGGGGGCAATGTTAAACATAAAGCATTTTCTGACACTTAGATTTTCCTCCAGTCTCCTTCATTTATTTCTCAAAAAAAATGCAAGTGAAACAGTATTTTCCTAGCATTGTACTTAGCACTGGTGACACAGTAGTACACAAATAGATACAGTCTTTACTTTTATGCTATTCCCAATCTAGTGAAGCAAACATTTAAGAAATAGTTATACCAATGCATAAATAATTATAGACAACAAAGTACATATTTGGTGAAATAACAGGTATCAGGAACATTTATAAAATGATGACTAGAAGAAAGTAATACTTCCATGAATATGTGGTATAATATTATATTGGGACTTGGATTATGAGTAGACAATGGCCAAGAAATGAGTAAAGATAATAATATTATATGTAAAGAGAACAGCTTGAGAACAAAGGTTCTCAAGTGAGAGTGAGTGAGGTACTTAGATTTTGGAAGGCCAGTGTGCCTGAAACTTGATCAAGGGTCAAAGCAGTGTGAGGTCCAGTAAATATAATCAATAATACTATATTTTTTTAATATGGAAGTTGAGGATCATAAAAATTCTCATCTCAAGAAACATTTTCATAACTATGTATGATAATGGATATTATGTTATACACCTGAAATTAATACATTGTTATATGTCAATTGTCCTATATAATAAAAGCCTAATATGCTAAGTGTCCATTCATCTGTTCAACCAATCAAAGCATAATATAATAATGATATGCTAAAACTGCTCATCCACTCGCTATGATGTGCACTGACCACCAGGGGGCAGATGCTCTATCAGTAGGTTAGCTTGCTGCTAGGGTCTGGCTGATCAGGACTGAGTGAGATGGGTTGGACACACCCTGGAGCCCTCCCTGGCTCTGATCATGCATTGGTGGGTCCCTCAGCCAGGCCTGCACCCTCTCACAATCCGGGACCCCCAGGGAATGTCGGAGAGCCAGTTTCAGCCCAATCCCGCAGGCCAGCCAGAGGAACCCCACTGGTTCATGAATTCATGCACCGGGCCTCCAGTATCTTAATGATAAATTTTAGAAAAGGAAAGAGGCAGTCAGAGTATTGTTATTTAGAATAAGAATAACCAAATGAAAATCCTAATTTCAGTATTAAATAACAAATAGGTTTTAAGCCTGGCTTAATAAATACTAAATGAACTATTTCTCTATAATAACTTACAAGCATAAAGGAGTCCTGATATGTAATCCTGGCAGTGGGTACAAAAGTATAGATCATCCTAAGCAGGAGACAATGGAGAATGGGGGAGAAACAGAAGAGGATAACACAGTCATGATTCAGGCAATGGCTGACGCAAGAGCCTCCAGGCACACATTTATCATGATTATCAGCAGCACTGGGCATGTGGCACAGTGATTGTTGTTTCTTGGTCCCATGGTCATGGCTTGGGCACTAGTCAGTAGTTTCCATAACCCAGAAAGAAGTCCTGAGTTACAGAACATGTAATACTGCTTCACAATATCTGTGAGATAGCCTCAATAGGGAACTCCCAGAATTACTGGGAGAATTCTGAGAGTATTGATATTCTGCAGAATGTGTGCATATGGTACAGAGGAATAGTATTTTATCATGTTTAATTTGAACCACTCTTTCTTGAAAAGAATGAGGGAATGCTGATATAAAGGAATATTATTGAATTAACTAATATATTAAATTTTTTGCACAAATAAATTTAACTACTCTTAGTAATGAATTACTTCCAACATGTTACTTGTCACAAAATACCTAGGCTCTTGGAATGGCATTACTAAGAACTATTGTTCTAGAGAACTGATTCTTCATCACTCATACTTGACTCTCGATGCTTCACTAAGGGCCTTCCATGAAACTTTAAGTGCATTTATTAGGGTTCTTTTACATATAAGTCATTGAAAAATGAACTCAAATAGACTCAAACAAAAAGCAAAACTCCTCGGCTTGTATAACTGAACATTCTAGGAGTAGCATTAGCTTCAGATAAAACTCAGTCTGGCTTCTTAAATGATATCATCAGGCCTTGATGGGTAGCTCAGTTGTTCAGAGCATTGTCCAGATACCACTTCAATTCCCAGTCAGGGCACATACAAGAAACAACCAATGAATGCAAAAGTAAGTGGAACAAAACATCAGTGTGAGAGAGAGAAACATAGATGTGAGAGAGAAACATTGATTTGCTGCCTCCCTTATGCACCTCAACCAGGGAACAAACCTTCAACCCAGGTATCTTCCCTGACTGGGAATCAAACCCACAACCTTTTTTTTTTTTTTTTAAAGTATAGTACAAAATGACACTTCAACCAAGTGAGCCTCCTGGCCAGGGCAGCAAATCCTATATAATAAAAGCCTAATATACTAAGTGTTGTATGGTCATCCATTCAACCAATCAAAGTGTAATATGCTAATGATATGCTAAAGCCACAAAACCACTAGCTGTACCGTGCACTGACCACCAGGGGGAAGACACGCCAACTGGTAGATTAGCTTGCTGCTGGGGTCCAGCTGTTCAGGAATGAGCAAGATGGACCGGGAATACTCTGGAGCCCTCCCGCATCCCTCCCCAGCCTTGATCATGCACCAGTGGGATACCTCCACCTGGCCTACACAGTCTTGCAATCTGGAACCCCTCAGGGGATGTCGGATAGCCAGTTTTGGCCTGACCCCACAAGCTAGGCCAAAGGACCCCACTGGTGCATAAATTTGTGCACCGGTCCTCTAGTCAATATATATTTCTTTCTCTCCTAAAATCAATTTTAAAATGATATGATCAGTTCCCTCTCTCTCTCTCTCTCTCTCTCTCTCTCTTTCTCTCTCTCTCTCTCTCTCCCTCTCTCTCTCCCCCCCTCTCTCTTTCTCTGCCCATTGCTTATTAGTTCTTTTTTCATGCAGTTGCACAATAGCTGAGGGGCTCTGATTTTCCCACATACTCATCACTGAGGATTTCTAAGCCTAAGAATGTAGAAGAGGCAGATCTTGGTCATTTGCCCACAAGTAAGAAAATAAGCTGATGTCCAGTACTAAACAGAATTTCCATGGATTATGTGTAGGTTTCATAATGTATGTCACACAGCCCAAACATATTAACCTGACATTGAAATGAGCAATAAAATGTGTTTGTGTTTTATCCTGAATTCATAAAATACATTATCCTGGATTCATAGTAAGTGAAAAGTTTATTTGTTTTTAATCTCTTGATTAATGTTAGTTCTGAGTAAAGAAGGAAATATTAAAAGCACTGAGCTTTGCATTAGGAACATATCAAAAGAATAAACTATTAAATCTAAATATATTGTAGATTTTATATTTTAAGTATCCAGAATTATGACATTGAGAGTTTGAGAGAAAATTATTAAAGGAATCTTTAATTCCTATAAAAATTATAATCTACAGTTTGTATTTAAAGAAGGTCCTAAGATTTTTAATATTAGAGATTTAGTCAAGAGTGACACAAGTCATTTCTCAAACAATTAAAAGAGTAATATTAAGAGAATAGGATTACTTTACCTTCTTTATCAATACATTTGATTTTCCTTATTCTTCATAAAACATATTTAAAAAGTAACAGAGAAAAGATTTGTAGTCATATCCTAAAATCAGCATAGTAGTGTAATTATAGCTCAGTCTTGCTCTTAATAGTGACATATGGCCTTCTCAAACAGTATGAACTTTATTAGCATTAATGTTTTAAATTGAAATGACTATCAAGAATTTGGTCTCACATGAAGGAATCCAATCTGCAAGATTATATTTATAAGGTCTATCTTTACAACATTTATAGTATAACTTTTTCCATAAAACGAGTAACCTAAGTTTGTTGTATATTTTACTGTTCTTTCTCCAAGGTGAATTTTTATTCTGTATCACATGCATCATATATCAATACATGAACAGTCATTAGTATCCTTCAAGCAATTGTCAGAGTAAATGAGGTCAAAGAAAAATCTATTACCTTCATTAGTAATTATTACTAAATCTATTTTAATGATAAAATGAAACTTCCTTTTTACACTAGCAATATTTTTCTAATCTTTAGGGTCTCAGACATGAAAACAGCTTATCTAAATCTCTTTCTCTATTATTGATTGATTGATTGTTTCTACCAGTTATATTAAGAATTTTAATGGATAGAAATATTATATGCTATGTCAATCATTATAGATATAAGCATGGCTATAGATTTCTAGAACACCTGAGTGACAACAATCTTTAAAACATGCTAACCTCATCCTTCACAATTGACAAACTGTTACATGCTGAATTTTTGCATTCAGGAACCCTTGCTTCTCTGTTCAAGCCATAGATAGTTCTAATTTTCCTTGAATTTTTGGTGCATGCATGAACTTCTACACTTTCAAAGACACAACAGATGGTTTGCACTGCCCGAGTAACCCACTCCTATCTCTCATATTCATCACACACCAACTCATGGGGATACATGAGAAAATTCTTTCCATTTCCCCTCACCTAACATGCTCTCTCCCCTCCTCTGCCCCAGTTCTATGTCATGGTTACTTATACTTTCTATTCCTAGCACGCCCCATGTCATAGAACAGTTACTGCTTGTTTAGCTAATTCTCAAGTTTTGTCTACACATTCTTGGATAGTTTTCCAATTACCAAAAGTAAAGGACCTTAAATCTTCTTACTAGTTGCTACTATATTATTACTTTTTTTCTCTAATTGCTCATCAGGAAGTAATTTTACTTCCTTCTTTTTATTCAGTTTCCCAAGCCTTATCTTCAGTCATCTAAATCTTTCATTCACCTTAGGTCATTTTAAGTTTAGGCTTATGGTAAACGAATGAGTCAAATGTCAGAATATATATCAACTGCATATACAAAGATTCATGGAATGAATTGGATTATAGCCACATTCCCATGTAAGGTGCACAAATATGACTCCTCTGAGCACCTTACTCAGCTGGACAATTCGATATTCAAACCTGAGTCTTTTGTAAGGACCATCTGAAATTGATGGGACTATTTGAATATTGATAGTATGTAGAGGGGCCCCTGGGAAGGCACATGGGCATTCTTTAATTATTGTCTGTTGAACCCAGTGGCTTCGGCAAAGCTACGCCCTGAGAGTACGCTTGCCAAAAGGGCAAGCGTGTTGTCAGCTTGACATTCATTTCAGCCCATGGTGTGAGTTTTGATATCTAAATCCAGCCTAGCACCAGGAAGGCTCAGAGCCTACTCAAGAATGCAAATAATCTCCGTTGTCTTGACCTTTTGGTCGACCTTCTTGGTATTTGGGGTATAAAATAAACACGCTGCATCGGCTCTGCATCACCGGCTCTCTATCAGAGGAGGAAAGAGGTCCACCCGGTCCCAGCTTCTCTTTCTATCTCTGTGTCTTGTCTCTTTCTTTTATTTCTCAATCCTCAGCCACCTCTACTCAGGAATTGGACCCTCTCTTTAGCTGTGCTGGACATGGAAAAGCTCTTTAGCTGCACTGGATGTGGAAAAGAGAGAAAATAGCTACATTAGCACATTGTATTTGAGGCGTTTGAGACTATATTAACCTGAATCATAAGTGGTCATATTAGAAATATCAACACTATTTTAGTATTCCATTATGGTAAGAGGTATTAAATAACAGATAACATGCAAGTCGGACACAAGATTCCTATAACAGCAAAGGCTTGTATCTCCCTGATGCCTTTTGCTCTACAGGATAATTCAGAGGTTCTGGAACTATTTGGGCCAGGCCACATAGCAGTTTAAGAAACACCCAACACCCTCACCACCACCACCCCCTGCTTTTTTTTGCATTTTAATTTCTTTATTGGTTAAATTATTACATATTTGTCCTCACCCCCCCCCCATTACCTTCCCACCCACCCCCACTCTTGCCTTCACCCACCTGTTGTCTGTGTCCACTGGCTAGGCTTATATGCATGCATACAAGTCCTTTGGTTGATCTCCTTACCTCCACCCTCCCACTGAGGTTTGACAGTCTGATTGATGATTCTCTGTCTCTGGGTCTGATTTTGGTCATTAATTTCTGTTGTTCATTATATCCGATAGATGAGTGAGATCATATGATATTTATCTTTCTCTGATTGGCTTATTTCACTTAGCATAATGCTCTCCAGTTCTATCCATGTTGTTGCAAATGGTAGGAATTCCTTCTTTTTTATGGCAGCATAGTTTTCCATTGTGTAGATCTACCATAGTTTTCTAATCCACTCATTTGCTGATGGGCCCTTAGGCTGTTTCCAAATCTTAGCTATGGTAAATTGTGCTGCTATGAACATAGGGATGAATATATCATTTCAGATTGGTGTTTCTAGCTTCTTGGGTTATATTCCTAGAAGTGGTATTACTAGGTCAAATGGGCGTTCCATTTTTAGGTTTTTGAGGAAACTCCATACTGTTCTCTACAGTGGCTGCACCAATCTGCATTCCTACTAGCAGTGCATGAGGGTTCCTTTTTCTCTGCATCCTTGCCAACACTTGTTGTTTATTCATTTGTTGATGATAACCATTCTGACAAGTGTGAGATGGGACTGCATTGTTTTAATTTGCGTCTCTCAGATAATTAGTGACTTTGAGCATGTTTTCATATGTCTTTTGGCCTTCCTTCTATCTTCTTTTGAAAAGTTTCTATTTAGGTCCATTGCCCCTCCTCCCCCCTTTTTTAAAAATTATATTTTATTGATTTTTTACAGAGAGAAAGGGAGAGGGATAGAGAGTTAGAAACATCAATCAGCTGCCTTCTACACACCCACCACAGGGGATGTGCCTGGAACCAAGGTACATGCCCTTCACTGGAATAGAAGCTGGGACCCTTCAGTCCACAAGCTGACACTCTATCCACTGAGCCAAACTGGGATCCCATTTTTTGATTGGGTTGTTTATCTTCCTTTTGTTGAGTTGTATGAGTTCCCTGTAAATGTTGGAAATTAAACCCTTATCAGTGATAACATTGGCAATTATGTTCTCCCATACAGTGGGCTTTCTTGTTGTTTTATTGATAGTTTCTTTTGCTTTGCAAAGGCTTTTTATTTTGATGTAGTCTCATTTGTTTATTTGCTCTTTAGCTTCCATTGCCCTAGGAGCAGTATCAGTGAAGAAGTTCCTTCGGCATATGGCATATGTCTGAGATTTTACTGCCTGTGGATTCTTTTAGTATTTTTATGGTTTCATGTCTTATGTTTAAGACCTTTATCCATTTTGAGTTTATTTTTGGGTATGGTGTAAATTGGTGGTCTAGTTTCATTTTTTTGCATGTATCTGTCCAATTTTTCCCAACACCTTTTATTTAAGAGATTGTCTTGATTCCGTTGTATGTTCATGCCTCCTTGTCAAATATCAATTGGGCATAGTGGTTTGGGTTGATTCTGGAACACCCAACACTCTTTTAAATGTTTGGCTTATATATGCCTTTTAAAACTGTAATTTGTTGTTTACTTTCTCTTGAGGGAAAAGAAAACTGTCTTCTTTCAAGTTAATATTAAAAAATGTATAAAGGTAAAAAAGGAATTATTCTTTTAAAAAATATATTTTATTGATTTTCTACAGAGAGGAAGGGAGAGGGACAGAGAGCCAGAAACATCAATGAGAGAGAAACATCGATCAGCTGCCTCCTGCACACGCCCTACTAGGGATGTGCCCGCAACCAAGGTACATGCCCTTGACCAGAATCGAACCTGGGACCTTTCAGTCCACAGGCCAACCCTCTATCCACTTAGCCAAACCAGTTTTGGCAAGAAATTATTCTTAACTGAGAAACAGTGATGTAGAAGTTGAGGATCATAAAATTCACAAAGAAACAGTCATTCTGTCCTTTGCCTTCATGAAATTTTCACATTTTTCTTTTTAAATCACTTTCAAAGAGAAGATATATTCTCAGTTTGGTTAGAATGGAACTAAGGCAGTTGGCATGATTGTATCCACTTGTTGCTCATGTCGCTCATTCTTCATCCATGCTGTGAGCAGACCTACATAAGTTCTGCCATCAGCAAGGACCATAAGCCTTAGCTCTTCTCTCTTATTACATTTCTATCCCACCTTCTTTCCAGAAGGTTTTTCAAAAATGTCTCTCCATTAATCATTTATATATTTTTTTCCCACAAGTAAGCCTGAGCCTGATGGTTCTAAGACTTAGATACAGAGTGAGGCAAAAGTAGATTCATAGTTGTTCATATGGAAATAATACAATAAGTAATAATACAATATTAAACTCTTTGTTTCACATACAACTGTAAACCTACTATTCCCCTACTCTGCATAAGTAAAAAGTAACCTTTAAAAAACCTTACTTGACTCTTATCCCTGAGCCACCTCTGTCCGAAACCTTGATTTTAGGGTAGAAGAATGCATCAAAGTTTCCAAATCTTGAGTAGCTTTATAATGTGGTGTTTTGATTCCTATTTATCAACTGTTTTTGTTTTGTTTTGTTTTGTTTTGTTTTGTTTTGTTTTATAAATGCCTTCCTTATTTCCTCACCATTGTGGATGCGGTTTGAAGGGGAGCTAGGGTGGTGGGTAAAGATGACTGGCTGAGTAAGGTTGAAGCTTTACTTAGTTTGGGGCCATAAAGCCATCTTTTACCACCAAAACATCTGTAATTGCTTACAGATAGCAACCACTGATGGGGAATGCCAATTTAAAGTACAAGTCAAGCATTCTGTAAGAAGGGGACTATAATACAATGAAACAATGAAATCCGATTTCAAACACTCTAGAACTATGGAGCGAAAAATGAGATTTGAAAGAATTATGACAAATGGGGTGGCTAAGCCATCTTGAAACAATAATTGCAAGTTTTATTGTTGTTAAGTGCATTTTAACAAAATGTAAATATTGCTAACTGCTCCTAAAATGTAATTTTAATGATAATAACCAACTTAGTTAAGTGTACTAATGGCAATTTACTTTAATCAGACAGATTAAACAGCACACCCGTTGGGTCCTTGTAGTTTTAATCTACTCTCCTGTAACTAACCTATTTGAAGATGAACCTTGGCAAATGAAATACCTTTCTGTATCAAGCTCTGCTTAATTTGTTTGTGGAATACTGCTCTTGCCAGTGCAATATTGTAGATTGCTGTTTTATAGGAAGGTCTTGACATGAGTCAACAAAATATGATACATGGCCATTGTGAAGATATCTTCACATTACATTTCTCTCTACCTGTGGAATGCCCATTTTCTATACAAACCAAGACATTTTAGATATATTGCAAAAGTGTTGATTTTATGGGCAAATAGTATTATTTGTACCCTAAACCAGGTGCTGACATCAGAGAACACTTGGAGAGTTGATATAATCTTGAAGAGAAAGGAAGTTGGAACAAAAAAACTAACTTGAAACACTGTGCAATATGTAATCTCAAATTTCCAGGGTTTTAGGTTCAAATGTAATTAGTTTGTCAAAATCAAACAGAACATTCAGGTGACAGATGTTACTAATTTTAGCTTATTTTTATCTTAGGATGCCTCTTAATTTGCACTAGGTTAGTATGCTGTGCATAGGTGTGTTGGTGTAACATATGGTTGCCAGGTTACATGGTATATATTTTATTTTATTTTATTAACTCCTACAGTAAGTAGGAAACTGAGGAATATCCAGCCTGTCACACTGTGTCAATGTGTAGGAATACTACATGTCAGCATAGAAACTGATACTATTGCTTGAGCACTTAGAAATTCCTACCCATTATCTTATTTTATCCCCATCTCCATTCTATAATTTAAGTACTTTCATCTCTTATGAAAACCTGAGGCTTCCTGTATGTGATGTTACATAGTCCCCTTTGGCCACACATGTACTAAGTACTGAAACCAGCGTTCTGGTCTACGTGTCTGGCTTTAAAATGTTGTGTTTAACTGTCATGGGCACTACGCCCTCCCCTACTGCCCCCCTTCTCCCCCTACCCCACCCCCACCCCCCACATACCCCCACCCCCCACCACACACACAATCATGCTTATGCTGCTTTGTCATAAAATGTTTTCCTAAAAATCAGAATCCAATGCAGTACTCTATTGCTTCATTTTTTTTTTTCTGATTTGTTTCTATTGGCATTCAAAGGGAAGAACCAAGTCTGTAAAGGTTATGTAAAGCCTTAAAATAGAAAGAGATTACATTTTTTAAATCCAGTAATAAGCCTAGTAATATTTAAAATCACTTCCCTTATCTCCAGAGATCCTAGAGTTCCAACAGTTGGTTGTAATTCCTTAAACACTAGCTTCTTTGACATATGAAATATGTCTATCTATCTTTCAATTAATTTACATTTTGTCTTAATAAACATATTAAAGCATACTGACTAGATTCCTGGCCAAATTAATTTGATTCTTTTCATTGACCAAAACAAGTTGAAGATTTTTAAATTGCTCAATTATTTCTGAATTGCTCTCAAAATCAACAACAAAGTAATGAGTATTGATTGCCCTTCATCTTTCTCTTTTCAGATCACAGATTTATCTTTTTACACATGTGAAGCTTTACCAGATGAGGCTTTTATCAACACTGAGCATCAATACCTGTTTGCAGCCAATTCCAGTTTCCAACTGCTTTGCAAAATCCATGAATCTTATTAACTATTTTGATAAAGTTATTAAGTTCTGTGACTTCTCAATGCATCTATCACCTAATTTTCATTTATTTTTTCTTTTGGTTATGAATTAAAAGGTGCTTTAGGAAGCAAGGAAAGATAAACTTTAGAACTATTGACTATCATTAAATTATGCACTCAATCTGTAAGGTTTTTCCTACAGAACATTATATGTCTAGATAAAAACATAAAGGGAAATAGATTTGTTACGGTTTTGAGTCTTTACATTTGTTTGCTTTGAATATAAGTCCATGGTGACATGCTATTACAAACTTACAAGATATTTGGTGTTTGTTAGTTTGTTCTTTCTAAGAGGTAATATGTCATTTATATTAAATCCCCAAGTGAATGTGATTCCAAGAAAATCTTGCTGAAGTAAACTCTAGTTATTTCTTAAAGACTGATAAAGTCATTTCCATACTATGAGATACCTAGTATCCTTAAGCTATCTTCTCCCTTCAATAGCAAAAATAGGAGTTCATTTGATTTTTAAAGTACTTAGATGTATGGATTATAATGAAAAACTATATTGAAAAAGAAACCATCTTTGTAAGAAATTGTAATTTATTGTTGGAAAGAGAATATACTATGGAATATTTGGAGATTTGTCATAAAAAAAGTTGAAGATATCACTAAATTTACCTATTAGAATGGCTAAACATTTAGATAGATAGATAGTAGATGATAGATAGATAGATAGATAGATAGATAAAGATAGATAGATATAGAGAAATACATTTATACATTTATACATACATACACAGGGGTTGACAAAAGCAGGTTTACACTTGAATACAAACAAATAATACAATAATAAATAATAATACAAGAATAAACTCTGTTTTCATACTCACAACAGTAACCCTATTTTGCCCATCCTGTATTGTCAATCCCAGTATACTAAGAAGATTGTGGAGCACTTGGAACTCTTATATATTGCTAGTGGAGATGCAAAATGGCACAGCCATTTGGAAATGAGTTTCCAAGTTTTTTATAAAGTTAAATATACACTTATTTTATGACCCAGCAATCTACCTATGCGTATTTGGGGTAATAAAAACTTACAATCACGCAAAAACTTATATATGAATGTTTATAGAAGCTCAAGTTATAGTGCCAAAAACCTGGATATAACCCAAATGCTCCTCAACTAATACATGGAAGAGAGAAAAGAGGAAAAGCCATCATTCTCTGGTCATCAGGGGTGGAAAGGCACATGGGCCCACAGGACTTTTTCTGAGAATTAGCCACATTTGGTGCTTTTTAAAAAAAATCTTTATTGTTGAAAGCATTACACAAGTCTCCTTCTTTCCTCCCATTGCCCCCCTCTAGCTCACCCTTGTCCCCCGCCCCAGAACTTCACCACCCTTATTTGGTATTTTTAACACATATGACGAATCAGTGCTATTTTTTCAGTTCCCAGCATCAATGGCAGCAGTAACATCAGGGTTCTCTGAAAGCTAGCAGTGTACCTGAGAATTAGCCATTCCATTGGTTTAGTAAGTACATAATTTACTAAATTAATGCACATCCTGTTTGAAATACTAACTGCTACTCTAATGCAAGAATATATTACCTCCATTTTACAAATGTAAATTCAGAGTCATTGAAAGTTTCAAAGAGAGACAAAGATATCATTGGACTATAAAGTCAGTACTCACAATCTCCAGATTTGATATCTGCAGAATTCTGCTGCTTTCCATAGAAGAACTTTGTTTCGTGAAAAGTAGAGAGTGAAGGGGTCCTTAACCACTGCCCTTTGAGCACCACAATATGAGCACTGGGTGCTTTGCTCATATTAGGAAGAAAGGTATCCATTTACCTCTAGATAAATGGCACCAGAGAGTCTTATGGAAATAAATAATAAAGGTGGGTTGTTTTCAAGATCTAGGTAACCAGAGTGGCTCATGAAATATAACATGAGATCACAAATTATTTCTTGCTCAAACCAAAGACACCAGTAAGGATACTTAGAAAGGATGACAAACACCAGGGATTACAAATTATGTCAAAGAGGACTTGGAATCATGACTTTTATGAGGAGAGATTTTTCTAAACACTTCTGGTTTTCCCCTTTCCCCTTCACTTACTTTCTCTAGACAAGAAGATATTTGATCTATAAATTTGTGCCAAATAAATCATTGTCAACTCAGTTCCTCCCAAATTCTCTTTGGACCTGGTCTGCCAAGAAAGCATGCACCCCCTTCCCTTGGCCATGTGGGGCCCTTTTAGAGGTCTACCCTTCATGCTCTGCAGAGTCAGCCAGAGTGGATACAATCACTTCATTCTGAATTTCAAAATTAGCAAATGCATTATTTCCCTCCTCAGCTTAATCCTCGTTTATTTCTTTGATGTATCAATTTGTTCAGAACTCAGATATGGAAGATACCTGATATATACAGGGATGGACAAAAGTTAGTTTCATCAGCAGCAATAAAGGTAATATTTGAATTTCCATCTCTTGTTTCATCTTATATTTCTTAAGAACTGGAAGGAGTGGGGTAGAAAGGAGGAATGTTGCATATTGCCCTCTAATATCTATATCTAGTGCTTGAGGAAACAGAAAGAAGTGAAATTTTGCAGAGGAAAGGTGACACATAGAGATGAAGTTTCTGGCAGTCAAACATGTGGCTTTATGCATAGAGGACACTGCTCTAGCATAAGCCTTTTGACCTTGTCAGTTTTTTTTTTTAATTTTTAAAAAAATTTTATTGATTTTTTTTTTTTACAGAGAGGAAGGGAGAGGGATAGAGAGCCAGAAACATGGATGAGAGATATCATTCAACTGCCTCCTGCACACCCCCCACTGGGGATATGCCCGCAACTAGGATACATGCCCTTGACTGGAATCGAACCTGGGACCCTTCAGTCCGCAGGCCAAAGCTCTATCCACTGAGCCAAACCAGTTTCAGCTTGACCTTGTCAGTTTTTTGCAGCCTGTGTTATAGAGTATAACTGACTCACCACGTGTTGGGGTAGTTTTAATATCAAGCCATGCTTTTGTTTGTATTACAGTGGTACCTCAAGATATGAGTTTAATTCGTCCCTTAACCTTGCTCGTATATCAAGTTGCTCGTATCTCAAAGCAAATTTCCCCCATTGAAATCAATTGAAATGCCATTAATCCATTCCAGCCCCCAAAATGCCACCGCAGTTGTTCTTGTTACGTGGTTTAGAATAAGAAAAATGTATTTATAAATGACAAATATTGTATAAAAACATAATAAAAGAGAATGTAAAGGAATAAACTGGTTTTATAAAGTGTATTTAACTACTCCTTACACTCTTAATGCTACACTTTATCCCTAAACTGATTGTAACTTAACTAATCTTCACTGAACTTAATTGCTACTGGTCTTTGCATTTTTGGCTGATTTAAAAAAAAAAACATGTCCAACGAGGTTTGCCTCTTCCTCCCTTTCAGAATGTTTCTGAAATGGGTGAGGCAAGTTTCATTGAACAGCTCCGATGCACGACCAGTAGCAACTTTTTCGGGGTGTTTCTTTTCCACGAAGTGTGACACCCTCTCCCACATTCCTAAGATCTCCTTTATCTCACTTGTAGAGATCTCCTCTACCTCTGGCTCCTCCTTGAAACCAATTTCTTGGAGAACCTCCACATGTTGCTGAGACTGCAACTCTTGTAACTCCTCCATGGTGAGTTCCAGAGAGTGCTCCTCGACGAGCTCATTCACATCTCTCTCATCCACCTCCAGGCCCATGGATTTTCCCAGACACTATCTCCTCCTCCACTGGCACCTGGGGTTCGAATCCTTGAAGGTCCTTTCGGCTACGGCCTCAGGCCACAGCTTCTTCCATGCAGAGGTCAAAGTAACATCCAGCCAGGCCTGATCAATAATTCTGAGGCATATCACGATGTGAAAGTGGTTCTTCCAGAACTCTCGAAGGGTGAGGTTTGTGTTCTCCGTCACCTCAAAGCAGCGCTGGAACAGGTGCTTGATGAAGAGCTTTTTAAAATTAGAAATCACCTCCTGATCCATGGGCTGCAGGATAGGAGTGGTGTTGGGAGGTAGGTAGACAACCTTTATAAACTTGAACTCTTTGAGGAGTTCATCTTCCAGGTTTGGTGGGTAAGCAGGAGCATTGTGGAGGACGAGGAGGGCTTGCATGGTTAGGTTGTTTTCCTGTAGATATTTCTTAACAGAAAGGCCGAAAACCAGGTTTACCCACTCCACAAAGAACTGCCTGGTGACCCATGCCTTCGGGTTTGCCCTCCACATAACTTGCAGTTTATCTTTTAAAGTCCTACGTGACTTAAAGACTCTGGGGTTTTCCAAATGGTATATGAACAGAGGGTTGATCTTGCAGTCGCCACTCACATTGGCGAACAGTGCGAGAGTTAGCCTATCCTTCATGGGTTTGTGGCCTGGCATCGTCTTCCCCTCTGCCATTATATAAATCCTATTCGGCATCTTCTTCCAGAAAAGCCCTGTCTGGTCACATTTGAAGACTTGCTGGGGGATATATCCTTTGGCTTCTATCAGTTCGGAAAAAGTTTTGAGGTAATCCTCAGCTGCCTTCACATCTGAACTTGCTGCCTCACCATGCCTGATGATGGAGTGAATACCGGACCTTTTCCTGAAGTTATCAAACCAGCCTCTACTGGCTTTAAATGAGTCTTTCGATGCTTCGTCCGTGGAAGTGCGTGGGGTCTGCTCCAGCAAATCACCGTAAATCGCTTGCGCCTTCTCGCATATGATGCCCTGTGTTAATGTATCTCCTTTAAGCTGCTTTTCCGTCACCCACACCATCAGTAGATTCTCCATCTTTTCATGGAGAGAGCTATGGAGCTTAGAAATTATTGTAATGCCCTTAGCTGGCATTATACCCGTTATCGACTCCTTCTGTTTAAGCACAGTGCATATTGTTGAAGTACTATGCCCGTACTGCCTTGCCAAGTCAGCTACTCGCACACCTTGCTCATATTTTTCTATGATTTCACGCTTTAATTCAATAGACATCATCCTCTTCTGAGCACTGACCTTTCCACTCGCTTTCTTTGAACCCATGGTTATAAAAAGAAATGTGATAAAGTATGTAAATGCACAAAAGATGCTTCGACAACGAGGTAAACAAGCACACTGACTGAGGCGTGGGAAACTATGAGATGCTAGAGTCTCGGTAAACTGGTAGGTCTTGTGCAGCTGGCCGATCCGTGCAATTACTCGTATCTCAAATGTTGCTCATATTTCAAAGCAAAAAATCGCTCGCTCGACGGCTTGTATCTCAAAAATCTCGTATGTTAGGGCACTTGTATCTTGAGGTACCATTGTATTTTTGTTTTTTCAAAAATTTTTATTAACTTCAGAGAGGAAGGGAGAGGAACAGAGAGATAGAAACATCAATGATGAGAGAGAATCATTGATTGGCTCCCTCCTGCACACCCCACAATGGGGATTGAGCCTGCAACCCAGGAATGTGCCCTAAACCAGGAATCAAACTGTGACCTACGTCCCTCTCCTGGTGGCCTGATCACCCACAACTGCCCTCCCTTGCAGGCCTGGTCTCTCCCACCTGCCCTCCCCTGCTGGCCATCTTGTGGTGGCCATCTTGTGTCCACATGGGAAAAGCCATTCTTTAACCACATGGGGGACAGCCATCTTGAGTTTTGGAGTGATGGTCAATTTTCCTATTATTCTTTTATTAGACAGGACACACACACACACACACACACACACACTGACTGAATGGCCAGATTATTATGAGTTCAGAGAACATAATAATCTGGCCACCACTCAGTGTATTTTTATTGATTTCAGAGAGGAAGAAAAAGGGAGAGAGAAATAGAAACATCAATGATGAGAGAGAATCATTGATTGGCTGCCACTTGCATACCTCGTTCTGGGGATGCAGCCTGCAACCCAGGATCGAGATTCCAGCTGTGACTGCCTGGTTGGTAGCTCAACACTCAGCCACTGAGCCATGCTGGCCGGGCATAAAAGTTTGTATATGATGAATGGGAAAGAAAAAGAGGTCAAGCAAAGCCTATTGATGGGAAATGCCAATAATATAAAGTTCTAAACATTGCAGATAGTAATACTGTACCTCAATTACCAGGAACACAAAGTACAGGTTGATTTTCCTTGCAGATAGGCTAAATATGCCACTTGTTACATTTCTCCCATTAATGAGTGGCATCTGGAGCTTACAGTCTCTGAGAATCTACTGAAATTGAAACTCATGTCAAACTGCCTTACTTCAGACACCATTTAGTGCTGTATCACCTTAGGTAATGGTAAGTACTGGTTTTGGAACATACTTTTGCTGAAGCAATTGCCTATTGTTTTCTAAATTTGGTGATAGTGGTTTCAATGCTGTGATAACCTTGTGAATCCTATAAACACTCTGGACTCTTCAAAGTGAGACGCATCTAAAACTTGGCATTAAACTAACTCCCTTCCTCAAGAACATAAGAAATCTAATTCATTCTCATGAAAGATAGTTCAGGCTGCAGCTTCCTACATAACCTAAGATCCACCTAATATTAAGAGTTCCTCTGGCCAAAACCAGTTTGGTTCAGTGGATAGAGCGTTGGCCTGTGGACTGAAAGGTCCCGGGTTCGATTCCAGTCAAGGGCATGTACCTTGGTTGCAGGCACATCTCCAGCAGGGGACATGCAGGAGGCAGCTGATCAATGTCTCTCTCATCGATGTTTCTAACTTTCTATCCCTCTCCCTTCCTCTCTGTAAAAAAATCAATAAAAAATATATTTTTTTTAAAAAGAGTTCCTCTGGTTAAGTCTATATTATGCATTTATTAAGTAACTCAAAGCAGGAGAAGTGGGAAGAGTGTGACCCAAGTAACTTTGGTAATGAGGGGTCTGTAAGGCTGAAAGCAGATGGATCAGTACTGCAATCGTATTGGTTATGTTGATTCACATAGCAGTGTGGTTAACAATTCTAATATTGTTTTATAAATATCCTGGGATTCGACAATTAAGTAAACAGTGGATATTGGGAGCCAGATTTCTCACTGTTAGAGTGGTAGATGATAGATAAGCAAGGGGATCCAATTGATAACGGATTAGTGTTAGAGGCATCAGTATGAACTCATGTTTAGCTTAACATACATCCAGATGGTTACATGTTATTATGTGTATATACACTGGATTAGTATGTACACATGTTTTTCTGCTCTGTCAGCTGAGACGGTTTAAGGAGACATGGTAATTAAATGTAAAGTGACATTCTAAATGGGATTATGGAACATAAAGGGGACATTAAATAAAAACCTAAGAAAATCTGAGTAAACTATGGGCTTATGTTAATAATAATATATCATTATGGTTCATTAATTGTAACCAATGTACTATACTAATGTAAGATATTAATGGAGAAAGCTCTGTACTACCTTAGTTTTTACATAAATGTAAAACTGTCCTAAAATCTTTTTTAAAATTATTTATTTATTTCTTAATCTTCACCTGAGGATATTTTTTTCCATTGACTTTTAGAGAGAATGGGAAAGGGAGAGACAAAGAAACACCTATGTGAGAGACACATTGATTGGCTGCCTCTTTGCGTGCCCCCAGCCAGGGTCTGCAACTGAAGTACCTGCTCTTGATCTGAACTGAACCTGGGACCCTTCAGTCTACAGGCTGATGCTCTATCCACTAAGCCCAACCAGTTAGACCTCTAAAGTCTATTTTTCTTCTGTTTTTAATCCGGAGGGTAAGTTTCAAAGACATAGGAAGCCAACTTGAAGGGGTTTCCTATGGCCAAATTGGAACAATTTGAATTATAATTATGGCAGTAATTCATTATAATTCACAAAATTGAATGACTATCCATTTGTTTATGCATAGATTGATGTAAATGAACAATTGAATAAATGAATACAAGGACAAGGCAGCTCTTCCTTACAATAAAAGTCTTATTAGGAGTGATAGAAATAGAAAATCACCATTGGGTAATCACCATAGTAATAATTACAAGAAAGAAGCCTCGATGGGTGAAAATACAATGAGAAACAAGACATTTTGCATTGTGTCAGTGTATATCTCTGCAATGTGATAATATAAAAACCTGGCACACATCATCTTGATTAAATGATCAAAGATAACCTCACCAGAACTAACACATACTGATAGATACCTCCTGAGAAGGGCTTGGTATTAATCTGGAGGTATTCATGCCAAAAGTTCATAACCAAAAACTAACTATGAGAAAACATCAAACAGAGCCAAATTTAAGGATATTCTATAAAATAACATGTCATCATTCTTCAAAAGTGTTAAGGTCATGAAAGGCAAAAGATGACTGGGGAATTCCTCCAGATTTGAGGCCACTAAGAAAACATATCAACTGAATGCAATTTGCTATCATGGATTGGGCATTTGGTTAAAGTGATCAACCAAAGAAGGTATGAGCATATATGAATGACCCATGGACACAGACAATAGTTGGGTGAAGGTCTGGGATGGGACAGGAGTAGGAAGGAGGGGACTCAATGGGAGAAAAATGTATATCTATCATAGTTCCAACAATAAAGATAAATGTATGTGCCCCCTACATTTCATATGTTGAAGCTCAAACCTCCAGAGTAGCTTAAACTTGGAGTAAGGAAATAATTAAATGAGTTTATAAGAATGAGGTACTAACCCATTAGGATTGGTGAATAAATAATAAGAGAAGCCAAAGTGTGCTCTCCCTCTGACCCCTCCTCCTCTACCCCGAAACACATGTCCTTGGGAAAAAACAGGTCAGCACCAAGCGAGAAGCCAGAAGCCTTAAACCAGAGAGGAGAGCCCTCCCAGACACCCACACCACTGGCACTGTGATCATGGACTTCCCAAACTCCAGAACCATCAGAAAATAAATGCCTATGTTTAAGCCATCCAGCCTATGCTATTTTGTCATGACAGTCTGAGAAATACAGATGGGAAATGGTATTGTATTTATGTTATTTCCTATTTTGCTAATTATATTACAATTGTGTAATATGTTAACATTTGGGGAATCTGGGAGAGCAATATGCATTGTTTTGCAACTTTTTTGGTATTCCTAAAGTTATTTAAAAATGAAAACTTAAAGAGCTAAAATTATAACCAGTTAATAATGTTTGTTAAATACTATTCTAGTAAATTTTTATTTTTTGTATATTAAATGTTTGATCCCTTCCATGAAATTCTTTCTGAGCATCTCCCTGAGGTGATGGGGCAAGAAGCTGAAAACCAGTACATTGGCCATGGGTTGTGCAGGGAAAGATTAGGTTCCAAAATTCCCCTATCCAGAATTCAGAGCTGCCACACAAGCTGGGAAGTAAATTCTCTAAAGAAATAGAAATTCCTCAGAACAAAAATCCATAATGTACCCCCCCTCCCTGACCTTACATTGACAATCACAACTGCAGTCATAGAGTTGTAAGGATTTCAGCAGCTATCTCCAGGGGTGTGGCTCTCCCCACTGTGTACAAAGCTATGTCGAGAAAATGATGCTGACAGCAGCATTAAAAAGCAGTGTGGAGAGTTAGGTTGATTTTGAGCCCTTGATCAATAAAGGTATCACCCCTTAACAAAGTGAATGAATATTTAATTCTTTTTTCTTTCTTTATGTCGTGTGTGTGTGTGTGTGTGTGTGTGTGTGTGTGTGTGTGACAAATTACATCTTATATGTTTCCTGTTCAAATCTTCAAGAGTGGTGTCTGAGTTCTGGGTTATTTTCTTAAGACAGTATGATTGATTGAAAAATGTGACCATATCACTTTGATTCAGTTATTCACAGCTAAGATAAACTATTAAAACAATGAACAATTTTTAAAACTTTTGAATATCTCTGTATCTCATGTTCCTCATCCATAATATGCTGATAACAATAGTACTTTAAGTTCAGGCTCTTTAACGAAATGATCCATGAAAAGTGTATAATACTTCACTTACCTATATATGATCTTGAAGAGATATTTAAAGGCACCTGGAAAAAAAATAATATTAAAATACTCATTTTTTCCCATTAGTCATCTCCAAACATGTGCTTTAACCAGCATGGGAGTTTGGCTCTGATACATATTAAGCATTCAGTAAGTGTCAGACATTATTATCATTGTTTATTATTGATTTACTAGAGGCCCAATGCACGAAATTTGTGCAAGCGGGTTGACCCTCGCACCTGTGGTCCCTTGCCTTAACCCATGTAGCCCTAGCTTTGTTCAGAAGGTCATCCAGAAGGTCATTCAGTTGTTTGGTCTAATTAGCATATTATGCTCTTATTATTACAGATAATGATTAATTATATAATTAATTACTCAATTATTTCCTAAACTATTATGCTTGTCAACTTAAATGTTGAAAATACACATGGTGTGGTAAATGATAAAAATCACTCTTCTATGTTTTGCATCATGCCTTGTAAAATGAGGGCAGCCATTACTAATATTCACAATGTAGTAGTAAGAAATAATGCTGTTGTGATATAAATATACTCAGGGGTAATAGAGTCCATTGGTAAAGTAAAATTAAAAATGTCAGCAAACCTAAGCTCAATCAATTTATGGATTCCCTTGTTTTATTATATTATCTTTCTCCTATCTAAGTCAATACTCTATTTCTTAGAAAGATTCATGTTTTATTGTTTCTGATAAATGAAATAGATGATTCTGACAGACTTAAATGTTACCATTTGATAGTACTACTAGTAACCAAATACAGCTCTTTTCCTTAAAGATTTCTCCAAATATTTCTGTTGACAACATATACAAGTGCAATTTGAGCTGCAATCTTTTCACTGTTCTCTCAGTAAATGACTAACACCTTAGTTGGAAAAAGGTGGATAAAACATGGCAGTGGATAATATTTGTAGTTTGTAGGAATTATTAGGTCCTTGTGGAAATCTTGAACTTATCTATATATGATCTTGAAGAGATATTTGAAAACACCTGGAAAAAAATAATATTAAAATACTCATTTTTTCCCATCGGTCATCTCTAAACCTGTGCTTTAACCAGCATGGGAGTTTGGCTCTATTTCCATCCTGGCAGATTTACTCCTTGGTAAATTGCAATACTGGCAAAGAATGACAAGGATATTTGTGAGTGTGTATGTGTGATCTTTTCTATGAAACCAACATACCGATATTAATACTACTATTTGACCCCAAAATACCAGAATATACAAATAAAAGTCAGCTGACTTAAATATAATTTTAAAACCTATATATAATATATTGTAAATCAAATAAAAATATAAATGACTATATGGGGCACAAATATATAAATATAAACTATAATATAAATCAAATACAGAAAATTATAATATTATGACATCAATTACAATATACATTAACAAATATATAATTCAATGTAATATCCCATTATAAATTGGTAGCATATAAATTCCCCAAATAATTATTATAAAATGAAAAAGTAATTTAACATACAAATTGAAAACAAATTATTACCTCTAAAGAAGTGGATTTAAAAATAAATAGTTCATCAAGGTTTTCATGGTTGAGTTGAAGCATTTTTTTTTGGCATTTTCCCCCCAGCTGAATGAGAAGACTATGGTTCTATGGCATAATGTTGCTAAATTTAGAGTTGAGTATACTGCAGGCCAAAACCCTTGAGCTCAGCAATTTTATAGTTTCTGCCACTTAAGTAGCTAGTAACATAGACAAGAGCCATTATATCCAGTCATTCATGGTACATGTGTAACAGGGGGAAAATTTCATTTACAACCACCATTGAATTTTAAGAAAGGATTCCTGGTAGCATCAAGCCCTTGTTTGCTGAGCACTATCTTGGGCTTTGGCAAATAAGTTTGAAGATGAAAGCTGATGAAAATCTAAATGACTTTGCATCATAATTGGGGGGAGGGAAATTTAGAATTAAGGAAATAGGAATCCATGAATCTAACCCTAAGGACAGAAGGCAGAATAGAACAATGCCTATTCCTGATGATGGTGGGGAAGAAATAATACATGAAAGCAAATACCTTGGCTTACCGTTTGAAAGTAATTTGCTTTGATGTGTGCTCAGAGCAAATTAGAGTGACAACAGTTAAAAAACATTACATAGAAATTACCTGATCAAGTTCTAAGTTTACAGAACTTAAGAAGTTTAATTTTGTAAAATCAGAGTGAAACGGAATTTATGTACTGGAACCAGGATTCTTTGTCTGCCAGAATCGAGGAATGAAGCCACAGACAGAAAGTGGTATAGCAAAGGTGGAGATTTATTGAAGGAGAAGTACAGACTCCCACACGGGGAGAGGGAAATGGTCCCACAGAATGGACTCGCATGTAGGGAGGGAGAAAGAGTCCCACCGAGTTCCTTTCCCCTTTGGCTTATAAAGGCTGTAGATCTGGTGCCTTGATATCCACTCAGATTGGTCACTATTCCCTTAACCTGGTCACTATAGTAAACTCCTGGGCTCAAAGGTTGAACCTTCTCCCCCCTCCTTCCTTATTGTTTTTCTATTCCCTTTGGGCTTTCTTCCTCTCCTTCTGGATGAAGGGCTTCCTTCTCTTTATTTTGTAAATAAAGACCTTTTGCTGTTTCCAGCTCCCTCATTCTATGGAAATGTACCTGTTGCAGCTTTTCAACTTCTCCTATTCTATAGAAATATACCTTCTGTTGCTCTGCAGCCCTGTGCTTCCTACATGGTCCCCCTAATTTCCAAAATTTCTAAAATTTCCTAAACCTGTCCTATTTTACCCCAAAGTTTCTGTTTCAAGAGATCTTATGTTTATAGTTTAGAACTTAATCAGGTCACCCTAAAGCATTTTAAACTATCAGAACTTAACAATATCTCACCTCAAAGACCAATGTCTCACCTCACAAACAAAAAAAAGGACATTTACAATATTCATTTCAATGAAAGAAATTCTAAAGCAAAGTCCTGCTTAAAAACCTTACGTGAACATCTAAATTTAAAATAATGTATGATTTTATTATGTCTTAGTTCATCATATTTCAAAAGGACCCTTGTTTATCAATAATCTAACATGGAATTTTTAAAAATAGGGCAATAAATATTATACCAAATAGGTATCAAAATTGAGCTCTACAAGACCCTTTTCAAATATTTCCAAAATAATTTCTATACTTGACTGTGCAATAGAACTATATTTGGAGCTTTTATTTTATTTATTTTTAATTTTTTATTAATCTTATTTGACTCAATATATCCAAAATACTATCATTTCAACATGTAACTAATTACAAATATTAACCAGTTATTCTATATCCTTTTATAAAAAATATTTTCAATTGTAGTTGACATTTATTGGGGTGATTACTTCATAAGTTATAGAAATGTCTAACCACTGGCTGTACACCTGAAACTAATATATTGTATGTCAACTGTAACATTTGGAGATTTTAAAAACCAAAAAAGCTAACCTGCTTTCATGAACCTTCAGTATGAGAATCACAAAGAGTGAGCTCAATTGTATTTAAAAATGCTTTCAATATGTGTTTTGCAAACCAATTTCTTGTGGGTAGGTGTTTCTTAGAAATGCAGAATCTTGGGCTTTGCCACATCTGCTGAATTGGAATTTGCATTTTGACAAGAGTTTGGTTGTTGATACGCACATGAAGTCTGAGAAATGCTGCTCTACAGGAGACTTGCTGGGCTACTACAGTGCCAACCAAGTTAGGAGGGACTAGCCTCCAGCAAAACAGCCTCTCCTCCACAACTATGGCTCCTGAGTGCTCAGCTTTGCTTTCTATATAAGACACATCTTTGGAGAAAAACTTAAGTATGGAATATTGGACCTGTAAAAAAAAAATGAAAGGGAAATACAGAAAGAGATGGTGGAATATTTACATAGGTCTGGCATAATAAAAAAAAATTCAAGAATCTTAATTAAGGATTTACTTGGAGAGAGGGAGCTGAAAGGAACAATTCTCTGAATTAGGAATTAGACTCTCCGACTACTTCACTGATTAACTTTGCCCTGGGGCAAGCTACTTCTTTCAAGGTCTCCAAGTGTACACTCGGATGATAAGGACTATTATTGCCTCTCTTAAAAGCTACTTAAAAACAAATTAAAAAACCCTCAAAGTGACTTCTGCCCCTCTGGGGAAAAACTGTAGTAGGTAAAATAACATTTCTTAGTTCACCATATTTCCCTTAGGCAAATGACACCACTCACTGTTTATGTGCAGGACTGTGTTTGTGGGTGTGTATAAGTATTTCTGAAACAATAATTTTAGAATGTGAAGAAAAAGTAAAGAAAATTTTGCTTAATAAGGATTATTTCAATATTGTGACTATATTTACCTTTCTGTGCTCCTTTTTTGAGCATCCCAACTGAACTATTATGTTATTTTCTCACTATACATTTACTATACCAAGTTAACAGAAGCAATTTAAAAGAAAAAATTAACAAAATCTTTTTTAAAAATTCAAAGAACAATGATTTATTTTGCTTTTCATTCAGAAACATAGGGAGCTACGAAGAGTGATGTTCCCAATGTTTCAGTGAAAAAAAGTCAAACAAATACAAAATTCATAATATTTCTTGAATCCACTGAGTGCTGACATTTCACAGAAACCAACTAGCCCTAAATCAAAGTTGAGTCAGGCAGGGAGAGAAAAGATGGGAAGATAGGAGAGTAACTTTCTTGAGCAAGACACAGCCAAACAGTCAGCAATAGGAGGTCAACAGAGTGCTTGGCACACTAATGGAAATGCTGTTGATGACGGGGGCTTATAATCTGATAAAGCAGCTGAGTTAATCTGAAAAATAATCACTTGATTTTGAAATCCTAAAATACATATATGTATGGGAACAGAGATTACTGTTTCTTATGTGGAAACTGAGGGTTACGTTTTTCTAAGTTTCCTTTCTCAGGCCGGTGCACCTGCATACCCCCTTTTATATCGAATAAAGTGATTGAGGAGGTGATTCAGCTGTGGGCAATGTACCTAGCTCGCAAGCAGAACCGTTAAGCATGATCAGGCGGACCCTATCAGGAGCCAAACCATCATCTCATCTGACAACCGAGAACCATGGTTGAATTCTGCTGACCTCCAGAACTGCATGCAATTGCAGTTCATTTTTCCTATATAATCCTGTCCCTTGCACCTTGCTGTAAGGCAGGTTCTGGATGCTTGTAAGCTACTTGTCTTCTTGGTTGGCTTGCCTTCTCAATAAACGCCTTATATGTTTCAACCCTGGCTTCCTTATTGGACATTGGGACAGGTAGCCCCAGCCCACCTGGGGGTTTCCCGGGAACAGTGAGAGAGGAGGCTACAAATATAGGGGTTGTCCTCGTCTTCTTGCTGGCTTCTTGTCCACAAAGTCTACCAGTACTTGCGTGTACACACACACACACACACATACACACACACACACAGGGAGAATTCTCAGGAAGTCTCTCTCATGGTGAGGAGACAGAAAAAAAAAACTAGGTAGATAGGGATGTGGACAATGTGGGGAGAAGAATTAACCTGGGGGCCCAAACGAGGTGGAGTTACTAAGACACCCCAACTGGGCCAGGAAGGGAGGTTTTGTGTGGGAGACAACCGCTTTAAAACATCTGCATGTTACTAAGACAGGCAGCTTGCAGATAACCAATCACAGGGCAGTGAGGTGTATAGCCAATGCTGCTAAGGCAAAATTCTTTGAAAGGACCAATCAGGAACTAACAAGCATCTATACAAAAAAGTCCTGGCACTTCCCTCTTTCTCAAGCATGGAAACTTATGGCAGGAGGTGCTCTTCTCAAAGCCCACCCACGTAGCTTATAGCCTTGTGGGACTCGACACATGGACTAATGGACTTTAATTCACATGGATGCTCTCAATAAACTCTGCTCCTGCCTTTTTTTTTTTTTTTTTTTTTTTGAATTAAATTTCATTATTTAATTTCACGAGACAACGAACCTGGGACTCAACACTCTACCTTGTTTCATTTCAATGGTTCAGCACAAAAGAGGGGCAACAGCAGTTGTCAGTGAGGGTGGAGGAGGAGACCACTGCTGAGATACTGACCCCATCTCCCTAACTGAGCAGTAACTAAACACTGTTGCCATTAGGACACTGATGGGAATCCCTTGCAGGTGAGGAAAAAGAAGAGAAAATCTCTTCCTGAGGAAGGTAAGCATAGATTTGGTATTTGCCTAAGATTAGGCTCTATTAGAACCCAGAATACACCCAGGCCAATAGGCATTAAAAAAAATCTTTCAGGGGTGGGAGGAGGTATAAATGGGCAAAGTACAGAAGGGTTTTAGGACAGTGAAAATACTCTGTATGATATTTTAATGATCCATATAGGCTTGCCTAAGCCCATAGAATGTACAACATCAAGCATGAACCCTTAGGTAAACTCTGGGGTTTGGGTGATTATTTCAATGTACGTTCATCCTTGGAAACAAATAGTGCCTTTGTGGTAAGTGATACTGATAATGGAGGAGGCTGTATATGTGTAGGGACAAGAGGTATATGGGAAATTTCTGTACATTCCTCTCAGTTTTTCTGGGAACTTTAATAAAATAAAGTCTTAAAATAGAAAAAACATTTTTCTAGAGACAGACATCTGACATCTATAATAATAAAAATGTAATATGCCAATTAGACTGGATGTCCTTCTGTCCTTCTGTCCTTCTGGTGAAGCTGGGGCTGTGAGGGAAGCCCAGGTCCCGGGTGCCAGAGGGAAGCTGGTGCTGGCAGCCAAGGAAGGAAGGCCTATTCTTGCACGAATTACATGCATCAGGCCTCTAGTGTACTATAAGGAAAAGACCTAGAGGTACCAGTGGGACAGACATGGAGAAAAACAAGAAAAACAAAACAAACAAACAAACAAAAAACACACCACATAACAAAACAAACAAACAAATAAAGCAAAAACTTATGGAAAATGGGTCCCTACTATAAACACAAGGTAATTATTCAGAGAAAGTCATTTGGAGAGAATTCATCATTGAGGGTTGACTTTCAGGGGTATGCTATCCGAAGTGGGTAGTCATTTGTTATTTAGAAAGATTTAAAACCAGATCTAATGTTTATTTAATACCATGACTTTTAAACATTATGAGGACATTTTTTAAAAATTTTCAGTTCTGTGTATTATTTTAATTGTTGATTTGGCCTAAGAATAAATAAAATCTGAACACACCTAAAATTACTAAGTAGATTTTTTATTGTTGTTTTGTCATGGCTAGTCTTCATGTTTTAACTGCTGAAAATGTTATTGTTTTTGAGACATAAAGATAACTTCCATTGTAACAGCAGATTTTTAATTTTTATATTTGGGGCTATTCAGCCTCAGAAGATCAAGTTCTCTAACACACACACACACACACACACACACACATATATATATATATATATTACATTTATCTTTATTGTTGAAAGTATTACAGATGTCCCCTTTGTTTGTTTGTTTTCCCTTTTGACCCCTCCAACCTATACCTGTCCTTCCCAGGCCTTTGCCGCTCTATTGTCTGTGTCCATGGGTTATGCATAGATGCATGTAAGTTCCCTGGTAATCAGATATTGTTTAGGGTGCCTCCTACTACTGTATATCACAGAGTCAGGCAAAAACATTATTTTCTATGATATTATTCCAAAGTTATATTTTCTATAATATTATTCCAAATTTCTATTGTAGACATAAAAATTAAATTAAATGCAAAAATAAACAGTAAATGACACTTGATGCATTACTGTGATACAGCTTAGTGTGTGGCACTTTAATTTTGAAAATATTGTAGGAGTGAGTTGTGGGAGAGTAAAAATCATCTATTGCATAAAGAACTCATCTCAAGATAGTGTGTGTTTATGCGATTACTTTTGTCAGAAACTGTGTAATTGACAATAATTTGCTTGCTAATCTAATTAAACTATGAACAAATGGTGCAAGAAACTGTGAAGCATTCTGGGTACAGCCTTGGGCTCTTCTTGATGAATGTTACTGGTGGTACTAAGCACATTTTTCTGAGTCATTATTTTATGCATTGGATGGTAAACAGAGAATCGAAAAATCATTTTTGCAGTAGTTACATGTTTAAACTCCCAAACAGCATACTTGTGATTTAAAATAAGAAAGTGTTTAAGCTGTAATCATAGGGGGGAAATAAAAGCAGTTATCTGGCAAACTAGCAATGAATCTTGATTATGCCCTTACTCAATATTTCTCCCTGTTCTCTGACCCTCGGGCACCCAGGTGTTTCTACCTGTCTCCTCTACCTGCAGGCTCATACCAACCTTTTATCTCAGATCATATGAGTTCTGCCTCCGAAGAATTCTGCAAGAAGCCAGTTGCCTCAGAAGTCAGCTGGCTTGGCATTAAGCCTAAGTTTTCTTTTTTACATACTTAAAATGACCACATTTTAAAGCAAAGCATCAACACATGGCAGGCAAATGAAAGTATCTTTTGAAGACTCCAGGACAAGCTATGTACCTGACAAACTCCTCCATTTTTTTTTTTTTAAGATTGCTAAAGACATAAGCCTCTTGTGGCAGTTCATATATGCTTTTATTAATACTGACTTCCATTTAATTATTTGTTTTCAGTCATCTAAATGTAAACCTCACAAGAGTAAAAATCATGCCTATCATTTATTTTAAGCTTGTGCCTACCATAGCACCTGGTATAAATTAGAGTGCAATAAACATTTGTAGAATAAATTCTTCAGTAGCAAGATATGTTTATATTTGTCCTTAACATCCCCAAGTTCTGGTATATAGAATTCTCAATAAATATTTAATAAATAAAGAATCAATTAATTAATTGATTTAACAGAATCTTTTATTTCTAAAGTCAAAAAATTTTGGACTTTTTTCCCAACAACCTATTGAGTTCCTACCACTTTGCTCCATAACCTCATAAGTGTTCCTAATATACTTGCTGCCAATTTCCTACCTGAAGGTTGTCTCTGATCGTTAGTCCTCCTTTCAGTAACCTGTGGTTCCTCTGTTAACTATTTAGAATTCCATACCTAACCTTTCTGTTTTGCCTTATCTTACTGCTGGCCAAGTCCTGGCATAATTGCTTCTGTTCATCCTGTGCTCACACTTCCTGGCTCTGGAGTTTCCTGCCCTGAATCTTGTTCTTGGGGCCCAACTTGAAATGAGGCAACAACATAACAGTTCTTGACTTGAGATTCTTGAGTTTGGTTCATCCTAAATTTGATTTACTGAATAATTTCCCCCAAATCCCCTTTCATTTGGAATATCTGTCTTTCCCATGAAAACAGAAGGTTCATCTATGGATGCTGGTGATAGTGCTGTCAGTATCTTTTTCTTTCAATTTTCTCTTCCCTCTAGCTCAGTGACTTATTTATAATAGTTACACAATGTACAGGTAAAATGAAAACCAAGAGTGAAATATACTAATAATATTAAATAGGAAAAAATTTAGAAGATGGTCAAGTATTTATTATATAACTTAACTGCTTTCAAATACATGAATTATTTACAAATCCACATTGTTAGCATCAAGTATATTGTCAAACCTGGGATAGGAAATTAGGCCCATGTGAGCTTTTTCAAACATTGGAGTCTTTTAAATTGACTAGACTATTAATATTAGATTTTGTGTTATAAATTCTGAAAAACAGTTTTAGGATGAAATTATCTGGAGACCCTCAATTGTTACTTCTATGTAGCTTGTAGAAAACTGATATGTAATGTAGTTAAAGCATGATGTTTTCTTATATTTATGAGAGTCTTTATAGTTTAATTATCATGGCATACATTTCTAATTTCATCTCCACAACTGTACTGTGAAATAAGTGTAGTATCTCCATTTTTAAATTTGAAGCTCAGAAACGCTAATGTGACTTCATCCAAAACAAAATTCAGCTCTTTCAGTGTTATAATTTGTATTTTTTTCAGAGTAAAACTTCATCTCATTTTGAAGCTCAGGAGTGTATGATTGGCTAATCTTGGGGTTTTGTTTATTTGTTTTTGTTTTAAATATATTTTATTGATTTTTTACAAAGAGGAAGGGAGAGGGATAGAGAGTTAGAAACATCTATGAGAGAGAAACATCGATCAGCTGCTTCCTGCACACCACCTATTGGGGATGTGCCCAAAACCAAGTACATTCCGTTGACCAGAATTGAACCTGGGACCTTTCAGTTCGCAGGCTGATGTTCTATACACTGAGCCAAATAGGTTAGGGCTGTTTTTTTGTTTTTGTTTTTTGTGTTTTGTTTTGTTTTGTTTTTTAAATTTGGAAGAATGCTGTATCTTTCTTTGATAGGTGAAAGCCTGATACCAATTTAGATTTAATTTAATCCATTTGGTTCTTTGGTCTATTTTAATGACTTAACAATTGTTTCTACAGTAAGTTTGTGAATTATTTTAAACTCACAATGAAGACTACAACAATCTATCAAAAGCAAGGTAAAGATCAGAGCTGGAAAGATCATATAGGACATTAGACCAAGCATGGATAAAATGACGTGCCTGTGGACATTCTGTTCATTGAGAGACAAGATTTAGAAATGCTATTTACTTCACTTCTGACACATTTCTTTACAGGATGTTAGAAGTCATGGAAATATAAATAAATCTTAAAGACATACTATTACTCCAGGTACTCTACACCAGCCTCCATAGGGGGAATTGAACCCATTATACACTGTTCCTGACTATCTCTGCCAGTAGATGTCAGCACCACATGCATTTACTGACATTTTAAGATATACCTCATAAAAAAAGGCATAGCAAGAAAGGATGGGTGAAACTCTGAGATAAATCTGTTTTCTTTGTAATGAATAAAGATTTTCTAATTAGGAATTTTGATAATTTAGGTTTAAACCATATTCTGAGACCAATTTCTAACATGTATATGGAGAGGATTTCCTCTCCCTACATACCACTAAGCAATGTTCAGAGTTTCTCCTAAGTCTCTATCCTGAGTTCCTCCTGATGCACTGAAAAGACCTGAGGTCCATACACTGCATGTTAAATTAAGTACTCTATGTCACATTAAAAATTATTGCACAACTACTTCTATTACAGCAAACTACTATCAGAATCAAGAGTATAAATTATATCTTATTAAGTACTGTTTAACAATAAATTATAATGCTTATTCTTTTAATATTTACATTATAGACTATAAGTTATAAATAAGTAAAATTATATAGAAATGAATTTTGATGACTATTCTCAATCTGATCAATGAATAAATTATTAAATATCTTTTCAAATTATACTATGTATAAAAGACAAAAAAAGGTCCTAAATCCTTAAAGAAATGTATGATTTAATTGAGAAGGTAAGATAAATTTATATAACTATAAGAGTTGATAAGTGTCCAATGTATATAATTTGTGTTAGATACCACTTGTGGTGGAAAAACCTTGCAGAATTAATCTACAGAGATTGGGGGATTTTAGTTAGTACTTAAAGCATTTAAAGAGGCAAGAAGTGAAAAAGGGTAGATGAATCTGAGACAATAGAGAAACCAACCTGAATTCTTCAGTCAAAGGTATGTGTTTCAGGATAAATAAACAAATAATTTTGCATACCTGAAATAATTGTGTTGTGTTCCTTACCTCATTCAAAAGCTAATGGTCCTATCCTATTTACTACAAGAGTAATATGCAAATTGACCATCACTCCATCACATAAGATGGCTTTCCCATGTGGACACAAAATGGCCACCACAAGATGGCCAGCAAGGGAGGGCAGTTGTGGGTGATCAGGCGAGCAGAAGAGGACGGTTGGGAGGGACCAGGCCTGCAAAGGAGGACAGTTGGGGGCAACCAGAACTATAGGAGAGGATAATTGGGAGGGACCTAGGCCTGCAGGGGAGGGCAGTTGTGGTGATCAGGCCTGCAGGGGAGGGCAATTGGAGATGACCAGGCCTGCAAAGGAGAATAGTTAGGGGCAACCAAGCCTGCAAGGGAGGGCAGTTAGGGGTGACCAGGCCAGGAGGGGAGGGCAGTTGGGGGCAAGCAGGACTACAGGGGAGGGAAGTTAGGGGCAACCAGCTGGCAGGGAAGGGCAGTGAGGGGTAACCAGATTGGCAGTGGAGGACAGTTAAGGGAAATCAGGCCAGTAGTGGAGCAGTCAGGTGTTGATCAGGCTGACAGGGGAGTGGTTAGGGGGTGATCAGGCTGGCAGGCAGAAGTGGTTAGGGGCAATCAGGCAGGCAGACGAGCGATTGGAAACCAGCACTTCTAGATTGTGAGAGGGATGTCTGACTGCCCATTTAGGCCTGACAGGCAGTCAGATATCCCTCAAGAGGTTCCAGATTGGAGAGGGTGCAGGCTGGGCTAAAAGACACCTCCCTCCCATGCATAAATTTCATACACTAGGCCTCTGGTATAAAAATAATTTATATGGGAAGGTTCTTTTGAAGATTTGAGAAATAATTTTACATTAATTTCATTATTTGTAAATGACATTTTAAAAAAATATCATGGACTAAAAATAAGACAAACAATGAAATATTTCTTTTCCTAAAATCATCACTGGATTCAGAAGTACATTAAATTGGTTTCCTTAAACTTAGGTATCTACCAACTCTTTTCTAAGGGAATTCTTAAAACTAAGACTATTATGTGTGTGGGTGACTTTCTATATGTGGGTATAATTTGAAAATACTTTTAAGAAGTTTCATGAGTTATTTTTATAAAATGTAACACCTTTCAGTTATTACTAAAACTAGAAGTACAAAAGGAATGTAAATCTTCAACAGTGAAGATCTGAATGCCAATTTTCTGATATTAAAGAAAAATATTAATCAGCTCAATTTCACAAACCAAATCTAATTTCATTGAAATTATTCAGCTAATTTATAAAACTTTTACAACTAAAAAATGATAGAATAAAATATGATTTTTTATGGTGATATAAAGTCTTGTAAATAAATATATGAGGGATTCATATCCACACTCAATAGTTTTGAGAACATGGCACATCTTTTCTAGTGTACATAGCTGTAGGAATTTCCCTATGATTTTGTCACTTGGAAGAAAACTTTATGATGACATGCTGTTAAGAAATAGATTATATTTAAAAAAAGAATTGAGAAACAAATTGGTATCAGGTGATGCACACTAAAAGCTATAGCAAATAGCATTAAGGAGGCAAAAAAGTGAGAAAAAAATTTTCTTGGTAATCTGTCCCACATGCTGTCAGTAAGTCAATGATATTGATCTATGAAGAAATAGTAGAATTAAAAGAAGGAGTGGAGTTGAAAAAGAAAGGAGTAATCTTAATTGAGTGGACAAAACTATTCCATGAGAGGAACAAAGGCATCAGGAAATCACAATGCACACCTGCTTACCTTAATGCAAGAAGTCATATCACTCTATTTTCCTTAACCAATCAGTAAGTTTATTCAAGCAATCAATATTACTTTTTCCTAAATTTAGTCAATTTGTTATGCAACCCAGTTGTACAGTAGGCATGTAGACACAGCATTATTTAAACTATTATAAAGGTATACACAGATATAAATATATTTTATCTTTGAAAATTAGAGGAAATATTCCAAGGCTAGATTATAAGGGAAAAATAAAAATAGATTATTGTTCTGTTATTTGCTGATACTTTCAGTATCTAGACTACACAATGGAAGAAAGCTGAAAGTTTTTGAAGATGTTAACTCTTATGATTTCCACTAAATATCTATAAGGGTACATAGGTGTAGCCTTAAATCTATAGGTGCCTCAAATCTATAGATGCCTTAAATCTTGGCACTAATAGAAATGACAAGTAGAAGGAGAAAAATAGAATTGGAATGCCCAGCTCTCTAAAGGCATGAAAGATAAAATTGATTTAAAACAACTTTAATGGTATATTTATCCAGTTCATAAAGTACTGATGTCCAAAGGATCATGATTTTAGGAAGTTTTGTAAACTCTTATGAGAAAGAGTGGTTTGTCTAAAGCTATATTTATCAACCTTGAATAGAAATATGTCAAATCAAATTGTTTGGAAATCCCTTACCCTCTTGGTCTTTTGAGTAAAAGAAAATTTGAATTATTAATATAAACAGATAAGTCTGACTCTATATTTTAAAATAAAGTGCTTCCTTAATTTGTCCTTAAACGTAAGGCCAGATATTTACAATCTTATTTATAATTTTTAAAAAATTTCAGGTGATTGGAAGAAATGCTTCTTATTTGTAGACTTTCATAAATGTAGAAAGAGAAGAGTTGTAATCTTTACAACCTCTCACTTCACAGACCTTACAAATATGCAAGTCTCATTTATTTTTAGGTTCTCTGTGCTTTTTGTGAAAATACCCTCCAGGCACAAGTCCAATGAACTAGCCGTAGTTCAAAATAGACAGTTTCTTTAAAAGAAGCACAGCAGCAAAAAATCAAAACCAGGCAAACCAAAAAAAAAAAAAAAAAAAAAAAAGGCATAAAATAACAATTGTAAATTCACCAACTCAGGAGGACATACTGTTACAATAACAACAGCAAAATTTGCTTAGTTGGACAAACAGCACTTTAAGAGACCATGTGACATCTGACCAACAAGGAGCAGAACTATTTTAAGAACATACTTAGGTATTGTCTCTAGCACTTTCTCCTGGGTTATCTGTAATTCTGTCGCCATCCTAAATACTAGTAACCTCCTTATATCACATTTAATTTCAAGTGTTCTAAATACTCTTAAGAAATCTACATATGTCTGTCTGCCTGAGGGAACATATAAATCTGAAGACATAAGGCACTAGGAATATCTGGAACCCTGGTTTATCCTTAGCCACCATCGCTCCCTTTTTTTCTGTAGGATATATTCAGAACCAGCTGCTTGTATAAACTGGTATAAGACTATTACCAGGTTCAATTTCTCTTTATAATCAAAACTATGGCTATAATTAAAAGACCAATTGTTAGGGCCCAGTTTCTATACTGAGTGTTTGGCCCTACACTGTAGCACAGATCCTAGATAGACTCTTACTTTTCCTTTATTACTGCAGAGCATAAGACCAATATGTATGCAAAAACATAGCGCTCTTGGTTTCATGTCTGCAGTTTAAAACAACTCTTTGGCATCTTCAGTGCCTTTCTTTTTTGCCAGCCTGTATCAAAAGTGGAGAGAAGTGATGTTAGTCAGGGAAAGTGTGAGGCATAGGAAGCCTAGGCAGGGAAATGGACAGGAAGGAGGAATGCAGCCTTAGAGTGGGGCTGGCAGGAGCCTGGCGGTGCTGAGAGGTGACCATGACAACGAGGAAACTGAGGTGATGAGAGAACAAACATGCTTCAACACGTGAGCTCCTCCATCTTTTATCATAGCACTTGACTGTTTTCAGAGTTGAGATAGCCACATTCTTTATTGTAATTTTTTTTTTCCTCTAGGAAGCAAACGAAGACTCGGGCAAGATCACAATCATAGCATCCTCAGAAAGCAGGTAACAAAGTGCAGCACTCTGGAGGGTAGCCTGTCTGGACTTCTTTTCTTGGATAGTTTTTTTTTTTTTATCTATTCAAAATTATCATTAGCATGAATATATCTGGCAGCTAAGGGATACATCAGTGCACCCAAAGCAATGCCCCTGGGAGGAGCAGGTGTGTCCATCTGCATTAGGCAGTTTACTGGCACCATGTGAAGCAATCCTGCACAGCTGTTTCAGAGAATGGCAGGTCCATTCCTTATTAAGTACTTAGTCATCCTAACTGCCTCGCTGTTATCCCTATTCTCTGAAGCACTCAATAGAGAGGCAAATGGAAAATCTGGCATGCTTTCCACTGAGAGGAAATGCAGCTTGGGCAACACTGACATAGGTAAAAGTAGTTTCTTTTTATAATAATCTCTTGTCATAATAAATATAATAAATATTTGTTTCTAATATAGAAATAAATATTTTATATGTGTCAGTGTTGATAATTGTTTATAAGTGAGTGATACACATGCACATGTATGTGAATGCTCACACATAAGAGTATTACATAGACTACAAGATCGTGTAAAAATACTTATTTAAACGATGCTGGAGCCTTTGACATCAATTTTTTTTAATATATTTTATTGATTTTTTTTTTTTACAGAGAGGAAGAGAGAGGGATAGAAAGTCAGAAACATCGATGAGATAGACATTGATCAGCCGCCTCCTGCACGCCCCCTACTGGAGTTGTGCCCGCAAGCAAGGTACATGCCCCCAACTGGAATCGAACCCGGGACCTTTCAGTCTGCAGGCCGACGCTCTATCCACTGAGCCAAACCGGTCTCGGCTCAATTTTGTTTTTCATACAGGTGACAAGACAACGGATTTTGAACTCTCTATCACCCCTATAATGTCACTTATTTTTTGTTTAGAAAGAATAATAACGTTCCCTTATGGAGATGCTTGATATCGTGATTTTTAAAATATATATATTTTTATTGATTTTCTACAGAGTGGAAGGGAGAGGAATAGAGCTAGAAACAATGATCAGCTGCCTCCTGCACACCTACCACTGGGATGTGCCCACAACCAAGGTACATGTCCTTAACCGAAATTGAACCTGGGACCTTTCAGTCCACAGGCTGACACTCTATCCACTGAGCCAAACCAGTTTTGGTGATACCATGATGTTTTGATTGTTGTGTTGGTTGATTCAAAAATGTAACTTCTAGATTCACAAAAAATATCATAGGTATTTGATGTTACAAGAATCACTTGTAAGGTAGAATGTTTGAAATGACAACTAAATTATTAGACGTATTATTTTGGGGGACAAACTTCTTCATTAACTTATGTTATCTAAAAACTGATTCCTATTAACAAGTTACTATCTCTCCTCCCTGCATTGTTTGTGAAATGATACCTATACCTGAATTTGAGATTATAGAAATGATAAATCTAAGATAATAATTTAAGTATTATTATATTACTAATGGTCTGGTGCACAGAATTTGTGCACGGGGCAGGGGAGTGTCCCTCAGCCAAGCCTGCACCCTCTGCAATTTGAGACTCCTCAGGGGATGGCTGACTGCCAGGGGATGTCCCTTGTGGGATTGGGCCTAAGTGGCATCCCCCTTGTAATCTGGCCCACTGGCTCCTAACTTCTCACCTGCCTGCCTGATTGCCCCTAACCACTCTGCATGCCAGCCTACTCTCCCCAACTGTTCCCCCGCCCTGCTAGCCTGCTTTCCCCAACTGCCCTCCCTGGCTGGCCTCATGGCCCCCAACTGCCTTCCCCAGCTGGCCTCATGGCCCCCAACTGCTCTCCCTGGCCAGGGGCCCTTCGTGGCTAGGCACAAAACACTTGCCTTGTCACTGGTGCAAGTGTTCCCTACTCCCCCAGCCCCCACTGCTCTGTGCCTGTTGCCCAGAGGCCCTCTGCAGCTGGGGTGGAACACTTGCCTCATTGCTGTGATTCCAAAGCAAGCATTCTGCCAAGCTGCTCATGCTGCCCGCTCTCACTGAACACCTCCCCTCCTCCCCAGGACCAGGGACTTCAGCAGGGCTGGGAGGACTGGGCACCGCCATCTTGTAGCAGCATGATGATCAATTTGCATATTCCCTCTTTATTAGATAAAATACATTTGTATAATCCATGATTTTTCTAGAGATAAAGTTTATAATGAAAACTAAATGAGATGTTGGGACAAAAATGAGCTCTAAGATATTTTGCATTCTTCAGAAGCTTCTGCCTCAAAGATTGGATACCTGATATCAGTTACATATACTTAATCACCTTTTATAGAAGAGTTTTCATAACCTACTAAAATATGAAATCTGTGACACATGGGTGCAATCCAACATTCCATATGACTTTTGTTCTGGATGTAAACATAATTATAACCTACTAAGTGTTTATGTAACATCTTTTCTTCTGTAAAACTCAAGAGAGGTTCTTATCCTTCATCTGTTATTGCCTATGAAATACAGTAAAACCTCAATATAATGGATTAATTTGAGTGAGGGTATCCTTTAAAGCCAAATTTCCTTTAATTAATAAAGTTGGTTTTCTGAATGCATATATTAAAAAAATTGACAAACTCATTTACTGATATTTACATATTGTAGGTACATTTGTGTAATTAAAATTAAGTATCTATGAAAAGTTTAATTTCACAGAAAAGTTTCCAATATGGATTACAGTAATTGTAAATTTATACTGAATAAGTCTAGTAAATGCATTCCTCAGTCATGATGGGTAAACAAATACATACAGCTGGAGTGTGACTGAGCATATGTGGAAACATTGACCAGCAGTGTTAAAACCGCTGCAGAAAGTCTCACCAATTACTGCTCTCAATGTGGTGCCATCACGTGCTAATCATCTTCCAACATTGTTTACAAATGGAGAAATGAAGATAAAACGATAATATGTAGGCTATAGTTATAGATATGTAATATTTATGTCACTGGAATTACTACAGTACTTTTTTCCAACTTATGGCTTATTTGATAAATTTTGTTAAAAATACCAGTGAATTAATAACAACAAATAACCTGTTAATTTAATTATAAGCAAATCTTGGTTAAAAATGTTTTAAAATGAACAGGGTACTAATTTTCACATATGACATAGGGACTGGATATTTTTTTCCCATTAAATCTAAAGTCTATTAAGTCAAGGTCCATGAAATCCAGGGTTTACTATAATAACAAGTATATTATTTTATATTACAAATGGAGAAATGAAGATAAAATGACAAAATGATTTATTCATCATCATAGTGAAAGTCAAGTTTGAATCTTGTTGTGAATCCCATACTCTTCCTGCTGTTAAGTAACTCCTCTATTAAGAGAGCAAACAAAATAATAAGCCAGTCAGAAAAAGACAAGTATCACATGATCTCACTCATGTGGAATCAAGATCAAAATAAACTGATGAATAAAATGGATCCAGAGACATAGAAGCATGGAACAGACTAGAATCTCAGAGGGAAGAAGAGGTGCGGGGGAGGGGGAGGTGAGTGGGAAGAGATTAACCAAAAAATTTGTATGCATAATACATGTATAACTCATGGACACAGACAATAGTATGGTGAAGGCCTGGGGTGGGGGTGGAGGTGGGCAGGGAAGTCTAGAAGGGGTCAATGGGGGGAAAAAGAGGATATCTGTAATTTTTTAAACAATAAAGATTTCAAAAACAACAAGAGTGAACAAAGGGAGAAAGGAGTGGGAAGAAAGCAGGGCCAGGAGAGTTGTAACAGATAGACTGATTCCATGACACAGAAATAGGCCTTCTGGAATGCTTCCATAGATATCCATCCTGATTCAAGGAATGTTCCTGACTGAAGTGATAAAAATTGGGACTTGTGACATCAGTACACAATTTACTTTTATGGAACCAAATGCTAGGACTTCAAAACTCAAGTGTTTGCTCTACCTTTAAAAAATTTTGTTTGAAAACTGTTAATGCTGATTTTTTCTGAATAAAGAAATTCAGGGAGAAAGAATTTTCATTTCATATTATTTCTTACCTTTTGAGTCTTGAACCCTGTGAATGTGTTATCTGTTTAAAGAAGTCATTAAGAGTTTATTTAAAAAAGTATGTGTTGGCTACAGAAATTTTTAGCTTCCCATAAAATCAAGATCAATTGTGAATCACAGGAGAGGATCTCAAATCTGTGATCTTGGCTCCCTCTGTTCATTTGTCTGTTAGCTCCTATTTTCTAAGCTTTAATTTCACTGAAGAGAAAAGTTTAAAGAATGGTAGGTAGCTCAAAGCTTGTAGGGCAGGTTGGCATCCTAACAAATAAAAGAGTAATATGCAAATTGACTGTAGCTTTGCTACATCCACATGCCATGCCCAGCAGACAATTAGGAGCAAGTATGCAAATTAACCCAACCAAGATGGCTACAGTTACAGAGAGAGCAAGAGGGAGGCTTGGGTTGCCTTGGCGATGGAGGAAACCAAGCTTTCTACACACCCTGGCTGGTCCAGGCCTCTGCTTAAGGCTACAAAGTTTCAATTATAGAAGATAAATAAATTCCAACAGAAATAGCTGCTGCCATGGAGTGAGCAGAAAGCTTAGCTCTGCTCTAGGCTACAAAGTTTCAGTTATAGAAGATAAATAAATCCCAGATACTAGGGCCTCCACTTGGGTCCCTGGGGGGTGTGGCCGGCCTGCAAACCACCACAGGCTCCTCTCCCAGGCCACCCTCCACCCCAAGGGAATCCCCACCCTGATCCAGGACACCCTTCAGGGCAAAGCAGCTGGCCTCTCTCATGCACCAGGCCTTTGTCCTATATAACAAAAGAGTAATATGCAGATTGACCATCACTCCAACACACAAGATGACTGCCTGCATGTGATCAAAAATCCTGCCCCCATGTGGACACAAGTTGGCTATCACAAGATGGCCAGCAGAGGAGGGCAGTTGGGAGGGACCAGGCCTACAAGGGAGGGCAGTTGGGGAGAAACCAGGTCTGCAGGGGAGAGCAGTTGGGGGAATCAGGCCTTCAGGGGAGGGCAATTCCAGGTGACCAGGACCACAGGGAAGGGCAGTTAGGGGCAAACAGGCTGGCAGGGGAGCAGTTAGGCATCAATCATGCTGGCAGGGAAGTGGTTAGGGGGTGATCAAGCTGGCAGGCAGAAGTGGTTAGGGGCAATCAGGAAGGCAGGCAGGCGAGCAGTTGGGAGCCAGTAATCCTGGATTGTGAGAGGAATGTCCCACTGTCTGTTTAGGCCTGATCCTACCAGAATTGGGCCTAAATGGACAGTCAGACATCCCTCAAGGGGTCCTATACTGGAGAGGGTGCAGGCTGGGCTGAAGGACACCCACCGCCACTCCCCCGGGAACGAATTTCATGCACCAGGCCTTTAGTTGTCTATAAAACTCCATCCTCATGTGGAACTCTATCTATTCTGGAACCCTTTCATTCCCCCTGTATCTTTCACCCATCACCCTGTGACTTAGGGGACGAGGCCCTTCAAGGTAACAGAAACTTAACCTGTGAGTGCTCCACTCTGAAAAATGTGAAGATTTAGGCAAAAGAGGAATTTCTAATACTGATAAAAGAAAGATAACACTTGGGAACAGAGTACAAAAATGAAAGCTGAGAAAGGAAGGACACCAAGGGAGGAGGAATGTTGGAGATGCCCATTCAAGGCAAATGCAGCAGTGCCTGAAATGTGATCTGCAGGCAACAGCAAAGACGGCATTTGCCCCATTTTCTACTCAGAGATCTTTCTCCTTCCTAAGAGTTACACTGGCTCATGTCAGGACTCACTGCTATTGGCAGGGTCAAACAGCAGGATTATGCTTGTATCTTATTAATGCTTGATTTTTTTAAAAATTAAGGATTACCATAGAGAATAGAGTTTGCAACTTTCAATCTAATAAGGGAAATATCAGTCAGAAGCCTAGAGAGATGTTTAGTTATATGAGTTAATTTTTTAGCTTCAGATTGGGTTTTCAATGTTCATTTAATTTTAAGTTCTTTTTAAAACTTACTTTTATTTTAAATTAAATTTATTGGGATGACAATGGTTAGCGACATCATAGAGGTTTCAATGATGTCTATGATACATGTCTATGATACATGTATATACATGTCTATGATACATGATCTGTATATAGCATTGTGTGCCCTGACCCACAGTCAAAACATATTCTGTCACTATGTATATGCTTCTAACCTGAACTTCTCTTGATATTTACTGGTAAGAGCCATAGCTGCATTAGGAGAAAGCATACAATTCTGCTCTTGATATATTTTTGTTTTGCTTTGTTTTATTTTGCAAGCTCCTTTATAAATGTATTTTCCCCATGATTACTGCCTGAGGAACCATCTGCCAAGTATAAACAGATTCACATTGTACATTGACAGAAGTGTGTGTGACAGCAGAAAAATTAATAGTTGTTTTGTTTTTATTGCTATTACAATTGATCTTATGAAACTACTCAATTGTTTTTTGTTTATCTCCCCATTTTTTCACATTATTAACACCTTTGTTCTTTTTCCTTTTAATTACAAAAATGAATAAAATCTATAATAACTGTGTGAAACACTGCTTAATAGAACAAGAATGTATTAGGACATTATTATTTGTCTCTCTCCCTTGTCCATACCATAAAAAAAATCTTTTAGTACATTTTTATGCTTTGATCACAAAATTCTACACATAAAGAACACAATACACATAAGAAGGATTAGAATAAGAAATAGATTATCTCAATGAAACTTCAGCACATACAAAATACTGTTCAAATTATCCATTTCAACTCATTGGACAATACCTACCCCAGCCCCCCAGATTGGAAATTGGCTATATTTTATTTGATGAATCATGAGGACTCATCCATCTATTTTTCTTGAGAACGTGCACATTCACAAAATGTACACTAGCAATTAGAACTATAAATAAAGGTAAATAAACAAACTGGTACATCCAGACAATGAGATATTATTACTCAGCAATGAAAAGAAATGAGCTATCAAGCCATGAAAAGACATGAAGGAAAGTAAATGCATATTAGTAAGTGAAGAAGCCAGTTTGAAAAGACTGCATACTATGTAATTCCAACCATATGTCATTCTGGAAAAGGCAAAACCATGGAAACAGTAAAAAGATCAGATTCATGGTAACCAAGGTTTTGGGTGGGGAGGAGGGATGAATAGTCAGAGTACACAGGATTTTTAAGATAATGAAACACCAAGAGTGAAACGGATGTGTCAATATAGATTCATAGATAGTAATAAATGCACACATCCTGGTGTGGGGTGTTGGTAGAAAGGTAGTTGTACTAGGGTGGGAGTAGAAACTATAGAGAAACTCTATATTTTCCACTCAATTTTGTTGTGAACCTGAAATTGATCAAATAATTAAAATTATGAATAAGTAAAAAAAATTTACAGGGTCATCATGCTATTTTCAAAAAATATAGGTAAAATCTTATTCCAACATACATTATTACACAAATTTCTCAGTCACAATAAAGTGTGCAAATACTAATTTATTCATAAACTTAAAATCTGCAATAAAATTAAATTTTAAATTTCTGGGAAAGATTTTGTATTTCATAATAAAGTAATTTACAGCTGCATTATATGGTTCATAATAAAAGTGCATTATAATTTGGTGTAGTTGTGAATTAACAAAAGATTATTATGGGTCACAGGAAAATGAAGCAAAATTATTAGATGTTCCCCTTTGAGAGAAGAAGTATGTTAAGTCTATAATATAAATTCTGTAGTGAATGAAGCAGATGAAATAATAGTTGAAGATTCACATTTCTAACATACTGAAATTCTATGTCTACCACCCCTCTTCTTTGTTTTAAGGTCATTTTTTGGCTCTACCATTTTAGAAAAAATTGACTAGGGCAAGACAACATGGTAAGTGAAATCATTTTTTCTCAACCCTTAAATAAAAATTAGCAGGATGGCCATTTTTTCCCCAATGGTTAATAGTAATATTTAGTAGAACCTTATCCAAATATATTGATTATTGGCTCTGATTATCTACCTAAATTAAAAAAAATATATATTCAATTCTTCCGTCTCCTAAAATAATAGAAGTTTTTTTTTCTAAAACTTTCAAGCAACTTCTGATTAAAAAGGCTTATGTAAGAAGAATTTTAGTCCTCTATTTCCATTAAACCTACTTCCAAGAAAAAGGAGATCATCTTTCAGTTCAATAAAACAAGAAAGCAGCTATGGCTATGGAACAAACTATGAAAGCCCACTGCAAAAATATGGTAACACTGCAACTGAAGGTAGGAGGAACACAAAGAGTCAACACACCTGCAGTGGTATGTAAGTCTATCTGAGAGCCAACAGGGCAAAGCGACCCTTGCCATGACCTGGTGATGACAGAGTGATGAATGTGGTGGGCGAGGCACAGCTGAGCCTGCCTGAGGACACAAGGGAGTGAAGATCAATCCAGGCCAGTGCTGTAACTTAAAAGACACATGAACATTTTGAATGAAGAAAACCTAGAGATATGCTTCCAGGTAAAAGGAAATAACAGATTTAATAAGATACTAATCCAAATCAAAGCCCCAGATTTCTCTAGTTCATTCCTAAACTGCCCCCACTGGTTTTCAGTAAATAATTTTGTTTCAGTTCAGTGACAGACCATTTAATGGTCTTGACCTTAAACTGCATTCAGCAAAGGATAATCTTAAACAAACACTAAAGAACTAGAGGGAATCTAGTTCATGTATCTTTTGTAAGTTACATATCTGACCTGGACTGATCTTCACTCGTCTCACTCCCTTGTGTCCTCGGGCAGGCTCAGCTGTGCCTCGGCCACCACATTCATCACTCTGTCATCACCGGGTCATGGCAAGGATCGCTTTGCCCTGTTGGCTCTCAGATAGACTTACATGCCACTGCAGGTGTGTTGACTCTTTGTGTCCCTCCTACCTTCAGTTGCAATGTTACCATATTTTTGCAGTGTGTTTTCATAGTTTGTTCCTTAGCCATAGCTGCTTTCTTGTTTTATTGAACTGAAAGTTGATTTCCTTTTTCTTGGAAGTAGGTTTAATGGAAATAGATGACTAAAATTGTTCTTATACAAGCATTTGAAATCAGAAGTTGCTTGAGAGTTTTAGAAAAAAAAATTTATTTAAAATGGAATAATTATATATATATATGTATGTGTATATATATATATATATATATATATATATATATATATATATAATTTTAATTTAGGTAGACAATCAGAGCCAATATCTTTGAATAAGACTCTACTAAATATTATAATTAACCATTGGAAAAATGGCCATCCTGCCAATTTTTCTTTAAGGATTGAGAAGAAATGATTTCACTTACCATGTTGTCTTGCCCTAGTCAATTTTTTCTAAAATGGTAGAGCCAAAAAATGACCTTAAAACGAAGAAGAGGGGTGGTAGACATAGAATTTCAGTATGCTAGAAATGTGAATCTTCAACTATTAGTTCCTCTGCTTCATTCAGTACAAAATTTATATAATAGACTTAACTAATTTCTTCTCTCAAAGAGGAATATCTAGTAACTTTGCTTTATTTTTCTGTGACCCATAATAAGCTTTCCAAACTACTGTTGTATATCTCTCTCCTTTTTTTCTAAATTAATTTTTAGTCAGAATCTATTTTCATCAACTTCAACTGGACCTTTAGACAAATCATTCATCCCCTATTCTCTAATACTCAATAAGACTAAACACGTGTTTGAAGACTATTGGCTGGGAGTGAGGGTGAGGAATAGACTGATCCCAGCTAAAGGGAGTGACGTTAACAAGAACCTAAGAAGCTCTTTGAGTAAGAAAGATTAGAGAGTTTGGGGGCAATTTCACATACTTCAATATGGTTAAGGTAGAGTTTTAAAGAGAGGAGTGAAAAATGTTGAGATTGGTGAGTTAAGTACAGGCCATAAACATCTATAAACCATGCTAAATGTTGACATTGAGAGCTACCAAAGGGTTTTAGAGTAAGGGAAATAACACTTTTAGATTTAAATTCCAGTGATATCCCCTAACTGCCACGTGGAGGGTGAGTTGAAGGGTAAATTATAAGGCAAATAAATTTGTTACAGAGACTATGATGTTAATCAAAGCTTGAAATGCTTTCATGCTCCAGTTTTGGTGCTTCCTGTCATTCAGAGTTTAGCTTAAATTTACCTTCTCAAATAGTGTATCTCAATTATTGTTACCCAACTAAACGGTATTGTTTGCCTGCGTCCATCAAAGCCCATTAAGATGTGAACAAAAGTTTTCCCCAAAGAAAGTAAAGGTTTATTTAGGGAAATGGTGCCAACCCTGGGGTCATAGGTATACAAGTGATCTAAAACCTGGCTTTCTGATGGCTTTTAGGGGAAGTGTCATATGGACTGAGTTAGGATTATAGATCTTACCTTTTATTAGAATCAATGAATGGATGAAACAATGGCCCAATGTTAATAGGTAGAATTTAAATTTATGAAAGTATAAATAGGATTATATAGAGAGGAAAATATAAAAAAAAGTTATAGAGGAGTAATGCTTGGATATGTGTTTAGGAATGTAAGTATAATATTCCCCTTAGATTCCAAAATAATGAAGTCATGGGAGATAGGTTCACAAAGTTAGAATGCAATTAATTAAGTATTTGGGGATATATTTGTCTGTTAGAGATTGACATATATATGTTAATTATTGAACATATAATTATTGATCATTAACTTTGTACTTAAATCTCTTAAGTATCATGAATAAAATTGTTAGCAAAATAGACATAATCCCTACATTTATTGAGTTTATGAATACAATAAGAGGTTGAGCTGAAACTGGTTTGGCTCAGTGGATAGAGTGTCAGCCTGCAGACTGAAAGGTCCCAGGTTTGATTCTGGGACCTTTGTACCTTGGTTGTGGGCACATCCCTAGTAAAGGGCATGCAGGAGGCAGCTGATTGATGTTTCTCTCTCATCAATGTTTCTAGCTCTCTATCTTCCTCTCTGTGGAAAATAAATTATATATATATATATATATATATATATATATATATATATATATATATGAAGTTGATAGCAATTAGAATAGTATGTGGAAAAGAAACTAACTTGAGCTACCTAACTCCTAACTGTAGCTTTCATATATTATTTCTGGTTTTAAACAATGTGAAAACAACCAAATCAATTAAATAAATTTAGAATTAATTGAAATAGTTATGTCCCTTATAAGTTTACAATTTATGGCCATCTTTGAGAAGACATGTATGCATTTGAGACTAAAAATTAGATAAAAAAGTGAATGTTTATTTAGAACAAAAGGTAAAATCCTGCCAAATTACTGGAAGCTTATAGATTCATGAATTTTTCTTACAAGATCCCTTTGAACAAATAGTTGCATAGAAATGCCTCCTAATTGCCACCTGACTTATAAGTCCCCACTCATAATTCTATGCAATTCCCAGCAACTTCGAGCATTCATGGGGCCTTATACAAGTAAGGGGCCCTGGCACACTGAGTTCATAGTGGTTAAGATAAATCTAAGTGTGAGTAGGAATGTAAGGTTATATTTGTAGAAGAGCAGAGGGGAAGGGGAAGGAGGTGTGGGGAAAAGAGGTTACTAGAAAACAGAAACTGGGGGAAATTATGGCAATTGTAAGATGCCTTACAAACCTTTTAAGCTCTCTGTCTTTATTCATTGAAGGAGCCTACAAGAAGTTTGGAGAAGAAATTCTTGTACTTTAAGATTTATTTTCTTATAATAGAAAGCACACAGAAAGTGATTTGCAGAGATACATAATTTTTCCTGGAGTTAGAGTGCAATATACATTTATATAGAAATTGATTTGACCTCCACTTCAATCTAATATGTGCTGTAGTTAGGTGATTTATGTTAGGGTTTCAAAGTCTACCTTCAGTGCTCATCAATATATATATCCCAAGTATGCAGTTTTGTTATCCCTAATTAAGAATATATATAATATAATTATTACATAATAATTATATTTAATTATATATATAATTTTCATGCCCTTAAAAATTCAAAGGTACTTAGCATAAGAAGTTTGATGGAATTTTTATTATTTTCTGTAAAAGTGATTTTATTGTAATGACATATTTGGGACAATAATAGGATAGGGAAGGGAATTTCATGATATGCTACTTTGAAGGAGACTATTGCTTTCATTATTAAGTTCCCACACATAGGACAGATAAATAGGTTAACTAAATAAAGATGACAAATTGATAAGAATAATTTTCTTTAATTAGGCATAACAAAATTGCATACTTGGGATAAATGAAAAATTAAAGCTAACACTAAGCAAACTTTACTTTGTCTCTTCCCTCTCCTATTAAATTTTCTTACTTGCTCTACAGAAAGCAAAGGTTATAAGCCCCTATGGGATGATACCCACAATATTTAGGTAGCCTGGAAATTATTTTTCCAGGTGACTCTTTTAAAGAGAAATTGTATTATGGTAAAGTCGTTTTCTGCCAAGTGAGGATTATTAGACATGAGTTTCTCATTCTCTATAAAACTAGTTTTTTTTTTTAATGTAAGGTAGGTGGAGTGTTTTCACAAGTATGGTGACATGGTTTCTTATTTTCACAGTCAACATCTGTTTTGTGTCAACTTGTTTGGTACCAAAGGTGTATTCCCTTTACTTACTCTACCTCAGTTTCCCTCATACTTCACAGTTTTCCATGTGTTTGCAAAGGTCCCCACTCTGAACACCTGACTCTGCCTGGATTCTTACACTGTTTTCCTCATATCCGCCATATCTGAATGACTAGGATAATTTGTTAAAATGCAGATTGTCTGAGCTCTGAGTCCAGAATGGGGTCAGGAATCTGTACTTTCCACAACTCATCAGAGGATTCTTATGAGCCTTAAATTTGTAAGGCTTTTTTCATAACTAAAATGCAAAGCTAAAAATTAGAAGACCCTCATTCCACCTCACCAATATTCAGCAATGGTTTATATCACTTTGAGGTTGTATGCATTATTTTTCTTATCAGGGATCAACTTATAAAATGATCACTCTGAATTTTGTAACATTAATATTTTATAGGCTCTGGTGTGCTCCCCTTTAGCCCTTCCTTCCCCATTTCTCTTTCTATACAACTCCTTAACCCAGTGATTTTCAAAGTATAATCCTAGGAACAGGACTGTTATAAGAAATGCAAATCATTGGACCCCATGACAGTCCTACTGAACTAGAAGGTGTGGGAGTATGGCACAGACTTTGGAGAAGCATTGATCTATTCAAATCTTTTCTTTTCATCACAGTGCCTACTAATAGGAAATAATGGAATCCATTAAATTATCCACACAGAATTTTAAAGATGTTTTCTATTTTCAATAAGAAAATCCTGCTAAAAGAGTAAGTGCTGTAAAAATTAACTACTAATAGAATAATTTATCTTATTATGACTCCTGGAAAAAAAGTACTTTGATAAGAAAGTTGGTTAAGGATCCCATCAAGCAATTAGATACTATATACTTAATCTACCCCTGAGGGTATCCTGTTTCCAACATCTATTCCTTGTGGATCTATTAAAGCATATCTACCCCACCTCCCCCATTTCTCTTTCTCTATTGGGTAACAACTAATATATACACTAATCTATGCTGAGTAAACTTATTCTATAAACTGTAAATAGTTTAAGATTTCACTGAGGCCTTCTGGAAATAATCCATGTGTTGGAAAGTTTAGGTAATAGGGTAGATTGACTGTTTAGAGAGATCCATAAAGCTTGCTCTATTTCCTCATGTTTCTGTGATCCTTTTTAATTCAAAGCTCAGTTTAGATTTATACTCGAATATTGATCTTTTAAAGATAACTAAAAAGAAATCTGTTTGCTGTATTACTTTATTTGAAAGATAGATTAAGAAATAATAAAGTATTTTGACATTTAGAGAAATGCATATTTCTGTTCAATATAAAGAAACTTGATAAGAATTAAAACTGCCCATCCACAAAACTCAAGCAATATAATGTAGGTATTAAGAGCACATGCTTTGGAAGAAAAGGGACCTAGGTTCTGCTTTGGAAGCAAAGTGACCTAGGTTCATATCTTTCAATACTTCTTAGTTGTTTGACCCTGAACAAGTTAGTAAATGCTCTAATCCTCAGTTGTCTAAAAAAAATAAATTATAATAATCCTATCTAATAAGAGTAATATGCAAATTAACCATCACTCTGCTAAACCCATGAGCCATGCCCACCAGCCAATCAGGAGCAAGTATGCAGATTAACCCCAACCAAGATGGCTTAGCCATGGAGCAAGCAGGAGGCTTGGGTTTCCCCGGCAATGGAGGAAGCCAAGCTTTCCACACACCCTGGCGGGCCACAGCCTCCACTCAAGGCTACAAAGTTTCAATTATAGAAGATAAATAAATCCTGACAAAAATGGCTGTGGACATGGAGCAAGCAGGAGGCTTGGCTCTGCTCCAGGCTACAAAGTTTTTATTATAGAAGATAAATAAATCCAGGTATCAGGGCCTCCGCTTGGGTCACCAGGAAGCATGGCCAGCCTGCAAACCACCACAGGCCCCTTGCCCAGGCTACCTCACACCTCAAGGGAACCCTCACCCTGATCCAGGACACCCTTCATGGTAAACCAACCACCACCCTCCCATGTACCAGGCCTCTATCCTATCTAATAAACGTAATATGCAAACTGGCTGTCACTCCAACATACAAAATGGGGTCCTCATGTGGTCAAAGATCCTGCCCCCATGTGGACACAAGATGGCTGCCACAAGATAGCTAGCAGGGAAGGGAAGTTGGGAGGGACCAGGCCTGCAAGGGAGGGCAATTGTGGGCAATCAGGCCAGCAGGGGAGTACAGTTGGGAGGGAGTAGGCCTACAAGGGAGGGAAGTTGGTGGTGACTGGGCCTGTAGGTAAGTGCAGTTGGGGGGGACCCAAGCCTGCAGGGGAGGACAATTAGGGGCAAACAAGCTAGCAGGGGAACAGTTAGGCATCAATCAGGCTGTCAGGGAAGTGATTAGGGGATTATCAGGCTGGCAGAAAGAAGGGTTAGGAGCAATCAGGAAGGTAGGCAGGCAGGCGAGTAGTTTGGAGCCAGCAGTCCTGGATTGTGAGAGGGATGTCTGACTGTCCATTTAGTCTTGATCCTACTGGGATTGGGCCTAAACAGGCAGTTGGACATTGCTTGAGGGTCCCAGATTGGAGAGGGTGCGTGCTGGGCTGAGGGACACCTCTCAGAATTTTGTGCACTGGGCCTCAAGTATCTTCATAAAGATTAATTGTAAAGTATTTAGCATAGTTCTGGCACAAATGAGAACTTAGTAAATGGAGCTACTGTATTCATATTTTCAAGCAGAGAAGCAGAAGCTGAATCACCACCTTCAGAGCTGTACAGAGGATGGAATGAGAAGACTGTTAATGTCTATTTCTAATCTATAAATCTTAGACTTTAGAAAATTGTATATTCTGTAATTTCTTCATTTAGATTACAACCTATCATGGGACATAATTAAATAGGGGTAAAGGCTTCCTTTGGCTGGTTTATTTTTTTCAGAGATCCATAAAACACTTCCTGAATTCTCTTCAGTGGTTATTTTTCTTCCCTATTTTGAAACACTTTTGCATTTAAAGTACACTCTCTTTGATGATATTCCCAACTCTCACAGCAAAGTCCAGACCTATCTCCATCATTTAGGCAGAATCTCATGACATTCACAGAAGATAGTCTAGGTCAGTCTCAAGTGCTTTCAGTTGTGTCTGAAAGAGAGTAGCCTTATTCTTTTTCTAGTTTGATTCTATATCATTTCCAGGGATATAGCTTTTACTTCCTCCTCATCAGATGATAGATAACATTTAAAAAAAATCAATCTGACAAGTTATTTCCTGCTATTAGAGAGGTGGGAAAAAGTAGATATATAGTCACTCATATGGAAAATAAGACAATACAATAATAAACTTTGTGTTTTGCTTACTCTCAACTGTAAACCGATTTTTGACATTGCAGGGTTTTACTTTGTATATTCCTTGACTGAATTTGAAAAACACCCAGGGAGAATCAGCAATGTTCTAAAGACTTTTAAAGAAGGTATTTTATTTCTAGTGCACTAAAAAAATAAAGTGATTTTTAAATGAACAATAAATTGGTGAAGTGTTTTCAAAAACTGGAAAAATTATTTCCTTTTCTTTAATACATAAGATATATATTTTTCAAGTTAATCAAAATTTTAAACCATTTCCTTGCCTTTGCTTATAGATCACTTATTTACTATTATTAGTCCTGTGGACATTTTTGACAAAACTGGTGTTAGAATAAAAGCAGAAAGGCAACTTCAAAAAGCAAACCCTTTATATTTATCGCTCATTATAATTCTTGACTTCATTGCCAGCCAAATTGATGTACTATTAATAATGCATTTATTTTATTATTGACCGCATTTGCCTTCACACTGGGTAAGGACCCTTTAGAGACCTAGAATCCAATAGAATGGATTCCAGCTGGAAATTTATGGTGTCAATAGTCATGGGTCCATAGCAACAGTCTTACAAATGACTTAGACAGGAGGCTTGTGGACATTCAATCAATGTCTGTGACTTTGGAGGCAACAATTTTATGAGAATCAATGATCTTAACACGGAGTGGAGTCTCTGGTTTGGCAACAGCACAGCTTTGTTTATTATCAACCCACTCTGGTAAGGAAAATAGAACTACTGCATGTTCTATTTTATGTAATTACATATCAGTATTATAAAGCTCTGCCACACTTCCATATACATAAAATTCCAATATGTGGAGTGAGCGGGCAGGTAGGGGGCAGGGGAGGAGAATAAAATTGAACTTAAGATCAGAAATCCAGGGAAGAAATGTTCATTTTTTCCATTTATTAGCTGTATGATTATAGATAATCTAGTTAGATGAGTAGTTATAATTTATATTGTGCTTAATTTGTATTAATTGTTCTAACATTTTGTTTTTAAAAAATGTATATTTTTAATGATTTCATAGAGGAAGGGAGAGGGAGAGATAGAAACATCAATGATGAGATGGGATCATTGACCATCTGTCTCCTACACATCCCCTACTAGGGATCAAGCCTGCAATCTAGGCATGTGCGCTGACCAAGAATCAAACCGGGACTTCCTGGTTCATAGTAATGCTCAACCACTGAACCACACCATCTGGGCTATTCTAAAAGTTTTATATACACTATTTTTTATAATATACATGTTTCTTCTTTTCCAAATTTACAGGAAAGGAAACCAGAGCACATAGAATTTAAGTATCATTTCCACAGATTGTGGGGAGGATTTAAACCATGGCATTCTGGCTTCAGGGTCCATATTCTTCACAATCACACATTCTGCCTCAGTTTTCTCTTTTATACATTACAGAAAGAAAATAACATATTTGATACCAACAGCCAGAGATTGTTGTTGGTCACAAAGACAATGATGTAGTGAGTTAATTTTATTAAATATTAAACATAAAATAACATATAGAATTGAGTAAAAGAGAATAAAGTACTATTTGTTATTGTTTCAGTACCAGGTGTTCCAAATAAAATTGTCTTAGCATCTCTGGAAGTTAAGATTTATAACATCATTCCATTTGCAGATGAGTGAAATGGAACTCAGAAAGGTAAAGCTATTTGCCAAATTCCCATAGTCAGTGAGTGGCAGGGTTGAGATTCAACTAAAAATCTAATTTATTTTGATTCTATTATATTGACTTTAGTAATCATAAATAACATTTCTATCTTTTAGAAGTTAAATTCTTATTCATTGAAAGTACATATGGTTCTGAAAAAGAAAATAGTGAAACTTCTAAGATATATAACATAGATTGTTAGAAGAAATGGAAACACCATTTTTTCCCTCTGAAATGACTGAAATTTCTTTAGGAATAGTAGAGTGAGTGCTTATTTTAGGACATTATATAATACATACCCTAATTTAACTGAAAGCTGAAATTGATTTTTGGCACTCACTGAAGGAATATAATGTATACATGAAATGTCCTCTCCATAAAGCAGGCAATTGATTTCTGTAATTGTAAATAGTGGTTGGATAACAAAACCTTTAATGGCTACATTAAGTCATCTTGAAAGAGGCTTTACATTGTCAATGCCCCATGTACAAAAAAGTCCTCTGTTGGTAATTGCAAATCTGTGTGTAGGTAAGGACACTAGTAGAGGCAGAGAGGAAAAAATCCAGGCTTTCTGCAGAATCCAAATCAGTATAGAGACTTAAAACAATTGAATTCTGGTTCTTCATGTGGCCATAGTTTCAAACCATGTTGAAAGGGTCACAGGTAATGGATATTTGATATAAATATATGCTGCATTAACTATATTTTTATAAGGTCAATTGGAGTCACGTGGGTAGTTTAATACAGTGTGGCTTCTTTAACATAATCAAATAAGCCACCTGATTAAAAAAAAATCCTCAAATCGAATATTAAATCAGAGGACCATTTTAAAAGCACTCCCACTCCCAAGGTATTTAGGGACAAAAGCTCTGAGAAAAAGCTCCAACTATTTTATTTTACCAGATTAATTACAACAAAATAGGACTTGAGCTGAATGAGAGACAATAGGATAAAACCAACCAGGATAGACAAAACCAAGATTTCAGCTGTATAAGTAACAAAGACATGGAAATATCTAGCAATTAAGTCAAAGGATATCAGGATAGGATGTATTAAAGTGAATTTAAATATTAGAACCAACCTGTAAAATAATCCAGAATTTTTTATTACTCTACATATGATTCCTGATAGAAAAGTATGCCCAGAAAAAAGCAAAATCACCATTTTACTGAGGGGACCTTTGCCTTCAATCCTTTTTTACTCTATAATGCAGTGGTTCTCAATCTTTTTAATGCCATGACCCTTTAATACAGTTCCTCATGTTGTGGTGAGCCCCCCAACCATAAAATTATTTTTGTTGCTACTTCATAACTGTAATTTTGCTACTGTTATGAATCATAATGTAAATATCTGTGTTTTCCAATGGTCTTAGGCGACCCTGCTAGCGATTCTGTGGGTTATCCAGAGACAATGAAGATGCTTTCTAAACTAGAACCCAAGTCAGCCCAAACCAAGCAGGCTGAAAGATCTGTTGAGCTTATATCCTCCTCAATCCAAACCCATTTCAAACTCCAGTGTGAAATACAGACAAATTATACATATCTCTTTAAAGAGCATGAAGAAAAGTTGAATTTTTCCTAATGTCAGTGGTGGAGTTGACCTAGGTTCCCTCTTTCAAGTGTCTTTTGAAAGATCTCCCATCTTTATATGGGAGTGAGGTGACAGAGGGAAGCTAGGTAGACAGGGACAGGAAGAAGTAGAACTGAGGAACCCAGCTAGTGGAAGTTATTAAGGCAACCCAGCTAAGCAGTAAAGAAAGGGTACTCAGCCAGAGATGTAAACTTTAAAATGTATGGATGTTGCTAAGATAGTCAGCTTGCAGATAATCAGTCACAAGGCAGTGAGAAATATGACCAATCCCAAGGATGTCGCTAAGACAGAATTCTTTGAAAGGACCAATCAAGAACTAACAAGCATGTGTCTACCTCTAGACCAAAAAATAAAAAAAGAAGAAAAAAAGTGTGTTTTCTCTCTATCTCTATCTCTGTCTCTGTCTCTATGTGGGGCTCCACACATGGACTAATGGACTGTAATTAGCTTGAATGCTGAACTACAACATGGAACAGAACTCCTGGACACTGGCCTGCTTTTGGAACCTCAGCTGTACTTTTTCCAGGACTGGCTTCTCTCGATAAACTTTGCTCCCACTGTTATTTTGTCCTTCAGTCTATTCTTTGGTTTTGTGAGACAATGAACTCGGACCTGACTACCACATTTTGGATTCAGGAGAAGAGAGCATTTTTTTTTTTAAAAAATATATATTTTTATTGATTTATTTTCACAGAGAGGAAGGGAGATAGAAGGTTAGAAACATCCATGAGAGAGAGACATCGATCAGCCGCCTCCTGCACGCCCCCTACTGGGGATGTGCCCGCAACCAATGCACATGTCCTTGACCAGAATCGAACCTGGGACCTTTCAGTCCCAAGGCTGATGCTCTGTCCACTGAGCCAAACCGGTTTCGGCAAGAGAGCATTTTTTAAAAGACCACCTTCACCTGTAATGCTCTAAAAATGTATCCCTTTGAACTGTAGCCCATGATAATATCTTAACCTGAAAAGGTTGAATTAAAACTTTCCTCCCCAGTGATGAATTTTGGCTGGATGGTAGAAGCAGGGAACAAAGAAGAACCTTAAGTTTTTCCTAAATAGCACCATACCCCTGATGTTTCCATGTATCTTTTATTAACCACAGAGCGTTAATACTAAAGCTCATAATCAATCAAGAGTGTGAGAATTTCCTTTGAGGGAGGTGATCACAGAAGATTAGAGAAGCCCTACCCACAACTTCTCCAATTCTTGCCACTACAATTCTTTCTTAGACCAATGAATTGGGAACTTTATCCTCTCAAGTTGCCTTTAATTTTACTTCTAGAGGTTTTAAAATAGTTTAGGAAAATACACTAAGTTTATTCTAAGTTCCCATTAAGCATAAAACAAAAAAGCCATTCTGAACCTGACTTTGCAATTGTTTGTTATCTAATTAGGCTGCAAACTAAGATTTTTTCACTGTATACCAGGTGACATCAGCATTAAAATGCCATTACACCAGTTATGTACATACAGAAACATTGTGTTAATGCCCTCTAAATGTTAACAACACCTTCTGCAAGTAGGTTTTTGTTTCCACAGAAAATATAAAGTCCTCAATTAAAAATTTCTTCCTTAATTTTTCCTCAGAAAAGTTGAAGCCAGAAAAGCAATTTTCTTCCTTCTCTCCCGTCCCTTCCCCCTCTCCCCCCTCCAATCCCGGCCCCATTCAACCTGGTAGGAGCCAGATGGGTTTTATGGGCATGAGCAGCCTGGATCCTCTGTCACAGAAAGAGGCACAGCCCATCTGCCTTCCCAAATTGTGCTCCACCACCAAATTGTCAATGCACCTAGCATTTTCAAAGCTCTGCATGGTCAATAAAACCAGCAAGAGTCCCAAATACCAATTCTATATCAATAACATTTGGAAATCATAAGCATTGCCAAGCCATTAGAGCAATTTAAATTCAAGATACCAATTTCACTCTGCAATATTATTTCTTAATCAAAGGTATTGTCTCCAGAACCTTACAATAGAGACCTATCTTGATTTTTCTATCCACAACCCATAGCAAGTAACTAGCATTATGGGCAAAAGGAAGTAGAAAGACAGGAAAACAAAATTATAAAGAAGGAGGCTATATTTCTTGGTTTTGTTCTCTAGTTTGCATTAATTGATGCCAAAGGTCAGCCAGCCACAATTTGCTAACTTAAATTTCATTTGTTTATAATAATATGCTTACCATTTCCTGAAGAAAACTACCTCCATTTATAAAATGACTCAAGATTAGAAACTAATACTAAAACACCCCTGGCTTTTTGCATGTTAAAACATTTGCAATAAAGGCCCCTACACTTTTTTCTCTTTATGTTCTTATTGCACAACCCTGTAATGTATTAGTATATTGAACCAATCTCTTAGTTTCCATTTCTTCCACTCTCCATGCTCAGCAATTTGATTTGAAAACTAATTATTGGGCTGGGGGGTGGGGGACTAAAAGATTGTCCGATGAAGATGCTATATATGCAATTTAAACACAGTTTAAATTGGGTTTTCTCTGATCATGGCCCTGGTGTCAGACCATCTTGGATATTCACTGTATGACCTGAAGCAAATTATGAAAATTCTTTCTCAACTTTACTTTTATCAGTTATTAAACAAACATAATAATAGCATCCTACTTCATATAACGTTAGTAAGAATTAAATGAGATATGTAAGTAACAAATTTGGTATGGTGCCTGGCACAACTTAGGTGCGGAGCAGGTTTTTCATAGGCCACATTACAAATAAATGTTCTGACCTTGAGAATGTCCTGATGTTCTCTCCGTGCTTCATCTTTAGCAAGGCACTCTAGGGCAGGAGAAATAGCACAGATGACAAAACCTGGAAAAAAGATGAAGTGTAATTAGGAAGTACAAAGACACCAATATGTACCACCATAAAGCAGCATCCACAAGAGAGGAGCCACAGGTCTATACATTATGCAGCAATTTTTATTGAATATTCTTAAAATTTCATGTGATACTGGGGCCTGATATTTGATTATACACTGTCCTAGAAATTTTCACATACTTTGCTTAACCTAATAAGATTGAAAGTTATTTAAAATAACTTCCTTTATAATTTGTGCCTTCAATATTTATTATAATACAGGACATAGCAATCACTTTTTTATTGACTAACTAATGATGAAATAAGATATGATTGTGATGTTTCAGAACTATGAACATAGATGTAAAATGTTGTACCTACATTTAACCTATTTTGATAACCGTGCATATATATTAAAGAGAGCAAGAAAACAATTACAAAAATGTTCTAAAAATAAGATTTACTTGACTTAAAATTTTATTAACTTTAAAAGTAATTTAATATATGGCATCTAAGTGTTTAAATGTGTTTTCCTCCACTGTCATTTAATCTCTATTTTATTAAAATGTTGCTTTTACTTCACAGTTATAAGCTAGTTGTTTCTCTAATTATTATAAAACATAAAAATTTTATTAGACATTACCATAAACTATTAAGTAGGACAATTACAATGACAGCTGACTTTTACTAAGCACTTTTTATTTGCCAACCACTGTGCTAATTACTTTATACTATATTATTTCATTTATTTGTATGTATAATATATAATACAACTGAATATGTTGATGATAGTGGGTGGGAAAATTTTATGCATAGAGTTGGCTGAAAGGTCTTTGGAGAGCTAAATATGAGAAAATGTACAACAGAATAAGAAGTTTTTTTTTTATCATATTAGAAGAAAGCCAATGAATGGCAGCATCCAATAAAGTTAAATATGTGTTCTTCCTTGCCAAGAGCCTGGGGAGTCTGTGTGCAGTTCCACTGAAAAGTGACCCCTAGCTTCCAGGAGGGGGTGAAAGGTGGTTAGGATGGGCTGTTCCATCACAGCTCAAGTAATGAAAAGAAAGATATAACCTATCAATAAAAGGAGAAATAGCCTGGCCGGAGTGGTTCAGTGGTTGAGCTTTGACCTGTAAGCCAGGAGGTCACAGTACCATTCCCCAGCTTGTGGGCTCAATCCCCAGTGTCAGGTTTAGGAGGCTGCTGATCAATGATTCTCTCTTATCATTAATGTTTCTATCTCTCTTTTTCTCCCCCTTCCTCTCTGAAATCAATAATAAAAATGCATGTAAAAAAACAACATTGAAAAAAAAAAGAGAAAGATTTGTTGAACCAGAGGTAGAGCTAAGATAGAGTTTCCATCTATCTGTCTTCGACACTGCACACACAGACTCTGGGTAAAGTTAAGAAGCTGACAAAAAACAAGTGCCCACCAAATCTCTCCTGCCAGACTAGAAAAATAATAATGTCAATGGTTACAGATGAGGTGAGTGCATTTTGCAGACCAATGTCATCTAGGAATCCTCAATATTTATATGCAGTCTCAACATTTAATGTTTAATATGTATATGTAATCTGTATGTTGATAATTACATTTTTTTATATTTTATTGATTTTTTATAGAGAGGAAAGGAGAGAGATAGAAAGTCAGAAACATCGATGAGAGAGAGACATCGATCAGCCACCTCCTGCACACCCCACAGTGGAGATGTGCCCGCCAGTAAGGTACATGCCCCCGACCGGAATCGAACCTGGGACCTTTCAGTCCGCAGGCCGACGCTCTATCCACTTAGCCAAACCGGTCTCGGCATTACATTTCTTAATATTGTATTATCATAAGAGTGCTTGCACCATAGTCCAAATATTCCCAGGTGTACTGACAAAAGAAAGTATACCTCCTAGAAAGATTCCATAAAACTAATTATTGGGGGGGAGCTCCCTAAAAAATTGCCTGATGAAGATGCTATATATGCAAAACACAATTTTAGAAGATACTTGAATATAATCTACTCCTAGATATCCCAATTGGCTATTGTATTAGAAAAACCCTTAAAAATTTGAAAGTAAAGACAAAACAAATCGTTCTAGTTTCATCATTTGTAGCTTTTAGTTTATATTCTCCTTAAAAGTATCAAGTTGATGTCTTCTGAGATATATATTTGTTGTATTTATCCTAAGGCAGAACTAAGAAAAATCTGAATTTATTATTTAATTAACCTCAGTTAGACTCTAATAAACATATAGATTATAAAATATTATAAGCACCTAATAATGGTTTCCCAACAATATCTGAAATGAAACAGTTGAAATGCACAATAAAGTGGGCTGCTTTTATAAGAATAACTATAAAATCATGTTTTTTGCAATAAAAATAAGACAAGTATAAAAAAATATTTTAAGAGGGGATTAACCTATGTCACAATGTGAAAAGTAATTTAAACTAGAAAGCCAATATAGAGCTTTTTCACCTTTGATGGGTTGGAATAGACATAATCTTTTTTTCCTCCCACTAAGTGCAGCTAAAATTTCTTGACATTATATATCATGCAAACTTATGAAGATTCTGAAATATGCAGAAAAGAAGGCAAACTTCTAGGGATCTTGTAATTGAGGAATGACATAGTGGTGAGTTCTTGGGCTTTGTTTTTGCTTAGTATATTCAGCATTTTGGTTCTGGAGAAGCCAACAATCCAGAAACAACGAAGGCATTAGGGACGAGTTAATTGTTTAACCAAATATAGTAGGCTAATTTTTAAGTTGATAATTTTGTATGACCTGGAATGATTTTATAAATATCCAAATGGTCCTTGATAGAAAAAAGGTTCCCCAACCCTGCTTTATAGTAGTTAGTATTCTGTATCTCATCAGGAGTCTCCAGACTTGCACAAGGAACAACAGGTCCAGTGATTATTAAACATGGATGATTAGAGCCTGGGAAATTACTTTAATCCATTCACCCAAGGTATGATAGTAATTTAATTTGCTTTAATATCCCATTATTCCCTACTAATCCTGTTGCTTGTGGATTATAAAAAAGTTGGCACCTTCATTTAAGGTCAAGTCTTGCATCTCATGATGCTTAAAATATGACCCCTGATCACTGTCTATTTGAGGAGGGTATCTCTGCATCTAGTATTCAACTTCTCTAATCTAATGGTGGCAGCCTGGTTTGCATAGGGACAGGAAAAAACTTGGATTAGTTTAGACCCAGTGTCCACACAAATCAAGGCATATTGATAACCTTCACTCAGAGGGAGGACACAATAAAATCTATTGGCTAATTCCTTACTGATTGGGTATACAAGTGGATGGTTCCAGACTCCTTTAGTAGTCGTGTTGGGCATTATTTAGAACACACAGGATATGCTGTTATTATAGTAACCAAACCACTATTTCAAGGGTGATTGGTGTGCTTGACGATATGCCATCCCATCGGGCACTGCAGTGGCCACTGTTCCCATGCACGCAATCTATTGTTTCTACTGAAGTGTCAGTTGTTAGGGCAAGTACCTGAGCTAGGCATCAGTTTACTGATTGCCAGAGGGTTATCAGTACCTATGAGCCTGGATGTGGAAAACAGTAAGGACTGCCTTAGGCACTTGTAGGCAAACCACAAAAGTCTTTCTACATATCCGACCAGCTCTCCATTGTCCAAGCCATAGAGTTAATTCCTGTGGAAAAGCCCAACTGTCAGTGCAAAGGGTTAACAGCCAGGCCTCATGAGTAGCCAAACCTCTCCAAGTTCAGCCACTGGCTGATGAAGCTCATTTCTGTTTTCTTCCAGATGGTGTCAGTGTTGGGCTGAATAGTCATCTTAGTCCATATGGACTAGACCTGTCAAGGTAACAGGGAATTTTCTACATTCCCTATCTACAAGCTCAGGGCTTTTGAAGGATCTGCATAGTCTATGGTGCCTGGTAGCACCCACATTTCTAGAAACAGTGTGCTGGTAGACAGGATGTTCCTCTGCTGCAATAGGCATACCACTTAGTCAAAGTGGGAGTTTGAGCCATGTCAGAGAGGGGTCCGTGGAACATATTTTCAACCCACCCTTGGTAGGAAGAGAAGTTCTTACTGTAATAGGTTGCCCTTCCTGAGAGGTTCTACCTGGAGGAGTGCTGTGTACTCTGCTAGGAACCGTGACTTTATTGAGCTAGGTCAGGTTTCTGACCCCTTCCAGAGCTGGAACCAAAATCCTAGGTGAAATAAGTCAGTCATAGAAGGACAAACATTACATGACTTCATATGTATGAAGTATCTAAAGTAGTCAAACAGATACAGAAAGTAGAATGATGGTTGTTCATTGGTTAGGAGAGGAAGAAATGGAGAATCGCTGTCCAATGTGTACATAGTTTAAAGCAGGCAAAATAAAAATAAAAAATTTGAGATACCTGCTGTAAAACATTGTGGTTATAGTGAATAATACTGTACCTATGAAATCTGTCAAGAAGGTAAATCTCATTTAAAAATATTTAAATTGTCAATGAAAATATTCTTCTAAATTAGTGCTGCTCAAACTGTGGTTAACAAACTGGTGCCAAGAATAACGTCTTTGTTAAGGCTTTGAAACAAGGAAAAGCTTGGACACAGTAAACCATGGCACTAAGCATTGTATTTCAGACATCTGACAGTTCCTTAGCAAGACGTTGTTGGTGAAGAAAGCAATACACTGAATTACGTTTTGGATCAAGTTTCTTACCTCTTAGTGTGGGAACTGGCTAGTTTGAATAATGCTGTTACTTTTATTATTTGTGAGTCATTCCAAGAATAAATTATCAAATGTAAAAATTACAACTCGAGAGGCAGGATGACTACCCCCATTAATTAATTCCTCCCACAGGACCTGGGGGAGCTCTGACTCAGGTGGGCACTTTGCTGAGGTATAGGCAGTAATGACATTTTCAGAATAACTCAAAGAAAAATTTCAAAATCAAGTTTTTGTTTTTTGTTTGTTTTGTCTGATATCCAAAAACAGGCCATTCACTTTGGCTGCAGACATCAAAGAAACAGCCGATTACCATCCATGTTCTGTATTCTGCTCAGTGAAAACTGTGTCCAAGCCTAGCCTTACATTTAATGACCAAGTGAATGCTCTAACTAGCAACTCCATAGGATTCAGAATTGAGTATACTTTTGAAAATCTTATTTGTTGACAGATAATATAAATGGACATTAAAGTTGCTAGACATGGAGTCACTAGCAGTATTTAAGTCTTTTCAAATTTGTGAAATAATGTTTGCTATACCTTTAAATGTTCTGAATCAAAAGCATAGGAGTATAAGCTCTGAGTTTTACAATTTGGGTATTTCCTTCAGAATACCTGAGGCAACCTCAGGAGTGCTCTGAACATAGTGTATTTTCTATGTGTGCCTGCTGAATTAAGTTAGCTTGGTGTCATGGAAACAGCAGAGATATGGGGACATGAAAATTGTGTTCTAGGTTTGACCTTGATGGAACCATTTGTGTGACCTGAGTAAATCATTAGTTGATTTTATACTTTGATATCCTCTAACATAAAATTTAGGGATGGAGAAAGAACATACTAAATTGCCTCTAAAAGGATTCTACTTATATTGCTTTGTGACCCAGTAAATACCATTTTCCCATTCAATCATGTCCTAACTGATCTCCAACATCCACATTTTACATTTAAAAAATGTCAGCTGAGTAAATTTTAAAGGTCTTATTGCCTTTATTCAACAATTTGTGAATTGGGCAACAAAATCCCATTTAACAGATAGAAGGGGACTCTGGGGAGCTGTACAAAATGAAAGATCCTTGTAAGTAGAAGGGAACAGGACAAGGAGGTTATATGAGGCAAAAAAAAAAAAAAGCAAGTCCGTTATTTCAAGGTCACTTTTCTTTAGGGGACGACTGGGGTCTATTAAGCAGATTACCTTACTAATGCTTATCAGGTGATTTCTGATTGACTGGTTTAAGATTTGATTTCTGGGAGAGCCAACACTGTAATTAAGCTAAATCCTGTTTTGGTGACATGTGGCTTAGCATAAGTCCATTTGTGGATTGTTGTCTGGTTTCTAACATCTAAATCCTCCAGATAAGGCTTCCTATAATATTTCTTAGATCATTTCAATTAATATTATTAAAATTAAAACAAGAAAAAACAAACAAACAGAAGCTCTCTTCCATCTACTAAATAAAAGCTAAAATTCAGACATCCAGACTTTAGTATGGCTTCACAAATCATCATTAGGCATTATTCCCCATGACAGCGTTCTAGCCTGACAGCTCCTGCCAATCACTGGGCATGGCTAAGCTCTGCTTCTGTGCTTTTGATTCATAACATTCCTTCTACCTAGAATGCCACTCCTTTTATCTCCTTTTCACATTTTTTTTCTGCCAAAAATAGCTCACAATATTGCATGCTCACTTATACTAACAAATAATACTAAAGCTTTTATTGCACAATCTCATTTTTATTCCGCACAACAACCCTCTCAAAGTAGGCCCATTTCACTAAAAAGAAACTGAGAAATAAAGAAGTTAAATACATTTTCCAATGTCAAGCAGATAATAGAGTAGAAAAATGGAGAAAACAATTTATATTGTAAGTGGAATGCATATATAAACTTCAATGAGAGACAAAGAAAAGTCAGCATATTGTTATTTAAGATTATAGTAATAATGTGCTTCAAAATGACTTACATTTTACTAAGGACTTTCATAATCTCTGTCCTGTTTCATTTTATTGTCTTTTTCTTAATTTACTATCAGTAGAATCTCAAGTTTGGAGAAATAAAGTTGTAATGGATGAGGGCACCATTTGAAAACTTAATTGCTTTACAATTTGAATACAAAGCTTGAAATAATATGATCATTTCATTTATTTTTTGGTTGTAGTAAAAATTATAAGTCCCACTTTAATTTTATTTGTTTTTCTTTATTTTTATTGTTAACACATTACAGATGTTCCCATTTCATCCCTTTTGCCTGCCTCTACCAAGCCCATGCCCACCTTCCCTCTGGCCATTGCCACACTGTTGTCTCTCTATGGGTTATGCATAGATGCTCTTTGGCTAGCTAATCCCTTCACTTTCTTTCATTAGTTTCCCTCTTCTCCCTCCCTTCTGACAGTTGACAGTCTATTCTATGTATCCATGCTTCTGGTTCTATTTTGTTTGTCTATTTATTTTGTTCATTAGATTCCACATATAAATGAGAACATATGGCATTTGTTTTTCTCTGACTGGCTTATTTCACTTAGCATAATAATCTCCAGTTTCATCCATGTTGTCGCTCAAGGTAAGATTTCCTTTTTCTTTTTCTTTTGTTTTTACACCTGAGTAGTATTCCATTGTGTAAGTGTACCATAGATGTTTTTTTAAAAAAATATATATTTCTTTTATTGATTTCAGAGAGGAAGGGAGAGGAAGAGGGAGAGAGAAACATGAATGATGAGAATCATTGATTGGCTGCCTCCTGCACTACCCACACTGGGAATCAAGCCTGCAATGCAGGCATGTACTTTTGGCTGGAATTGAACCAGGATCCTTCAGTCTGCAGGCTGACACTCTATCTACTAAGCCAAACCAGCTAACACTGCTGTTTTATTCAATCATCTACTAATGGGCACTTGGACTATTTTCAGATTTTGGCTACTGTAAATAACAACCCTATGAACACAGGGGTGCATATATTCTTTTTGATGTTTTGGAACATTTGGGATATACTCCCAGAAGTGGGATTGCTGGGTCAAAAGGCAGTTTCATTTTTATTTTTTTGAGGAAACTTCATACTATTTTCCACAGTGATTGTGCCAGTCTGCATTCCCACCAATAGTGCACTAGAGTTCCCTTTTTTTACTCTTCTTAAAAAAAAAAATCCTCATTCAAGGGTATTTTTCCATTGATTTTTAGAGAGTGGAAGAGAGAGGGAGAGATAGAGAGAACATTGATGTTAGAGAAACACATTGTTTGATTGCCTCCTTCATTAGCCCCAACGAGGGCCTTGGCAGGGGAGGAGCCTACAACCCAGGTAAACGCCCTTGACCAGAATCCAGCCGGGGATCCCTTTGTTCACAGGAGGCTCTATCCACTGAGCCAAACCAGCTAGGGCTAGTTTCCTTTTAGTCACATCCTCACTAGCACTTATTGTTTGTTGACTAATTGATGGTAGCCATTCTGGCAGGCATGAGGTGATATCTCATTGTGGCTTTAATTTGCATCTCTCTGATGATTAGTGATGTTGAGCTTTTTTTTTTTCATATATCTATTGGTCATCTGTATGTCCTCTTTGGTATGACTGTATGTCTATTCAGATCCTTTGCCCATATTTTAATTGGGTTGTTTGTCTTCCCGATGTTGACTTGTGTAAGTTATTTATATATATTTTGGAAATTAACCCCTATCCAATGTGTCATTGGGGAATATGTTATTTCCTAGAGTGGTTTCCCTTTTCACTTTATTGATGGTTTCCTTTCCTTTCCTTTTAATTTGATGTAGTCCCATTTGTTTACTTTGTTTCTTTGTTTTCATTGCCCAAGGAGATATATTAGCAAAAATATTGCTATGAAAGATGTTTGAGATTTAACTGCCTGTTTTTCTTTTCTAGAATTTTTATGGTTTTTTAGAAATTGAATTCTTAGAAATTTAGAATCTGACTGCTGAATTTTAAAAATATATAGAATAAAAGAAGAGTTCAAAGATAAAGTCTAATTAATATTCTAAAAGTTAAAACAAGATGAAACATGAACATAATAAAAGCAATATAATGAGTATCAAGGAAATGTGAGGGCCACTTGTGCCTGGAGGGCATTTTTACAAAAAACAGAGAACCCAAAAATAAATGAGACTTGCATATTTGTAAGGTTTTTGAAGTGAGAGGTTATAAAGACTATTATCTTTCTACATTTATGAGAGTCTATAAGTAAGAAGCATTTCTTTTAATCTCCTGATTTTTTAAAAAAATATAAAAAATAAGCTTGTAAATATCTGGTCTTATGTTTAAGGGAAAATTAAGCAATCCACCAGATGTTAAGAGAGAAATATAAAATAGATTCTCATTCATAATCCTCAGAGGAAACCAGTCCTGCTGACAGCTTGATCTCGTACTCCTAGATTCCAGAACTGTGAGGCAATACACTTTATTGCTTAAGTCACCAAGTTTGTGGTACTTAGTTACACCACCCCTAGCAGACTAATATACTACCCACCAATTCTACTCTTATTTATCTAAGGAAAATTAAAATATATGTACAGCAAAGAATTCTACAAGAATGTGCATGTCAAATTTATTTATCATAACCTCAAACTAAAAATAACTTAAATATTCATCAGCAGGTTATTGGATAAATATATTCACTTTGGTATGTTTATATAATGAAATATTATGCAGTAATTAAAAGAACTACTGATACACATCACAGGATTGAATGCATTTTTAAAAACCCAGAGTATGCTGGGTGAAAAAAGTCAAGAATGTAATGATTCCATTCATATGAAATTCTGGAAAATGCAAAACTAATATATATAGTCGGAAATTCAATCAGTCTCTGGGAGAACAGAAGTTGGGGAACTGACTGGGAAAGGGTACCAAGGGTGGTGATGGAACTATTCTTTGGTTATGGGGGCACTTATAGTTGTCAAAACTCCTTGAACCTTTCACTTAAACTGAAAACTTTATTAGTGGGTAGTATATTTCAATTAATTTGATTTGTAAGAATACACTGTTAGTAAAGAAAAAAATACTCAAGATGGAGAAATAAATATGTAAGCAATACAATGGCTTTTTAAAATTCTTCATGTTATATTCATTTTCTGATGCAGCATAGTAAAATCTCTAGTTCTATAAATTCATTTCTTAATGGACATAGGACTTCTGATATTATCTCAAAGCTATCACAGAGAAGGATGTTTAGTGTTGTGGCACTAAACTAGAAAACTGGGAAATAGGTTATGAATAAACTTAAGTATAATTTTTAAAAATACATTGTTTGCTCTGGAGATTTGGATTATTGATAGGAAAAGGCTGCTTTCCATTTAGAGTTTGTTAACATTGTACAGTGTTTTTGTCTTTAAAAAACACATTTTTTATTGATTTCAAAGAGGAAGGGAGAAGGATAGAGAGAGATAAACATCAGTGATGAAAGAGAATCATTGATTGGCTTCTTCCTGCATACCCCCTACTGGGGATCAAGCTCACAACCCAGGCATGTGCCCTGACTAAGACTGAAACCGTGATCTCCTGGTTCATAGGTCGATACTCAAACACTGAGCTACACCAGCTAGGATGTACAGTGTTTGGTTTTATGTAATACTAGAGACCCAATGCACAAAATTTGTGCAAGGAGCTTGGTCCTTGCAGCCCCAGCTTCATCCGGAAGGTTGTCAATCTAATTAGCATAGTTCGCTTTTATTACTATAGATTTTGCCTATCTAAATTTATACTTGAAATGATAAATTTAGGTGTGGCCTTATTTTAAAATTTCCACTCACTGGCTATAGCTGTTTCTCTTTAGGAGAGGTGATTGTGGCGGTTATTCTAGAAATATCTTCTGACTAATAGAGACAACTATATTCCAATGCTTTCTGTTAGAACTTTAAATTAGTATTTTCAAACTTGGTTACACATGCAATCACCTGAATACTTACACCTGAATCCAATATCTATTTAATTCTTTTTAATTACCTAGAAAAATGAATTTTAAAAATAGTCCTAGTTGATTAACATGTGAAGCCAATCCCTGGGGCATTTACCAGTGTTGCTATGTGACCAATAACCTGCAATCAGTTAGTAGCCACTCAGAGTTTCATAAGTCCAGATACCTTTAGTCTTCATCTATGAATTAGTTGATTTCTATGAATGAAAGGCATCTCAATGAGGGTATTTTTTTGTGGGGGGAGGGTATTCAAATTACCACCTTTACAATGCTTTATCTGACACTTTTACTTTGTAGTCCTAGAGTTGTGAAAATGGTTGTTGTGGAGATAAAAAAATTATCAGTCAAATGTTAAAAAACAACAATAACAAAACAGCATATTCTAGTACTATAAATTTCTAAACTACATTCATGTCCAGTATAAATTCCTCTGGCTTATCTCATCATAAAAGATTTAGGAATATCATGGCACAGGCATTCCATAGTGATTTTCCTTATTGTAAATAACAGTTTTATCTTCAAAATTAATTATTAAAAAGAATATGTAATTTAAAAACTTCCAGTTGCATGTTATTCATTCCTGACTGATCACAGTCTAGATATGTTGCTATGGACTTGTGTCCCTGCCAAATTCATGTATTGAAGTCCTAACTCCCAGTGTCTCATAATGTAACTATATTGTGGACATTTTATTTTATTTTTAATATTTTTATTGTTTAAAATATTACATATATTAGTACATATATCTCCTTCCCCCGCCCCCATTAATCTTCCCCCAGCCTTCCCCAGCCCCTGTTGGATGCCCTCATCCCACCCCCCCAGTGTCTTGTGTCTATTTGTGTGCTTATATACATGCATACAAATCCTGTTTCCCTCCCTCCCCAAACACTCCCTAGCCTTCCTGCTGTAATTTAATAGTGAGTTCGGTGCTTTACTGCCTCTGTATCTATCTTTTTATTCATCAGGTTATAATGTTCTTTATTTTCCATAAATGAGTGAGAGCATGTGCTATTTTTCTTTCCTTGCCTGGCTTATTTCACTTAACATAATGCTCTCCAGATCCATCCATGCTGCTGCAAATGGTAAGAATTCCTTTTTTATAGCAGCATAGTATTCCATTATGTAGATGTACCATAGTTTTCTAATCCACTCATCTGCTGATGGACATTTAGGCTGTTTCCAAATCTTAGCTATGGTAAATTGTGCTTCTACGAACATGGGGGGGGGGGGTGTGTGGGAAACTTATTGTGCTTGACAGCCATTTTGTAGTAAGCTCCAGCCACGTTAGTACTAACCTCGGGCTAGGTTTCTATTACCCCAAAACCTATCTCTTTCCCGTAAGCCAGGTGTTTTGCCTTAAGGGCTAGGAATTTTCGCTGCGATTTGGTTGATTAGCCTCTGGAACTTCCTCATTCTCTGGAACTTCCTCATTCCTCCTTCTCCCTATAACTACCCTGAATTCCTCCTGAATAAACGAGACTTGATCAGAACTTTGTCTTGTCTTCATTCCTTGTGTCTCTTGTCCCTTTCATCCCCACTCCCCCTCTAGGGTCCTCGTTGACTTAACCCGAGGGTCAGGACAGGGGTGCATATATCTTTTGTAATTGGTATCTCTAGTTTCTTGGGATATATTCCTAGAAGTGGGATTACTGGGTCAAATGGGAGTTCGATTTTTAGTTTTTTGAAGAAACTCCATACTGTTCTCCACAGTGGCTGCACCAGTCTCCATTCCCACCAGCAGTGCATCAGGGTTCCTTTTTCTCCACATCCTCACCAGCACTTATCATTTGTTGATTTGTTGATGGTTGCTATTCTGACAGGTGTGAGATGGTACCACATTGTTGTTTTGATTTGCATCTCTCAAATAATTAGTGACTTTGAGCATGTTTTCATGTGTCTCTTGGCCTTCCTTCTGTCCTCTTTTGAAAAGATTCTATTTAGGTATGTTGCCCATTTTTTTATTGGATCATTTATCTTCCTTTCAGTAAATTGTGTAAGTTCCCTGTAAATGTTGGAGATTAAAACTTTAACAGTGATAACATTTGCAAATATGTTCTCCCTTATAGTGGGCTTTTTTGTTTTCTTGATGGGTTTTTTTTTTTTGCTGTGCAAAACCTTTTTATTTTGATGTAGTCCAATTTGTTTATTTTCTCTTTAGCTTCCATTGCCCTTGGAGTGATATCAGTGAAGAAATTGCTTCTGCATATGTCTGAGATTTGTCTGCCTATGGATTCCTCTAGTATTTTTATGGTTTCCCAACTTATGTTTAAATCCTATATTCATTTTGAGTTAATTTTTATGTATGGGATAAGTTGGTGGTCTAGTTTCATTTTTTGCATGTATTTGTCCAGTTTTCCCAATGCCACTTATTGAAGAGACTGTCTTGACTCCATTGTATGTTCATGTCTCTTTTGTCAAATATTAATTGAGCATAGTAGTTTGGGTCAATATCTGGATTCTCTATTCTATTCTATTCTATTCTATTCTATTCTATTCTATTCTATTC